>NW_004624841.1:2058566-2168447 GCF_000247695.1 Heterocephalus glaber | reverse complement strand
CATATGCCTCACTTATCTGTATGTCAGGTTCTTTTCCCCTTCTTGAGAAGTTTTCTGCTATCACTTCTGTGAACAGTTTTTTTTTTATGTCATCTGCACTCTCTTCTGTTTCTTCATTGACTCCAATCAGTGTTATGTTATTCTTTGCATCATCTAGCAGCTGCTGGATTGATTTCTCATGGTTTCTTACAATTTTGAAGGAATTTTTCTTTTCCTGGTCACTAATTGCAATCTTATCTTCTATATCTGACATTCTGTCCTCACATTGGCTCATCCTGCTGAGTAGACTTTCAATGGAGTTTTTAATCTCCTGGAAATCTGTTTGTCCCTGTTTTATTGATTCCATTTGTTTCCTGTGTTGGGATTCCATCATCTTCCTCAGCTCCTCTATATTTTTATCTGTGTCCTCTCTAGATTTATTAATCATGTCTTGCACTGTGGGCACAAGTTCTGCTGTTATGTGAGAAATTATTTCTGATTTCATTTTTTCCTCTTTCGTTGTTAGTTCAGGGATTCCAGGTAGTTGAGTATCAGATTGTTCCATCTCATTTCCCTTTGGGGTTCCTGTAGGTGATCTGGAAGTCCATTTTTGTGGCTTATTTACATGTCTTCTCATTTCCCTGGGGAGAGAGGGTTTGCTGCTGGCACCTGCACTCCTTACCTCCTCTGCCCTGGGAGCAGTGGAATGGCAGCCCAGGAGCCTCCTCCTGGGTGCTGGGGTGGCTCACCTCCTCTGCCTTGGGAGCGGTGGAATGGCAGCCTGTGAGCCTCCTCCTGGGAGCTGGGATTGGCTCACCTCCTCTCTGATTGATTTCTTGAGAGCAGCCATTCTTTATGGAGTGAGATAGAATTTAAATATTAAAACAGGAACACTAAACCTACTGAAAGATAGCTTAGGTAGAACTCTTGAAGATATTGGCATAGAAAAAGACTATGAGCAAAATCTTCGTTGCATAGGAACTATAACAAAGAATCAACAACTGGGATCTCATCTTATTAAAAAGCTTTTGTACAGCAAGTGATACCACCCTCAGAGTGAAAAGACAACCCACAATGTGGAAAAAAAATTTTCCCAGCTGTTCCTCAGGCAAAAGGCTACTATCTGAAATATATAAAGAACTCAAAAAAAAAAAATCTGACCCTTCAAATTTAAAGACCCATTCCAAAAATGGGCATCTGAAATGAACAGACATTCTCAGACAAAGAAGTAGAAACAGCAAATAAACACATGAAAAAATGTTCAATATCACTGGTTATTTGTGAGATGCAAATGAATACTCTAGACGTCTTACATAAGTGGAATCATGCTGTATTTGTCTTTTTTGTGATTGGCTCATTTCAGTTAGTATAAGTTCTTCAAAGCTCATTCATGTTGCAGCATGTGACCGAACTTCCTTTCATTATAAGGCTGAATAACTGTTCACTGATGCATAGATCACAATATGTATATTTATCTGTTGATTGAGTTTTGAGCTGCTGCCACATTTGACTACTTGAACAACACTCCTATGACTATGAATGTGCACATGTTTGTTTAAGTCCTTGCACTCATGCTTTTAAGTGTGTACTCAGAAGTGGAATTACCAGGTCACGTGGGAATTCTGGGTTTACATTTTCAAAGGACTGCCACATTGTTGTCCAGAGTGGCTATAGCACTTTTCATGTGCACTTATAATCCACAAGGGTTCTAATTTCTCAACATCCTCATCAACACTTGTGATTTTTTATCTTTATTTCTTTCTGTAAGTGTTATTCTAGTGGATATGAGGTAATTTTTCATTGTAGTTCGGTTCTTCCTGATGGTTAGTCTTGTTGAGCATCTTTTCACATGCTTATTGACCATCTGTATACCTTCTTTGGAGAAATATGTATTTAAGTCCTTTGTCCATTTTTGACTGAGTTATTTACTTTTAGTTGTAGAGTTTTAGAGGTACTTTATATATTCAGCATGTCAAATTCTTATTGGATATAAAGTTTATAAATATTTTATCACATTCTTCCAGTTGCCTTTTCACATTTGATAGTGTCTTTTGATGCATGAAAGTTTTTAATTTTGATAAAGTCAAACTAACCTGTTTTTTTCTTTCGTTGGTTGTATTTTGGTGTGACGTTCAGGAAATGGTTGCCAAACTCTATGCCATGAAGTTTCTTCCTCATACTATCTTCTGTTTTATTATTCTAGTTTTAATATTTAGGTTTCTGATCAAATTTAAGCTAAATTTTTGGATGTAAAGTGTCAGGTAAGGTCCAACTCAATATTTTTGTAAGTGTACTCCAGTTTTCTTAGCAATAATTGTCAAAAAGACTATCCCTTCACCTATTGAGTCAATTTGACATTCTTGTTGAAAATCATCTGAAAATTTATGTGAGTATTTATTTGCAGATTTTCTATTCTAGCACACTGGTCTTTGTGCCTGGCTTTATGTCCATACCCCTGTGCATTGATTGCTGTCATTCTCTGGTTTGGATGTGGTTGTCCTCCAAGTGTTCATGTGTTGTAAACCTGGTCCTCAGGATGGTGGTATCGGGGGGTGGTGAATCCTTTAAGAGATGGAGTTCAGTAAGAGGTTCTTAGGTCATTGGGAGCACTGCCCTTGGAAGGGATTAAAGCAGTTTTAACAGTCCCTGAGCTTGTTAATGTGTGATCAGGTTGTTTTACCAATCACCAAACCTTGACTTACTCTCTGACTTTCTGTCTTTGTTATGGTCTTTCCCTCCTGGACACACTCCTGTTATTTGTATCCAGTGCTGGTGTCATGTCCTTGAACTTTCATAATGTGATCTAAATGAACCTCTTTTCTTTATAAAGTTGCTGAGTTTTAGGTATTTTGTTATAGTTATAAGAATGGAAAGGAAAAATTATGAGAAAAGAAAAAACATGGAAATGAAGTATGTAAATAGGGAAGGGTTTAGGGGTGAAGGGCACACAGGTAATGGGAAAAAAATAAGAACCAAGATACGTCATGTACAGGTACAAGCACCCAATGATAAATGTAAATGTATTGTATACCTAAAATGTACGAATAAAAGAATTTAAGAAAAAATATGGAATAGTCATGTAGCTTTTTTAGTAAGTTTTTTTCCCAATACTGAGATTGAGTCCAGGACCCTGAGTTGATCTACATCCCCAGTAGTTTTATTTTTAAATTTTGAGACAGGGTCTTGCTAAATTGCCCAGGTGGAACTCAAACTTATAATCCTGCTGCCTCAACTTCCCAGAGTGCTGGGTTTACAGGTGAGGGTCACTATGCCTGGTTTGTAGCAAGTTTTAAAATTGTGACTCCTACTCCAACTTTGGTCTTTTTTGAAATGGTTTTAGCTATCTAGTGTCTTGAGATTCTATATGAATTTTAGAATATTTTTAAAATTTCTGCTGGAAAGTAATTTTTGGAATTTTCATAGGGATTTCTTTGAATATGTAGAACTCTGGGTGGTATTTATATATTAGCAATATTATCAGTTTTTTAAAGTATTGGGAAGACCAAATACAACTCATCTATTATAGATGTAACCTTTGTTTATTAGTCATTCAGTGAAAGCAATTTCTAGAAGACAATTATGTAGAAGGGGGTGTTGGAATGTCCACAGTAATACATTGCTTTCTAAATGGCAAAGAACCCTTAAGTTTTGTTGTCTAGATTGTGTGAAAAATAGAAGAAATTCATATGATGGAACAGATTCATGATAGATACTCTTAGAATTAAACAAAAGTTATATTATCAACCTGAACTCTAAGCTACAGTTTAGAAAGACACATTTCCATCTATATTAGTCAGCTTTCCCACTGTAAAACACTTGATACTTATGTATTAAAGGAGGAGATATTTATTTGGTTTATGGTTTCAGCGGGTTCAATCCATGGTCAGCTGGCTTCAAGGCAGGAACATTGTGGTGGAAGGATGTGGTAAAGCTGCTTTAATTCATGATAGCTGGGAAGCAGAGAAGGGGAATGGTGTCAGAAAGGAAGAGATGAGAGACGAGATGTAGGAACAAAGTTCAAGTCTCCATGAGCCACCTAGACACACCTAGAAGTGTGCTTTACTAATCCCTTAGGTGGCTCCCAAGCCAGTTGCTTTGACAATTAAGTTTAGCCCTCTCTGTTTCTCTATCTTCCTCTATCTTTATCTCTTTGTCTCTCAGTTTGAACCCAGGACCTTTACACTGCACTACATCCCCAGCCCTTTTTAAGTTTTTATTTTTAAACAGGGTCTCACTAAGTCACCAAGTTGTCCAGATTAGGCTTGAAGTTGTGATTTTCCTTTCTCAGCCTACCAGGGTGCTAAGCACACACCATCTTTTAAATGAGCAAATATACAGATCAATATCTGTCAATATATCCTATATACAACAGTTGTAGATATGGAAGTCAGAAAATGGAGATGAATCAGTTGGATAATTAATTTCCTAAAGAAGTAAAAATGATAGCAGTGTACAATAGAAGAAAAATTTCTTGAGTTAAAGAAAAGAAATTTACATTCAAAAGAATCATCAAGGTCTTGAAAAAAATCAAACGCATAAATAGATACTCTGTTTAGGAAAAAAGATTTATAGGCACACATTTAAGAGAAAAAAATAATTCCATTAGTATCTAGCTAGAAATTACAAGTAGATTTTCACAAAGAAACAAGGCTCAGTCCTGTGCTTCTATTCCACATCAATGAAGTACAGAATACAATAGGGCAATATCTATAAAGGATTAAATGTGGAACATTTTTATCCAAGAATTTCAAATCAAACCAAGTTCTCTGTCATCCAGGAATATAGCAGAAAGACTTTTTAAGATACCAAAGGTTTAAAAATTTTATCTGTCTGTATAAACTTCTACAAAGTTTATAAATCTATATATAATTTCCTGAAAAAGAACTCTTGAAGACATACTCCAGTGATATCAAAGATGAGGCAAAACATAGCTCAAAACTGGAGAAACATGAATCAAAATATTGGAGGAATATCTGGCTCAGACCCAAGCCAGCTGTTAGCCTTAGGAGTCATCATATAGTCCCAGGAGAGTTGGAGGGAAATGGACTACAATTTCTGTGTGGATGCCATGGAATGACCCAATGAAGCAGTGATGTACTGCTTTGCACAGTGCTTGGTTGAGAACCTGAGGTTAATGCTCAGGAAACTGCAGACCGAGCCAGTGTGACATGCAGAAGATGACTAGAATCAAGTTTGCCAAGACTCAAGGGTCCTCTTGCCTTAAAAATGTCTCAGAAAAAACATCCAGAAAAATAAACAGTGCCTACTTCAGTGCCTGTTACACAAAAAGCTGAATAGGGTTGAATGCTAATTAAGTTGAAAGAAATAAGCATTTTTATAATAAAACATCCACAATAGATGATTGTTCAAGCAGAGAATGGGAGAGAACTGACTTTTCAGCTCTTCCTGGGAAATAACCCAAGGCTGGTCATAGCTCATTCAAGCTTAAAAATTCAAGGGGGCTGCTCAGAATGGATACAATCCTAAGGACAGATAGAAATAAAGCAGAGTGAAAAAGAGAGGGAATGGTCTAATGTTATTCTGGATTGATGAATTCACATCTGAATCAAGGATTGCAGAGCCAGCATCACCAAAGCTAGAGGGGCTGGACAACACCACACTCTTCCCTGTACAGGGGGTTGTCTGGCCAGGACCAGTTGGGATCGGCCCTGTAGCCAAATCTTTTGATGAGGGAGAGTGAACAGTACCATCCAACTGAAGAACAGAAAGATCCTGAGATTGGACAATAGATGGCCTGTGACAGGAAGCAGTGGTTTTCATCTCAGTCTGAAAACTAGGTATTGGAAGAAGGGATATTAAAAAGAAAGTGTTTATTTTTAAATTTTTATGTCAATATACAACCTATTTTTCTCTTTTGTTTTTCCTCCTTCTTTTCTTCTTCTTTTTTTGTTTTGTGGTTCTGAAGATTGAACACACAGCCTTCATCCCGAGCAACATCCCCAGCTCAATTTATCTTTTGTTTTGTGACAGGGTCTCAGGAAGTCACTAAGCTGCCTGAGCTATGCTGAAACTTGTAGTTCTCCTTCCTCAGCCTCCCAAAGTTCTGGGTTTACAGGCATGTACCACTGCACCCGAATGTCAACATACAACTTTAAAGCCATGTGTGTTCTGTGTAGCAGAGCTACTGTTCCCTTGGGGATTGAACATACTCTGCATCTCTGGATGTAAATGCCCAGCTTTTCACACTGGTCTATGTTCAGGCCTGGCCAAGGCCCAGGAAAAGCTGGCAGGATACAATCCTAAGGACAGATAGAATGTCCTGATCCAGAAAAATGTGCCTATGAGCCCAGTGCTGTCAAAACTTCTTTGACATTTTTGGCCTGGTGAATGAGAATGCAAATTTCAATATTCACACACAGACCTCAACCTACAGCACACAGAGGTGAGGAAATTTTAATTTAATAGTGTGTTGTTTTCTCTGGGTCATCTGTGGCTATTCCAGTGGAAGTTTGGCACCTCTCTGCTGACATTTAGATGTTCCTATTATTCCAATACATTATAATTTTTATCTAAAAAATGAGTCACCAATTCTGGGGCAAGAAGTGCCCTCCCCATTCAGGCTTTTAAGTCAAATGCAGATATTTGTGATACAATTTTGGAATTCCATGCATGGTCAAAATCAGGAGTATTTGGGTGTTGGGTGTGCACTTTTTGAATGGGCTGACACGCCTTATGCATGATAAGGAAAGTCCAGTAGATGTTTGGGAAGAGATTCTCCACCAGGGAGCAGTGAAATAATATTTCTCATGCTTCTACAAAGTCCAGTATGCCTTACACAAACTAGGTCATTTTTCAGTGTATTCTCAAAAGAATCTGTTGAGGCAAAGAAATGTAGGTTAAGACCATGTATGCAATTATATGAGTCGAGTGTGGATTTGAACCCAACTTTACTCCAGAAGTGCCACACTACAAAGGAAAATCAGTGTTTTACTAGCTAAGCCTCAGATTTCCAGGTTAAATTTGGGTCCAGAAGGTGCTGCCTTCATTTGTCTCTCCTGTTCTACCTCATACCTTGTACCTCAATACCTTTACCTGGATCCAGGGAACTACCATTGGGAAGGACTCTGAAATAGCACTATGCTAACAGGACATAATCATTCTGATTTTATTACTTCTTGCCAGGCCTGTGGCTTTGAGCTGTTTTCTATTCATCAAGGTAATGATAGCCCTTCTGAATTAAACATGATTTTCCTTCTTAAGAAAAAAAATGCTCAAAGGAAACATCAGAGTTAATTAGAGAAAGTGATATTGTAGCTGCTGACAGAAAGAAGAGCATCAAAAGCAATGTTAAGGGGGATCCCAAATCATCAAAGCAGAGCCATTCTGTGGCAAATTGCTTTCTATTTCAGCTTTGTAGGGGAGAGGCTGTTCTGGGACCTTGCTGGATTATGGCTCTGCCTGGGAAGTCCAAGAAGGAAGCTGGGATGCAAACCCAGGCCTCACTAGCATTAAGAGGATCAGGGGCCTGAGGTGAAAAGCACTTGAAGTGCACATGTCCCCTCCCTGTGATTTTGAAGTCTACAGGGTTTAATTGAGAAACTTTTTGTTGTCTGAAGCCTTTATCCAGAGGATGACCATGGAATGGTGTTCTCTGGTGTGGGCAAAAGTCCTTCCTGTCTTGGGCTTCTGGTTTGAAGTCACCGATACACTGTGTGTAAAGTTCTGTGCTCCACACCTGCTGCCTTAGATATATTTAAACAAAACCTGTTTTTGAAAACCAAACTGATTGAAAAGATTGAAATCCAAAGCATGTGTGTTTCAAATTGGTGAAGACCTCGGTACCACATGAAATAAACACATTGCAACCTGGCTTCTGGGCTTGAACTATTTACTGTCAATTTGTTTCTCTTGTAGTGTTCCTAGCTTGGCTTCTCTCTCCAGCTTCTCTTTTGGCTGCTAAAACTCTGTCTGTACTTCTCTTGCACACTTTGAGTTCTACTTCCATCCATTCTCTGACAGTGTTCCCATTACAGTGACTCTTGGTATCCGGCCACCAAAGCTACTGAGATATTTCAGAGCTCTCTCCCTCTGGGTCTCCCTCAGCAGTGACACTGTGACCACAAACTCCCTGACCAATCTCTCAATTTCATTGTCCAATACATCCCCGCCATTCCTATTACTCAGGTGTACCTGACTTTCCAGCAAATCTTTCCTCTTTGTCTTTGACTGCTTTGTTTTTATATTTTGATTTCGTTGAATCATGTGCAAGATGAAGTCCATATACTATATTATAATGGTTTTATTTCTCTTAAGTCTCTTGTAATCAAAAGAGTGGCAAACTTTTTCTTTAAAGGGCCAGAGAGTCAATATTTTAGTCTTTGGGGGCCACTTCTGTCCCTTCTACTCAACCCTGGCATCTTGTTGCAAAAAATCCAGCCATACATAAGTGGATGGTCATGATTGTGTACCAATACAACTTTATTTGCAAAAATAGTGTGGTGGCCCTTTTTTGGTCTGTCAGCTGTAGTTTACTGACCCTTGTTTTAAGCTATAGCTCTCCTTTTTCTCTCATGAAGCTTATTTGACAAAGAAATGATATTACTTGTTCTGTAGAGTTTCTCATAGTCTGGGTTTTGCTGAGGGTGTGTTCATCTGTGCTCTGTATTTCCTGTAAATTTATAATAGAGAGACATACTCACAATGGGTTTTGATTTTGTTGACAAGACTAATTCAGGTGGTGATGCCCACTTCCTTTAGGGGCATCTAATGAGAAGTTGACTCTCCTTTTATGAAGTTAACAGCTACTGATAACCATTGTTAGATCCCTTATTTTGCCAAGGCTTTGCAAAATGGTGCTTTTATAATGATATTCCTCTTGCACTCACTATATGGAACAATAAAAACAAACTTTTCCTCATTATCTATTTCTTATCCTGAGATATATTTTATATGAGAAACGCAAGATATGCATTTGATTATCTTTTACTTACCAGTTTTCAAAAGAATGAGTTGGTTATCTTATATCTTCCAAAACTGGTGAAGGAGAGAATTGTTTTCTTTAGTGTAACTTTGGACTCATGAATTTAGGAATACTTGAGTATTTTATCTGTAGAGACTTCTTCAAGGTGGTTTCTCTTTCCATTCTGCAATCCTTCAGTGGGTTTTAAAACAATCTTCCCCTTCAGGTATGGAGAGCTGTACAGCTTATCTTATACATTTCCGGCTTTAGACTTGGAGTCAAGGAGCCTTGGTTCTTTTTAGCAGGAAATGTTATTTAGAGACCATAATTGGAGCATTTATGGTATTAATTACAGTATTATGCACTAATCTTTATTTCTAGTTTTTTAAGGTAAACAAAGCTAGAAAACGATATTTTAAAGTTAAAATAATCATAGGTTCATACTAATACTTATTCTTAAATGTAGGACCATGCAACTGCTCTCCTCTTAATAGGCATTTGATCAATTTCATAGTTTTTATTGAGAAGATATCTTTGTAGATAACTTAGGCAGTTATCTTTTATTTTTGCGATGCACCAACTAGATAGATTCCTAGAATCTATTGCCAATTGAAAGGATGCAAGGGGGTGTAATTTTCTGAGAGATGATCAAATTACCATCCATATTGGTTTTTACCATTTGGGATTCCCACCAACAATTTCTAACAATGACTATTTTCCCATAGAATTTTGAAGAGTATTTTGTTAAGCTTCCTGGAATTTTGCCAGTTTGATTGAGAAATGTTATCTGTATATTTTTATTTTCAACTTTCATTATGTGTGAGGGAATATCTTTTCATATGTTTAAGGGGCATTTGTTTTCTCTGAACTGGATCTCACAGGCTCTTGTTCATTTTTTTCTCAGAGTGTTTTCCTCTATTTTCAGAAAGTTTTTGTATAACAAGGCTAGTAACCTTTTGTCATGCAAGTTGCAAAAATTCTCTATTTGTCATTTAGCTGTTAGAATTCCTTAAGGTTATTTTTGCCCTGTATTTTGTATTCATTTTTATTTTGACAGATACATGAACCTTTTCTCTTACTGAATTTGAATTTTGTGTCTTTCTGGAGTGTTCCCTCATTCATAGGTTATGGAAGAATTCACCTATATTTTTTCTAGAACTGATAAGATTTCATTTAAATTTTAAAATGTGAATTTCTGTTTTACTTGGAATATAGTTTTGAGTATAATATGAGGAGTAGTTTCAATATTAATTATGTGGTTATCCAGTTATCTCACTAAAATTTAGTGAGCAATCATTTCCCCCTTCTGATTTGAGATACTGCCTTTGTTATACACTGAATTTTCATATAAAATTGGGCCTATTTTCCATTGGCATATGTGTTTGTTTATGCATCATTACTATGCTGCTTAATTATAAAAGCTTTAGAATTGACTTTAATGTCTGGAATGATAGCCACAGCATCTCCATTATACTCTACTCTTCTTTTTTCTGCATTTTCCAGGCTTTTCTTGATTACTTGTTCTCCCAAATGTACATATGCTATAATTAACTAATATAGCTTCAGAAAGGAATCTGATGGTGCTTTTGTCACTAATCAACTTGAGGAAACTCTCTGGGATATTGATTCCTTCTGTCTAAGACAATGGTATTTTTTTTCAATGGATGAGTACTTTTGATTATTTTTGGAAGGAGTCAAGTCATCAAATCTATGTTACAAGCCCTGTGCCTCCTTGGAGTGAAAAATCCAAAGATAGACATATCCTACTCTGTGTGGATTGTTCTGCAAAACTGAAGTGAATTAGAATAGATGAGGTCTTCATGGGCTGGTGCACCCAAGGCTCCTATGCCCTGTTGCTCAGGACAGCAGTAATGAAAATTGGGCTGGCAGTCAGGAGACATGGGTGGGGCAAGTGTAGGCCCATCAGTCATGAGAAATATTTGGAGAGTTGGGTGACTCCTGGAGAGCACCAGTTGTTAGGACTCCACTATCAGCTGTCGATCATGTTTAAGAAAACTAAAATCAGGGAGGCTGAGCTTGCAAAAATTGTCTCAAATGATAGGTACCAGTCACTCTTTCTGAAATTTTATGTAATCCTCTAAAACTGAGAGTGGCACGGGAAAAGAAATATAGCAGAGACTCTTTTACTGTGAACCAGAGCACCCAAAGCCTCCCACTCTCTCTCATTTCCTGCGGTGAGATTGGAACTTTAAGTGGAATTTTAATAATGGAACAATCTCCAGGTTTATCGATTTTCTTCAATAAGTTTCTCAACTTACACAGGCATGTTTTTGTTTTCCAACATAAAATGAAGGCTAGTTCCAAGTCCTCGATGTTAAGTTATTTGAAGTGCTGAAATGAACACAGATGTTAGTTGGAAACTAATTCAGTTATGAGGCAAAAACAATGCAAGTACCCATTAGATAATATTTATTTTATCCTATCACAAAGTCCAAGAAATCTATTTCAAAAAATACATAAAATGAAATGGACTTAATCTAAGGAATTAAATACTATGACTAGGGGAAATTTAAGTCAACACACAATATCAACATCTCCAGACTGAGACTGGAGTGAGGAGTGTTAGAATCTAGAAACAGAGAATCTTAGATATTTACTATTGTTGAGTCAAATATTCATTTCTAAGATTCCTATTGCCCATTTTAAAAAGCAAAGCATAATCAACTTCATCTTCTATGTAGGAGATATTAAATGGTAAACTTATGCTGTCTCCAGCAAAACTTTTACTAAATGCACCAATAGATCTTTATAACTTCTTCTTAGTGTGTCCTTTAACATCAGGCATCATCAGGTCCAGATGCTAAAACATGAAACACGAGTCACAGAGATTCTGAGAAATTATGATCCCAAACTAGTAGTTCAGCTAAGCCTTCAGTTTCAGTAACTACTAAGTAATGCATTTGAAGGGAGATAAGACAGAAAGAGATATTTCATCATCTGAGAATGATGTTTATTAAATTATTCTGAATTATACAATCAAAAGGTATTGAAAGGCAGTTTTTTCAAAAATACTTGTAGAAATGTACTTAAGTGTTTCTAGACAACCAAAACTCTTAAAGCTTATTTTCTACTTTTTAGACTTATTAATGGTCATAGCAAAGTCCTGGCCTCCCCATCTGGACAGTCCACGAGCAGGGTGGGAAGTCTGAAGAATGGCTAGCTGCTGAACATTGCTGACTGGACCACCCTCTTCTAGAAGCTATCCATTGCTAACAGATGCTATGCAAAGCATCCCGGTCTCAAATTTTATTTGCCTCTTTGATAATTAGTGAAGACTTTATGAATAAAGTGATGGCACATGAACATTGAACTTATGCTCTATCCTGATTCCAAATTGTAGTACTTGCTGTGATTTATGAGAAGAAATAAGAATGGAAAAATATAGGCTAAAGTATGCAGTACCATTGAAGAAAAGCAATTACAATCTTTTAACAGTGTCATGCTGGGCCTACTATTAATGCACAGAAAAAGATTTAGATAGTGCACGTACCTGTTGTTAATGCAGTTCACCAGTTTTGCTCTCCGGAATCCAGAGTGCAGAGTGGCATTCAGATGGGATGCGTTCATTTCCTTGCCGACATTTAGGTTCCACAATATTCCACAGGTCAAGGGAGGCCTGGCAACTGACTTCTCCAGATGGACATTGCAGATGGCTTGGAAGCCCAGGAGCCCCTTTCTCTCTACTGTTTTAATTGCTCAATCTGCTTTTCTTCACAGAAGTGAAAAACCAGGAAGAGGACTGAATAAACCTAAGTTAGGATAAATGCATCCTTCTGCTATTTATTTCCATAGCATCTTAAATTGCTTGAGTGAAACCTGACTGTATCTGTACTGCTGTTCTTACTCTGAATGGAGGAGGAAGCATTGCTTTTGGAGTCAGATGGACTCGGTTTCAATTTACCTGTCCCTTAATTACTTGAGCAAGTCGCACAGTAATAATTCAGAGCTTCACTATATTCTTTGTAAAATGGGAACAGTACTTTTCCCAATACAGGTTTGTTAAAAGGTTGAAATGAAATCAATCACTCAAAGCACATTGTTCGGAGCTTGGCACACGGTGGACCTGTGGACCATCAGTAAATGTTTATGTTCTGACCCTTCACATGGCCAGAAGCCAGGTGCAGTACTGCTCTGTGAAGTCAAAAAGTAAACAGAAGCTCAGGGAAGCCATGGATTAGTCTTAGAATGGTGCAGGCTTTGTATTGCTAGCTCTTCTTTCCCATCCTCCTCTCCCAGAGAAAGCTCAACCTCCTGTTATCCTGGCAGCAAAAGAGACCAAGAGGACCCCACCCCCCTCCCCGAATGCACTGGAATGGAGCTTCTAGAGAAGTGCAGTTCATTTCTTGAGACTGGTATCTTCTAGACAAATGAGAGCACTGTCTGTGATGTTGGGTTGCAGAAAAGAGGCCAGGCCTTGGGCTCAGGGGATGTGTCCTAAAAACAATGTCACAGTCCCATAAGTGTGTGGAGACTCAGTCACACCAACCACACTCACCAGAGTCCAATATATGAACCAAGTGCCCAGTTGCTTTGCAAATATCAGGGAACCCTGTGTGCAATTAGAGACTATCATAATCAACTCAGAATCACCATTTATTACACAGCCGCTGTTCGCTGAGAACAAACATTATCTTCACCTTAGGTTTTTGAGTTTCTCCCTAAGTGGACCTGAGACCGTAATCTATTTTATAATAAAAGTGCAGAGGCTGGAAATAATAAAATAGAAAACAAGGGAAGATGATCTAATGGTGTGTTTGGGGGCTGGTTATTGTTGTGGGCAACGGGGTCAATCCCACTAGAGAATCTGTGCAGAATGTGCTTCAGAGCTGTCTGCCCCAGTCAGAGCTGTGTCTTCTTCCTGGTGTTCATCCAGCACTTGGCCGTACATTACCCCAGCTGGAATTAGTTCCAGTCTCTAGGTTTATGCACAAGCCAGTGGGCTGAGTGGGCTCCTGTTTGCATCCCACAGCCAGGGACACCAGAGACCTGGAAGACACAGGAGATGCTTAGTGCACTCAGCTGAGGTGACCTGAGTTACCCCTTATGCAACTGGATAGCTACAGCAATGGGCAGACTGGAAGAGTGATCTGAGAGGATGGAACACCGGGTACACAATATGTCTGACACAGCCATTTTACTCTTGGACCAATCTCACAAGTTGATAATCCCACTGTCACTTCCTCAATGTAGAAACTGAAGCCCAGAGAAGTGAGCTAATTTACTCATATCTGAGCAGGGCCAGAGTTCAAACATAGGCTGGAGTTAATGTTAAAGCATGCACCAGGCTTCCTTGCTGTGGTACCAGGGATTAGACCTCTTTGTTGCTCTAAAGGCCCCTCCAGCCTTCGCTGTCCTGGGAGGATGATGTATAGAGATTTTATGAAGTATTCCCTCTGGCTGGTGTGCACAGAGAGAAGCACTTGCAAGTGTTCAGAGAGGGAGGAGGATGTGACTGGGTGTTTAGTTCTTGGTTCCTGGCTCCCAAGTGGCTTAGGATGGCTTAGTCCCCAGATGGAAAACAGCATTGCAACTCTCCCCAGGATGTGTCCTTTCACATTTGCTTTCTGTCTCAGTTCTCATGAGTGCTTCTTTTCCTTACTTCTTCAGTCTTGAGAAGAGAGTCAATGTTATTAGTCTCTTGTGATTTCCTTCCACCCTGCCTATACCTTGGTACGCAGCACCTTTGTAAAACTTCTTGCATCAGCCTAGTTTGAGTATGCTGTTCCTTGCTGGGACCCTGATGGATATAGCTGCCTCCTAGATATGTATGGAGGAGTACAGAGTCTAGGGCTGAGGATGTAGTGACAGTGACAGTGCACATACCTAGCATATGCAAAGAATGCCCTGGGTTCCATTGCCAGCACTGCAAGATATAAACACACACACACACACACACACACACACACACACAGCGAAGTCTAGCATGGGGGTGGGCTCTCCGGTTAGGCCTGCCTCAGTGTCACTGACCCATAGCAGGGAGCAATCTCTGCAATGGCCAGAAACAGATCCCTAACAAGGCCCAGCCTCTCTACGTACTGAGCTATGCTGAGCATATTAGTATATCATTGCTCACCATGTCCCCTTATCTCTGTTCCATGCAAGTACGCCTTCCCATCTTAATAATTTAACAATAATAGCTTCACCTTGGGCTATGCTCTGCTTTGATGTCTAAGCTATTTCTGCCTTCTTTAGTTGGGGTGACATCTATTCTTTCAGGTGCTCTTGCATGTAGCTAATCTCTTTAGTTATGGGTGTATTTTTCCCATTTTATTCAAGGAGGATCAGCACATTTGCAAGTACTTGGGAGCCAGAGAACAGCCTTCTATCAGCCCAGTTCACCAAGTGGTATTTTCTCTTCTGTAGCAGACTTCCTGGGAGGAAGAGGGGAAAGGTGTGCCTCAGCCTCTTCCCTGCAAACTCAAGCTCCACTTTTATGCCTCTCGACACCTCTCAGTGTTCAAGGATTCACTACATTCACTATGACTAAAAAGACCAGCTCTGGGTTTGAACAAACATGTTTTTATGCAAAGTTTAAAGCATTTCTTTTATGGCTCCCCCGCAGTGCCTCTGATTGTTTCCTTTTCCTCCTTGGAGCATGAAAGATTGTTTATTAAACATAATAATAATAATAAAGTGGAGGTAGGGTCTCTTAGCTGGCATTAGTTCAGATTCCAATTTAATCTTTCCCCAGCCTCACTTCATTACAACTCTGTTCAGTTGTGTATTTCATAACCAGCGTGTGTCATGGTGAATGAAGTCAAGCTTCAGAATAACATGTCAGTAAGATGATTATTCATGGAACACACAGTACCTCTAGTCTATAATTAAAGAGAAAAAAATCCTGGCTCAAAAAAATAACGATAAGAAATTTGCTTCCTGCATAGCACCCAGAAGCTTTGAAGTTGCAAAGGCCAACTTCGTGAGCAAAGGGGCTGCCCCTGTGAATGTCAGCACAGGGAGTGATGTTTGCTGACCTCATAGCAGGTTTCCTCAGGTTCTTTTGGACCATGGTAAAGCTCAGAGAGGCATGAGCTTTGCTCTTACGCTTCCAGAAAGTCTGCTTAGAACAGTGCTACTCTGTCTCTTAGTGCTGTAGACTTGGCTCCTTCAACTATAAAGTGGGAACGATCACAGTTACATCTTGCAGCAGTTGGGCATATTACAAAATGGATCTATTGCAAGGGATTTATGGAGTTCCCTGCACATAGTGGGTGCTCCATGTCCAGCTGATTTTTTTATTATTGTGCAAGATCCCATTATTTTCAGAAATACTGATCATCTCAGAAAGCTTGGTTTAGGATTCTGTGATGAGATGAAGATGATGCTGTTCAGAAGAATATAGGACTTGGTGAGTACAAGGACTCAGAAATGAAAGAAAATGTCATAGACAATTGCCAAATTGTTGTGTGTAAATGAATACAGGGTTGAGGAAGAGAGAAGAGGCCAAAGTGGGAATGTTTAACTGGGTTGCAGGTTGGAGGTGAAAGGAAGCCCAGAAGTTGGAACAGAACTTTCCAGGGAGTGCTTTCAAAGCCCAGTGCTGAGGGGACAGGGATAGCTTTCTCCGTCTCTCACAGAGCAGCCTCAGGCATGCCCTAGTCTGCAAAGCCTTTCCTCTGGATGGAGTTTTTAGGAGAATTCAAAAGTCCAGAGTTCCACCAGTGTGATGTTGAAGATGAAAACAAGAATTATGGGGGATGCAGGAGACGGAGGGAGCGAACACTGTGGGCCTCTACGATGTGTTGGGAAATACTCCCAGGTACGCTGTGCAAAGGCTGGGCACTCACTGGGCTTACTTCTCCTGGCTGGAGGCTGTTCAAGCTGAGTCCTAGTCAATCACCCTCTCCCTCCCCATCAACCTCCGGTAAGAGGGAGGGTATTTTGAAATAAGGTCATCTGGAGTAGAATTTGTATTCTTCAGAATTTTCATTGAGTCTCACGCTTTGGTAAGCCAAGAACCAAGAAACACATTAAAGGAAGAGCTAAAACCAGGAAGAGAAATATAGCACTCATCCGTATCCTACTTGGGCCCATCCTGGGGCCTAGCTGTCCCATTGAAGTTGATCATGTTTGCACAGATCCTCACAGAGTCTGGGTGACAGGCCTGGGGCCATGACCTGCAGAGCCTACAGAAAGCTTGCAAGAGCTGTGTTCCAGTTCCAATGTGTAAGCTTGACCCACTGTTTGGACTGCATGTGAATCTTTGCAGAGGCAGGGATAATTGAGATTAAACCCAGGCCCTTCATACTGAACGACATCCCCAGTCATTATTTGGAGACAAGATCTTGCTAAGTAACTTAGTTTCCCAGGCTGGACTTGAATTTGTGATCCTCCTACCTCAGCCTTCTGGAGTACTGTAATTACCAATAAGTACCACTATGCTCAGCTATGTGATTCTTTTAAGAAACCACAATGGTCCTAGGTAACAAAGATTATCTTGTATTCACACACTCCAATTACCTTAGGGCCTGTAGTGGTCTCCAGCAGCTGTGTGGCACACAGTTGTTCTTCATCTGGGAGGAGTGCATCCCTGCCTGACATTTGTCTGAGGCCTTGAGAATTGTGCTAAGGGAGGCTGGTGGCCCTGATATCTCCTGGGATTCGCATTTTTTTAGAGTCAATCTCAAAGACAGGATTTCAGGATAGCCTGGTTACAGGAACCCTTCCGTTTTTCACTTACTCTATCACAGGTCCTGGTCCTCTGCTCGGCTCTTGACAACTGAGGCCAAGAGCCTGGGCCTTGAGCTTTGAATGTACTGGAGACTGTTTTGATCTCTCCCTCTCTGAAAGTCTTTTATCCCCTGGTTTCTGGGAAGCTGCACTTTGTGCCTGCCTTGTGCCCCTCTGGTGCTTGTTCCTAATTCCTATTCTGGGCTTTCCTCAGCCTGTTGACCCTACGCATTGGATGCTTCAGGGCTAATCCCTAACCTCTCCCATACCATCTATACACCTTTGTGTAGCCTTGGTGACCTTATGGAGGGGGATGGCTTTACATATTACCTGGTGATTCATATCATTGTCTCTTCTCTTGAACTCTGGATTTATCTCACTGTCAGCTTCATATTCCTACATAATTGTGTCACAGTCACCTGCATGGCTCAAGCTGCACTTGGTCTCCCCACATGCAAATCACATTCCTCCAGTATCCTCTAAATTAGGGAATGTTGTCTTTATTCATCCTCTAGCTCAGGCCCACATATTGGAGTTATTCTTTATTCCTCTCTTTTTTCTCACATTGTATATCCAATCAGTCAGAAGAGCTCCAGAGTCTGGCCAGTGCTCACCACATCGTCTGCTCTCATGTATCCCAAGCACACTGTCCATTACCTAGTCACTGGCCAGAGTCCTCATTTATCTTCTTGCCTTATGTATTGACTTACTCTTTGGAGCAGTCCTTCCCACAGGGTTCTGACTGTAGCCAGAAGGATTGCTACTGTATAAACACATAGTCAGCATTCCTTATCCAATAACTTTAAATGACCCTTAACGTAAAATTTCAAATCCACATTTGGTCTCCAAGACCCTGATTATATTTAGTGTCTGTATTGACCCCATCTTCTCCTCCACAACATTGGTGTCCTCTTTGTTCCTCAATCACATGATGCTGCTGCCAGGCCTGAGACCTTTGCACTTGCTCTTCCTTCTGCCAGGGTTGATTTCTCAGATACTCTCTTCACTCAACCTTTTACTTCAGTGAGGCTACTGCTCCAGTGTTCCCTTAGCAGAGAGCCATTAATAATCACATTGTCTGAGATAGCAGCTGTTATGGCCTGTGTCTAGATGTCCTCCCAAAGCCTCATGCAGTCATAGGTGGGTTTTTTTTTTTACAGGTGGCTGGATCTAGAGTGTGTGACACTGGAATTGATTTATGGTGCAGTGCTAGGATCAAGGGAACTAGGATTAAGGGTGTGAGTGCTATCCACCCTAAATAGTCTGGATAAGATATAAAGGATAGAAAGATCTATGGAAATTCTTTAGTGCTTTGCTATCTTCTGCCCACCATGAACTGTTTCTCCTCTCCAGTACCTGTATGCCATGCCATTCTGCCTTTGAGCCAGCAGATTATAAACTATATCTATAAACTGTGATCTAAATAAACCTTTACTCCTTTAACTTAGAGTGATGGGTATTTTGTCTCAGCAACGAGAGAAAAGTAACTAAAACAGCACCTCTCACTGCTTTCTATCCTCTTGCGGTTTTTGTTTTCCATAGCAATTATTCTTGAGTTTACATTACATATTGATCTATCTTTACCAGAATATAAGTCATGTGTGTTTTGTTTGCATCTAATATTCTCAACACCTAGAATGGTGTCAGATACAAAGTGGGCCTCTGTAAATATTTGTTAGGTGGATGAAGATACAAATGGATTAAGGAATGCAAAAGTTTGGCTCTTGAATGTCCCACAAAGGTCTATGTGCTAAAGACATGCTTCTCAGGGTGCACTACTGGGGTGATAGAATCTTCACTGGGGGTGTGCCCTTGAAGAGGATTTGGGACCCTACCCTCTTTCTCTTCTTTTTTGCTGCCTGGTCATAGTGTGAGTTGTTTTGCTTGGCCGCAGACTCCCATCATGATGTGCTATCTCCTTAAAGGCCCCAAAGCAATAGGGCCTGTTGATCATGGACTTGGACCTCCAAAACTATGAGCCAGAATAAACCCCTCTTTTTATAAGTTGACTCTCTCAAGTATTTGTTTTAGTGTAGGATGCTGACTGACACAGGAAATGGGAAGGCATATGGGGTTCCAGTGCAAAGAACATACACATTCAGCAGAGTGGGATTTTTTCAAACTTTTGCAAAAGCTAATTAATCTCTTGGACAAAGAGCCCCTAATGATACTTGGGGTTGTTCCTACATCTGAACAACTCAATGGTACTGCATTGGTAGAGGCATGTGGAAAAGAAGATGTAGCTGACTCCAACTTGTTCCTTTTCTTTAGCTCATTCTAGGGTCTTTGGAACAGAAGTGCTGTAGGTATAAGGCTTGTCACATGCAGCAGCTGTTTGTTCTTGGAAAATTACTCGACATTCTAGAGCCTGAGTTCTACAAAACTGAAACAGATATGGGTCTGTCTCACATGGTCTTTAGTCAGATCAAGTTTAAGGAACATTATGAGCTTAGTATTGTGCCCAGCACATAGCAAGCACTCAATCAAGAGTAGCTGCTCTGATGATGACGATGGTGTTGGGGGTGGTGGTGGTGAAGAGCACTGTCTTCTGAAAGACAGTGTGCCTTAAAACAAGGCGTTTTTAAAACAAGGAAGGAGAGGACTGGTGGCTCAGTGCTTCCCATTAGCTTGGATGACAGTAGGTACAATAAATATATACTGGAAAATTCTTTGCATCATTCAATGGCCTTTTCCTACTGGAAACACTGCCCAGCAAGGCTTAGGTTTTCTTGCCAGTATGTGAAGAGTATGACTTTGTATTTTTTATGGCTTATGTTTAGATGTCCCCCCAAAGTCTCATGTGGTCATAGGTGGGACTTTTTCAGAGGTAGATAAATCTAGAGTGTGATTGACTCATGGTGCAGTGCTAGGATTAAGGGTGTGAGTGCTGTCCACCCTAAGGGCAGGTAGTCTGGATTCAACATAAGGGAGACAAAGAGGCTTGCTGCTAGTTACTTATAGTTTGTCTGCCTGGTGCCTCTTTGCTACTTTGTTGCTTTGCTGCCTTCTGCCTGCCATGGATTGTTTCTCCTCTGTGATGGCTCTCTGCCATGCTACCCTGCCTTGGAGCCAGCCAAGGCTCCATGGACTGAACCCTCTACAAACTGTTAACCAAAATAAACCTTTCATCCTTTAGCTTCAGTTATCAGTTATTTTCTCTCAGCAATGAGAAAAGTAACTAAGACACCACTGTTCCCTACTCCTCGTTGCAAAATGTCTGTGGATGTTAGTAAGAAGCTGAGATTAGATGATGCAAGGAAGAAAAGTGCTGGCTTCACTCTCAGGTCATTCTTCACCCAAAGTCTATTGTGCTCAGTCTCCTGGTCAGTTAGAAACTTAAGGGCTCAGGGAATCTTGTTGACAGAAGGGCCAGTGATTCTGGAACTCACTTTCTTTTTATGTTTCCTACCTTTAACTTACTGTGACCATTGGTCTCTTTCCCTGTGTGGCCAACCATGCCTCTCTGTCTCTCCCTGTCCTTCTTTTTTCCTCTTTTTCTTTCTCTTATCCTTTCTTTTCCTTCTTCATTTTACCTTATCTTCTTTTTTCCTCTTCATTTATATATGCTTGGAATACTTTTGTTTTGAAGAATATTTCTGATATTAAATGAACTTTCCCGAAGCAGGAATGTTGATAAACACTTAAATATTTTTTCAGGGAACAAATTTCCCCAAAGTTTTAAAAAATATTTTAAATAACTGCTGTTGAAAATTGTTCACAATATTCAAAGGAAAATATTCAAAATACTCAACTCTCCATGGTATCTGAAGGGAAAACTGCCTGCCTATTAGAACAACAAAAATAAGCTTGTCAATGATTTCTATAGAACTTTTCTATTATTTTCCCTTCTACATAAAAATATAAAACATTTCAGTACAGAAAGTTAAAAAAGAGGCTTGAGTGGATACAGGTATCTTACTGTATGAGAAATAATTTTTTCACTCTCCAATTATTTCTGTTCTATTGGTCTCCTTCATTGTTGGGAAACAGAAAGGTAGAATATCCTTATTTCAAACTACTCTGATGATTTAGATAATGATAATAATTATAAAACAAGAAAAGAATTTTATAGAACAACCCTTTCCTAACTTCTGTAGAAGAGCTCAAAGAGACTGAAGTAGAAAGGGTACAAGTTATTACTCCAAGCCCTAAGGTGAGTGTTTTGCAACATCTGTATCTGATTGAATCCTAGAAATCCTCTAAAATATCACTATGAACAGATGCATGCACATAACTGTAAACACATGTCTGCAGGCATCTTAAGGGCTTTAAAGGTCCTAATAGTAGAGGGATTTCTGGGTTGGGGCGGGGGGGGGAGCTCTGATCACTGAGGTCTTGAGCCCATACTTTCCATGTCTGTGATGGAGACATTTGAAGTGATCATAGCACAAACTTTCTCCTGGATATTGGTACTGATGGGGAAGGTACTGGGAAGTCAGGCAAGGATGGAGTGGTACTGGCCTCAGCAAGTCGCTGTCCCTGGTGCTGAAACATCATTAGGAATACTTGAAGGAATCTGGCAGCCTTTACCTCAGAGGTCTTCCTGGTTAGCTTTGGTGAAGGTTGTTTCCTTTCACTTAAATTCAGCAGACAGAAGAGAAATCCTGTGTTGGAACTGCATTTTAGAGAGAAGACCAAAAGCCATGCTCAAGGGTTCTTGTGTGGGTGGTCCCAGGTGGATAATTACACAGACCACTTTCAAGATCACAGCTCTCCTCTAAGCCTTTGGGGAATGAGTTTATAAACAGTCTTAGCATTGCTTGCAGGAAGGTAATTAATCATCCTATGTGCAGGGTTGGCCACCAAAAGGCAGAGGTGGAAGGGAGGGAGAGAGATTCTTTCTCAGAGACTCTTTTCTTCTGCAGAGAGTGTCATTAGGTGTAAGTGTGGAACATCTTGAAGGACAAGTAGGCTTGCAGTTGGTGTTCCATCCTCAGACTCCTTCTGTGGGGCAGGCTGAGAACATACAGGGAATCCTCAGGGTGAGCCTGTCCCAGTGGTACAGAAAGCATCCCTAGCATGCTGTGCTGTAAGCCTGGGCCATCTAGCTTCTCTCAGCACAGGGGTATCTGTGATGCTCAGATAACACACTGTTCCTTAAAGATGACATTTCTTCTTCTCTAGAGTATGGATGAGGGAGCAGCTAGCAGGTGGAGCTCTGCAGGCTTTTTCCAGCCTTCAGGGAAAGAGACCATAATTCCAAGAGAAGAAGACAAAGGGAGTTAAGAGAGTCAGAAAAACATGAAGCCAAGGAGAAGAAAAGTGAGGGGTGATTAGCAGTATGAGAAAGAAGGTAAAAGAGAAAGAGAGAGATGGCAGAAGAGAGAGAAAAAGGAAAGGCATTCAAAGAGAGAAGATCAAAGGAGAGGTGACGGAAAGGTAGAGAAAGAATATAGGAAAGTAGAGAGATGACTTCCATCTTGAGGAGGTTTCTGTTGCCAATGACACATCTGTGTGTGCCATGTCTGTACCTTTCCATGAGGATGTGAAACCAATATGCTGGCTTGTGCATGCTCCTTCCCTTGAAACTATTGGAGGCTGGCTCCAGTCCCTAGAATAACTAGAATGCAGCCTATGACTCATAAACTCATGACTCATAGACTGGGGGCTCAATCAATCCAATAAGAGGCCCACATAAAAGGCCTTATCCTCATGAAGCTGAGACTAGATGCTGTTAAATAGTAATATCTAGACATAACAGTAGGAGCTGAGTGAGGCTTGGTTGAAGGATGTTCTTCTATGGTAGCTGTAAAGCTGGCTACTGGTAAGGCTTATGGAAAAGTTCAAAGGACAAGTAAGTTGATAGTGACATCTAAGTCTCTCTGATTTCCTTGGAGAAGTAGGCCTCAAGGGTCCTGGAATTTATATCCAGATGTAATACAGAAGCCCAGTAGGTGAACAGAGGATGGGGGACAGTGTAGGGCCCTAGGAAGATGGATCCACTCAAGTCTGTTCATCTTACTCAATTAAGACCACCTCCCTGGCTGGGAATTTAGCTCAGTGGTTCTGCCGCTTGCCTTGCAAGCATGAGGACCCGAATTTGATCCCCAGTACCAAAAAACAGAACAAAACAGAAAAAAAAACCTTAAAGATCATCATAGAATTAAAAAAAAAGACCACCTCCCTTCAGTCCCTTTCTCCTGAACAGTTTTCCTGTTATTAATATATTAAAATTAGTATATTAAAAGTTGTGTTAACCCAGGTGTCTTAGTCACTCTCTGTCACTGGGGAAAAAATTCCAGATACTTCAGTTTAAAGCAGGAGAGGTTCATTTAGCTCAGCACTTTCAGTGGGTTCAGTCCAAAGTTGGCTGGGTTGAAGGCAGAAATAGCATGGTAGAAGGACCTGGTGGTGGAAAGCTGCTCATCCCATGGTAACAAGCAAACAGAGAGAGAAGGCCCAGGAACCAGAGACAAGAGTACACTTTTCCAGGTCATGCCCCTAGTAACTCACCTTCTACCAGGGCCCACCAACAGCACATTCAGCTATGAACTCATCAAAGGATGGATCCACTGATCAGTAGAGCACCCCCATGATCCAATAACTTTCCACACACATGAGACTTTGGGGGAATATTTTAGATCTAAAACATAACACTAGGATTGTCTGAGACCAAAGCTTATAATTTCTTCATTGGTCAAGGCCATGTTCTGGTGGTGATGAAATTCTGGAGTAAGGAGATGAGCAATGTGGGAATGAACAACTTGGGTCACCTCTGGACTGGACGGATGATGCATGATGAAAGAGCCAATGCTCATCCTTGGAAATAAGAAGCTGAGAGGAAGAAAATGTTGTGGAATCCAGAATCTAAGGCTCCAGGAAACACAGGGGGAGCTGGCCACTAAGAAGCTGGAGGAATGCAGACTTGGCTTTTCTCAAGGATTGTGGCACAGCCATCACTGCATCAAATATAACACCTTTTAAAACAAGGATTCCTTCTCCTGACTCCACTGGTCCCCAGTGCCCACCTTGGCTATTTTCCAGAGACCTGTGTTTCTCTTGCTGCCTCCTTAGGCACTGGGGACTTCCTCCTGCAGATCCAGTCAGAAATGAAACCATCTTGTCAGAACATCAGACATCTGTTTCCATGGAAACACAGGGGGTTAGGGAGAGGGGCGCTAAGGAGGGCCAGTTCATCCTTCAGGCTTGGAAAGAACCTTGTAAGTATGCCTTGGTTATTTGGTTTGCTCCCTGACTCACAATACAAATTAAACACCTCATCTTGCACTAGTGGTTCTAACTGAGAGTAGTTATGAGCAGAGCTAGCAGCCTGGGGTGCAGTCAGGACCAACACTGATAAAAGTTGTCTTCCCCAAGGAGATGAAGTGAATTATCCAGCATTATCATATTGTTATTATTTTGGGAGGGTTAAGTGGCAATAAGCTGTGCACAGAGCATCCAGGAATCATTCTTGGTGAGCACAGATATGTGGGAGTGTGTTTCAGGAAAAAAGCTCATTCTTTGGTTTCGAAGATATCTTCCTTTTCTTTCACCTCAACCATTTAGCATCTAAGTGTGCTCAAAATTGCTACTTTTACTCTCTTGGGACCTCAGGCATCTTATTTATACAGTGGTTGTATAGCAACCCAATATATTCCATGATATTTTGTATTGCCAATTACTTTATTTTGGTATTGCCAGTTCCTTTGATATCTTGTTTTGCAGTAATGTTTTGCAATTTGGCACACATTTATTTTTAGAAAATCACTGGACAAGCTACCATAATATAATACAAGTTATTATTTTTTATTTTCATTTGAAGTAGCAGAGACCCAAGTTGAATTAACTGTCGCCAGTAAAGAATCTCCAGTAAAATCTTCTTTGGAGGGCCTGGAGGTTCCCAAGATAATATCATTTCATAATAAAATTTGTTTCTTGAGTCAGGGTTTATTCTTTAAAGTAATTGCATCTTGAAGACTTCAACTAAATTGTGAGGCTATCTGATAACAATGCAGCAGAGGCAATGTAATATGCAAAAAATGGCATAAGATGACTCTCCAGCTTAGGGTGAAATGACATTTATTTAAGGACACTCAGGATATTGTTTATGTAAAATAAAGGTGTAAGTGGTCCCTGGCCAAACAGAAGCACGTATTTACATATTGTCAGGATCTTTTTCTGTTCTCTATTTCTTTGTTTCTCCCACTACAACTTGGCTTCCTCCAGGTTGTGAGAAATCTAGTTGCTTTTCTAATCTCCTGCCATTCCCATGGGTGATAGGCATTTGTTAGTTCCAGTTTGAAATTATGGGGGAAGAACTATTAATGGTCAATGGTTCACCCCTGGGCCACTTAATTATGACCAAAGAATCATGGTCACCTGGCATGAACATTAGCATTAACATTCATAGACATTAGCACAGGGCATTGCCTTAGGGTTTACAGGCTATTTACAGAGATGTAAGACTGTTTTACTAGTCACTAATTCCACTAGGCACTAATACCAGTTGGAGTAAATTCTAGAACTTTGCAATTCATGTCCATCTCATATCCACCCCTTCACTAGAAAGGTAATCCCAGCATAAAACTGTTTTTTAGGGAGAGAATGCATGTCCTAAGGTTTTCATATTTCAGGAGAACTTTATTCTTTTCTTCTCATAGTCACTTCCAAATCATCAAATAATTCTTCTTTCTGATCAAAAATAGTTTCCTAGAATCCCCAGTATTTCCTGTGTATCTATAAACTCTCCTTGGAGAACCTGCCCAATTCATAGCAAGAGGTAGGCTTTCAGCTCATGTGATTTCACTGCACCAAACCATGCTTGGATCAGAGGTGAGTCTGAACTGGAGCAGGTCCAGATACATTCTCCCTTCAAGTGTGTTAAAGATATTTTGCTTAAGAAAAGTACCAGTGAAGGCTAATTAACTGAGATCTTGGAACCTCACACAAAAGAACTATTCTATAGCCAGGATTTGAGAAAGGAGCAGCCAGAGGCTATGGACACTCCCTCAATAATGGTTTTTATACCTTTTTTTTTGCCATGATTTGTGGTAAAGGCTACATTTTATATTTAACCCAGAACACACACATATAGAAGAACTGAAACAAAAGTTTAATGAAGAAATATTTATTTTTACTATGTGACTTCTTTTTCTCCAAATGTTCTGGTCATCATGCTCACAAGGGGTTGTGTACCACAATTTGAAAAACACTCCTAGTCTTTTCACATCATTCAGTGCCAGCTCCTGGACTTTGATCTGAATTTGCACCCTAGAATACTTGAAAAAGAACATGCTCAGTTGTGCTTGAGCCTGAGTTCTCCACTGTCCTAATCAACAATGGCCGGACACCAGACATGGCTGCTGGCACTCATGTCTGCACATCACAGGACATATTTAGGCTCTGGAGGCTGGAGAGACACTTTGGTGATGTCTACTCCATGCAGACCCTGGGGCCTAAGATGCAGGGCCCATGGCAGCCAGATAGTAAGGAGGACCACTGCTCCAAGATTAGGTAGTGTGGGCCAGAGGTGTGAGTATAGAAAAAGAAATTAGAGATCAGCCACACGGCCTTCCAGGCCTTTAGGACACTGGGCTCTGCTTTCTGGAGTTGACCTCTGAGGTGTCCCTGTTGGAGTGATAAGTCATTTGAGATTTTGGGTTCTGATCCTTTCTCTTCATGCTTGAATGTAGTTTTTGTGAAATTTTGAGTTATGCCAAGACAAGAGGAACAGTTTAAAATATTTGAATTGCAAACGTGAGGTGGAAATGTCTCCATTTTTAGCCCGTAATTTCCTCTAAAGTAGGAAAGAAACTGTGAGAGGTAAAGTGTGGAACTGAGAGGGACCACTCTGGCCTTGTGACCAGACCAGATCCTCTTGTACAGGCTCTGAGGTCTTTAATAGGGTCGTGATGAGAAGAGTTCAGTAAAAAGGGGTTGTAGCTCCCTGCCAAGAACAAGGGTTAAGAGAGCACAAGGGGTAATGGCTGCCCAAAGACAAGGTTTGGGAAAGCACAGGGAGCAGTAGTTTATCAATAGCAGGGCTGATAGTGTTATGAGTCCCCAGGTGCAGCTGTGTTGGGGACTGAGTGTGGTAGTGGTGGTGGTGGTTAGAGTGGTCTCTGATCAGCCTAGGACGGCAGTGGTCAGATTCCTTCAGACAGAGACTGCTACAAGGGCAGTGCACCCTTGAGTGAAGAGACTGCCCACTAATGTCCTCATGCAGACCTAGCTGTCCTCTCAAGTTCCTGCTAACATGGAACACTGACTAGAGTAGACCCAGGCATGAGCTACCTTCACATACATGCATAAAATATCCGAAGTGGCAATTAAACAACATTATGTCAGGTCCTTTACTTCTGTAAGAATCATTTGATCGAAATTGTGTGATCTCTACCTTATGCAGTCATTGTTCATTGTTAAATATGGCTGCATAGAGGGATGGAGGATTCCATTAAGAAAAGAACTTCCTGGGCCAGGGATTTAGCTCAGTGATTTCGCTGCCTGTTGCACAAGCACAAGGGCCCGAGTTCAATCCCTGGTACCAAAAAAAAAAAAAAAAAAAAGAAAGAAAGAAAGAAAGAAAAGAACTTCCAGCATAATGCTCATAGCTTAATTTTCTAACATAACTGAGTAGGCTTGAGAATTGTGATTATTGTTACTGGAAGGCAAAGGAGTAGCCACCTGAAATATTTAAACTTTTGTAATTCTTATTTCTGTTTCCACGATTGTTTTGATATAAATATTATCCCAAGTGAGAGCTTTTTCTGAGTTCTATAGCTAATAAGAATTTGGTGAGATGAAGTTATGTCCAATAAAGTTTTTTAAGGTGATTTTTTGCATTTATCAAAGTTATGCATGTTTATTATAGGAACTAGAAAATATGAAATAATCTCCTACCAATATATCATCCAGAAGTTTTATGACTATGTCTTTGAACATCTTTGATAGTCTTGTTTTTTTTTTTTTGGTACTGGGTATTGAACTCGGGTCCTTGCGCTTGCGAGGCAGGCAGCGGAACCACTGAGCTAAATCCCCAGCCCCAGTAAGACCTTTCTGAGACTTAGTTTCCTCATTTTAAAAATGGAGATGATAGTAATAAAAGAGTGTTTTTATTTATTTATTTTTTAAATTTTTTGGTACTGGAAATTGAACTCAGAGCCTCAAACTTGCCAGATGGGCACTGTGCCGCTGAGCTACGTCCCTGGCCCAATATAAGAGAGTTTTAATGAGCATCGAATGAAGCACTGTATGTAAATAACAATGCATGAATATAGTAAGGGCCCAATATGTTCTAGTTAATATTATTATCATCATTGTTATCATTATGATGGTTCTTACTATTTCCTTATAGTTTTGCCTTTTTCACTATATGCTTTTTAACATAGTTAATTTTATGCTGTCTACATAATTTTATATACCATTTTATCACAAACATTAGAAAAGAAACATTGCCCAAAGCTATTGCAAACTCTTTGTACACATAATTAAAATAGTGAAATAATATTCTACTCAGATGCCAAACCTTAATTTACTTAACCATTGTTGGATATTTATGCTGTTCATAATTTTTCAACATTACAAATAACGAGACAAGAAACATCTGTGCAGAAGCTTTAGTGTGTGTGCTGCAGTTTATTTGTTCAAAGTGAAATACTAGTTCAAAAGGAACACTTGGAATGCATCATACAAAATTATTTTCTAAAAAGGTTGTGACAAATTATATTCCCAAGAGCAACATGCAATTGGACACATTTCACTGGAACGTTGACAGTATATGAAATTCTTGCTGAGATTCTTTCTGAATTTTTAGAGGTAAGAGTGTATTAATTTATGAAAAACATTTAATTAAGCCTACTGTGTGCTAAACATTCTGCCGGACCCAGATGACTCTGTTCTTGTGGAACTTATAGTCTAGGGCAGATATAAGTGGGAAATAAGCATAGCTCAAACAAACACAGAGGCATTAACTTTCCCATTGATTTCAAGCAGACAATGTGAGTTCAAGCAGATCGCAAGTTCTTGGAAACTTAAGAGCATGCTGTGCAAGCTACTAGGTGGGGCTTAGTGCACTACTGCCACTTCATTACTCTACTGAGAGAAATTCATTAGTGATCATCTCTGTTTTATGTGCCCTGATGAACTCTGGGATTATTTTATCAGGTTCTTTTTAAAACTGGTAAGTTTTATGATAAGAGTTAAATTCGTACATTAATCAAATAATGAAAATGACATAGAACACATTAAAATTCAGTATTTCAAGAATTTTTAATTTCCATAATTTTTATTTTTCGATAAATTTTCCACCCTTCTCTTTTCAGCATACTTACAATAACACTTCTTTAATTTTTACTGTTTATGCAATTTCATTGAAGCTGGCTGTTCCTGGATATAGTGAATAAGTAGATTTATCTTACACAAAGCTACTTTGAAAGATCAAGGCCAACAACATCATTCAGGAAGTCTTTAGTGGATAATAAAGCCAATTCTTCATTCACAATCTGTACTCGTTTTCAGTCTTTTTAAAAGTTAGCTTAAGAGTAACAATGTGAAATTACTAGAGAGTTTCTAGGTATAGTTTATCCTGACTTCCCCAATGATAATATTGTATAGAGTCATCATATTTTAGAACCAGGTAATCGATATTGCTGTAACTCAAGTACAGACTGTTTTGGATTTACAACTGGTATTCCTTTTAAAAGAATAAAAGAAGTGGACACAGTGGACAAAAAAAGCTATCAGAGGGCTTATTGTGAGTAATAAGTGTACGTATGCTTCATAAAACTTTTGTTTCTTATTTACTGAGTTGGGATACAGAATGTCAACTCTTGGATCAAAAGGTTCAAAAATATTGTTCTGGACTCTCTTGTTAATTGTAATAAGTTTTCATAGCATCTGAGTATGTTTGGAATGAAGTCCTTGTGTCTCTGCTGTTTTGAAAAGATTAAAAATTAGACATCTCTGTTGTTTAAAAGGTCCGAACCCTAAGGAATTGGGAGGCCACTCGCTGGTCACATGCCTCTAGGTCACTTAAATGTCCCTCCAAGTTATGTAGATGTCACTTGTCAAAACATGACAATATTTTAAGTTGTAAATATTATACACAGTGGGCAATTAGGATAATTATTTCAGAATACATTAATTTCAGAATTGGAGGATCTTGGAGACAATTTGGACAGAAGGAGTTAGGTAACATCACTGTCAGGAGGGCTTTCTGATTCTTAAATTCACATTTAATAATGTTTTGATTGAACAAATACCTCTTCTGCTTACAGTATGTGAAGATTCAAGGCTACATAGCCCTTCTCCTGGTCCTTCTGTTGGCTCCAGTGGGGAAAGTGTTTGTAAATAAGTAACAGCAATCTGCCACAGTGGTAGTGGAAGGGTTTGCAGGTACCCCGAGCTAAGCACAGAGTGGGGCACCTGAATGAAACCTACAGTGGCTTCCCAAGCAGCTGAGTGTTCCCTGGGATGGGCATGAAGGCGACCAGGGAGTGCATGGGTGGGTCTCATGGTGACTGGGAAAAGAGCACAGGGAGCCGCTCCTGGAAGGAAGACAGTGTGGCACTGGGTAAGAGAGGGTACAGAGCTTTCCTTCTCTTCTCTGGTGCATTTTTTTGATGGGGGACAAACTTGAACAGGCAATGGAGAAACTATACAATTCTTGCACAGGTAAGACATAAGAAGAACCCTAGAAGTCAGAAGAGGGTGGGATGGGGGAGGAGCTGCTCTTGGAGGCATTCTTTTTTTTTTTTTGCTTAAATTCTTTTATTGGTACATTTTAGGTATACAATACATTTACACTTATCATTGGGTGCTTGTACCTGTACATGATGTATCTTGGTTCTTATTTTTTCCCCATTCCCTGTGCTCCCTTCACCCCCTCCACCCTTTCCTATTTACAAAGATTTTGTTTCCATTTTTTCCTTTGCTCATAATTTTTCCTTTCTCTTCTTTCCTTTCCCCTTCCCCTCCCACTAGGGCTCCATAATTACCACTGGACAAAGATAAAGGCCAATCTAGCAGTGCAAAGAACCTATAAACCTCCTGAATCTTACAAGTGAATCGACTAATTGTTGTCAAATATTTAATGGGAATTCAGCCAAGTCTGCACTCTGAGCTTTATTCCTTATGACAGCAACACCTCAGGCCTGGCATTAGCATACCACTGCCTCCACATCCATTCTGCTGCCTCAGTCTGGTGTTTTGCAGCCAGCATAAATCAATAGCAACCACTCAGGGTGCAGGGATTGTTGGAGGTTCAGCTCACAATGAAAGCAGAACAAACCCCAAACCACAGGAGTAGCCACAGCCTAGACCCACAGGCCTCTCTGTGGCTTGTGGAGACGAGGCATGATTCCAGCTTTCTAACAGACAATGGGTTAAGAATAATAAATAAAGCTATTTGGTGCTTAATCTTTCGCCACTTGCACCCTTGAAAGCCTCAGGCAATGAAAGGCAGCTTATGTGGTACAGGTGTGGGAGAAATTCCAGGGAAGCTGGATGCCCAGATTTGCACCATGAAGCCTTCCTTCACCCGCACAGTCACTGCCCCCTGTATACCCACAAGTGTAGAGGGTGCGGACCTAATCATTTGGCTCTTGATACAGCCTGATGCAGCCAGATGCCACCTGTGTGTGACAGTCGGGAGAGTCTTCTCTTCACTCTCTCCTAGAACTCAGCCAGGTTCAATCAGGTGACCAGAAGTTTTTATAAAGAAATAACAGAGGACTTTTTGATTCCAGTGAATGTTGTTTGTAGAAAATCACTGGAGGAGAGCTTGAAAATGCCACAGGATCTAAAACTACCAGAAACCCTCTTTTGGGAATGTCTTTGGGGATTATAGAGCATTTCAGATGCTGGTGGAAGTTCAGGGACCTGAAGAAGTTTGCACAGAGCTGGAGATGATCAACCTTTCTCACCCATGGACCAAAAACTTGTTTTCTAACCCTCAGTCAACAGAACAAGGCTCTTCACCTTCTGACCTGAGGACTGAAGAACTCAATCCTTGTGAGCATTCTTCTTCTTCCTTTGAAATTTGACCACTGCCAAGATCCCAACACTGAGAGCAGCTGTGCAAAGTGGCAGAGGCTGTGAAAAAGCACTTTGGAGCACAGAGATCACCACTAACAGGAGCTTGAGTGTGCAGAATCTGGGAAGGTAGGTGCTTGGCTCTAGTCAGAGAAATGAGAAGCTTCTGTGGACTCCTCTAGTCACTCTGATAATGTACTCTTGGATTTTGACACCCAGGCTTGTGAGTCTGTCATTCCTCCCCTCAAGGTCACCCACCTGTTAGGATCAGGCTTCCTCCCTTCTTCTCCACTGGAGAATCTCAATCCAGTCTAACGGTGAGGGCCTTTCTGTCAGTGGTCCAAGTCTTTTGCCTATGGCACATGTTGACATCTAGAAGGCTCTTTTCTTTTACATTGCAATACTTTTCTCAACGAAGCAGTGTTGCTGCTCAAAGAAAGGTGTGGAAAATGCAAGGGGTACAATCAACTGGGGAAATGGTTTCTTACAACGCATCTCATGATGCTTTCTGCACAGAGGAACTTTGTAGATGCCTGGATGCCCACAATCACCAATAGTTGCTAATATTGTTGTGAAAATTCTTGTCATAAGCCATGAAAAAAGTAAGATACATAAATACTTAAGTAAAAGAAAGTAAACTGATGATTTGCTAGTGACAGGAGTCCCTAGAAAATCAAAAACAATCAATTTAAGAACTATTATTATTGTACTTCAAAAGGTAGAATAGTAACAACAAAAATATTTGTGTGAATGTAAAAAATATTTTCCATGGTTATGATCATGATGACTTTGGAAATTTAAGTTTTTTATTCTATCATAAACTTGTCCTTTTGGTTTAGGGTTCTCAAAATATCATCTTAATTGTTGGTAGATTGTTTTCAATAGATTATTTTTTCAACCTCAATGAACTTTTCCACTCCAACCATTATAAATAAGAAGCTGAGAAAAAAAAAACCCTATTCTATTCATGTAATAGACAGTAAGAAGATTCTACTTGGTGGTTTGTTAGGACTTAATTTTTTCCTGCCATCTACCCTATGATATAAAAAATATTATCCCTGGTTTTCTAAGAAGAATCTTGAGTACCAAAAAGTTACTTTGCTTCTAAGTTGCTCTGCCCCTCATATTGGAATCAACAGAGCAAGAAACTCTGATAGATATATAGATTCTAAAAAAAATACTCTGTATAATCGAACATAATGCAATTGAGAGACAAAGGACTACCTGCCTGGAAACTGCTTACAGCAAATCTAACAGGTTAAGGAAAAAATGTAAAGGAATAAAAGCCTAATGCAAATGCCCAAGCCCTCATAGGATCACAGTAGTTTACTGTGTCAAGAAAAGGAGCAAACAAAGGTGCAAATAGCATAAAGAATTTACTGGAAAATGCCCATCTTCTTAGTATTCAAAGAATTGCTAATGTGAAATACCTGTAGAAGTCATTTTGTAGCTACTGAAGAAGCAAAATGAAAATTTATGATAATAGAATTGAAAGTTAGCCAGTGTATGGTCCTATTGACATGATTATTCATTGCTGGCGAAGTAGGAAGTGGAAAACCTTTTGGACAACACTGTGGAAATATTTAGTCTCATAAGAGCCATGACTTAACAATTTCAGACCCTGTGAGTTTTGTCTCATGAAAAAGTCTCATAGTTGCACACACAGGTCTGTTGTAGCAGATGTATGTCATGGTTTAGAGTATACACCAGGGAGTCCATGCTCTTGGAGGGAGTAACAGTTTCTTTTTCAACTACTTGGTGATCATGGATAAGTGATGTAGTTTTTCTGAATCTCCATTCCTTCAGATGGCTATTAGTGACAGAATAGAAATTGTAGGTTGTAAGGATCAAATGAGTTAACAAATGTCGATTACTTAAAAATATGCCTGGCGTGTTGTAAGCAAGCACTCTATTATGTAAAATATGACCAGAGCAAAAACTCTTAAAAGGGAATCATCTTCAGTAGCCAGCATTAGGAAAATTGCTTAAAAATTATATGGCTTTGACATGATGTCACTTGACAAAACCATTAAGATGGTATTCTGAGGACCCTAAAGCAGAAAAGCAAGTTTATAATAGAATATTCAGTGAAATAAAGGACTGAGAACTCTGAGGTCACTATGATCATATCCAGGCAAAATCCATAGAAGGAGGGGACAGGAAAATTGTCTGATTGGACTGGAGTGGTTTGCAGAGCATTTGTTTTCATTTTGTTACCTTTTTAAATAAAAAAAATGCAAAATCATGACAAAACTACTTTTTAAATTCTACCTTTGAGTGATCTGGTATACACAATTGAGCAACCTTGGAGCAAGGATGTTTGGGAGAGAGACTTTGGGTGCTGCAGCAGCAATAGTGGGTGCTGATTCCTCTCACCTGTGCAGAAAGCTGGGCTTCATTCCGAAGTTCTGCCTTCCCCCGCAGCCCTGCACCTGTATGTGATCCCTTTGGGCCAGATCACCCTCCAGGGCGACTTTGTTTTGCTTTTTATTTCTTTTAAAAATTACTGGTTGTAATGTCTTTATTCTCAACATAACTTACTGCAGCACAATTCATATACAAAAAGCTGCTCACATTTAATGTATACAATTTGATGAGCTTAGACATATGCCTATACACGTGAACCACCATGATACTTAAGGTGATGAACATACTAATCACTTTCAAAAGTTTTCTCCTGCACTTTTTTTTTTTTGGTAGGAGGGATCGAACTCAGGGCCTTGTGCTTTCGAAGCAGGTGGCAGCACCACTGAACTAAATCCTCAGCCCTCTCCTGCTCTTTTAATTTTGTTTTTGCTTGTGCATCTGGTTCATTATGGTAAGAACCAGAAAGAGAAATGGGGAATTATTTAATTGGTCTACAGCTTCAATTATGCAAAGTGCTGCATTCTAGAGAGGTGCCATACCACAGGGTGTCTGTAATTAGTGACACTGTATCACATGCTTACATACTTGTTGAGAGGAGAGATTTCTCATTTTTCATTGAAAAGCTACCTGGGAAACTGCTGTTGTTAGAGGTTTAGAGTAAAAAAATACAAAACTTCTTTCCTGAAGAAGAGTCAGACCATAAGATAGCTGAATTGCTGGAAATGTGCTGAGTTTTGCATTGAAAAGGTGTGCTTGAAGCAGAATGAAGTTAGAGAAGGGTCGACTCACTTTCAGTTTATAAGAATAATTAAAGTGAGAAGCATCTGCAATAGTTGTCAACATGCTGGACTTTTAGATAGTAATGGTCTAGTGCTGGTTTGTTATTTAGCTGTGTGCCTGGGCCAGTTATTTTCTTATCTGTGGAACAGAGATAGCAAAGGTGCCTTCCTCTGTGAGTTTTGGAAGACCAAACACCATAACAGAAATACTGTCAGGACTTGGTAAATAGCATGTAATAAATTCCCGCTTCTGCTTCAAATGTCTGCAGTGAGGTTAGGGATGTGGGAGCAGGACAGAAAGCAGGAAATTGTGGAGGAGTGGAGAGGTGTTCAGGGTGAGGGGTATAGGGGCAAAATTGCTCATTTCAGGGCTCTTAATGGATCAAACTGCCTCACTCTTGTCTGTAATCAAATGTCCTGACAAAAGCAGTTATTTCCTTCCTGGCCCCTCCCTATCCTCAGAAAAGGCTGCTTCCCACTGGGGCTAATGAACACAAGGAGCAAGGTTGACAGATAAGGGGGACTCTGCTATTGTTTTTTCTGTCGTGAGCAGCTCCTTGTATACAGTGACACATAAAACAGCCTGCAAGGCCTTGAACCTATAGACTATCATATCATATCCTTTGCAATCAGCAAGTCCCTTGCATGAAAGTCATAGTACTCAGAAAGTAGAAGTCATCTTTGGCCAGACTTGTGTGCCTTTTATTAATCTTCCAAGGCACTGGTAATAGTGGTAAATACTGGCAATTAAAAGAGCAACCTATCAGTATTACAATGTGGTCCCCAATTCTGGAGTCCTTAGGTCAAGAACTGAAACTGGAAATCTGAATGCTGTTGAGCAAGACAAATGAGGAAAAGAAAATGTACAGAAGTAGAGCCCTTCTGTGATACTTAGCCTTCACAAAGGTCAAATAGGGACCAGGCTTCAGGACAGACCATTAGTTTAGTGTCATCATGGAGATAAACTGGTTTTCTGGGCCTGTTGACTCTCAACAGCTTCAACGAGGCTGAGAATGATGCAAACAATATGAGTTTAGCACTAAGAGGGATTCCTGTCTCAGAGACTCCTCCCTGGAAAACAAAGAATATTTGGTGAATTACAAGGGTTTAAATTTAGTGTATTAGTCAGGACAACCAAAACAAATGGCTCTAATCTTAATATTTTAAAACAATATAGCTTATTCAAGGCTCATGCAAATTTCAGAAATTGAGAATGTGTTCATTCCCAACACTCATCCACTAGAAGATACAGATAGCCTCTCCATCTCTTGGCATGAAGAAGGTAAAGGAAAAACAGAAAAATCAGTACAGAATTTTTAGAGAGCTGTCTTGGAAGTCTACTAATTCCACTGGTTATAAACCCCATGTAGGTATAAAGGACTAAGGAAGTGTCTACCCTTGTGGTCAGGAGAAGGAAGACCTGGTAAAGATCTGGTGTTCTACCACATTTGGGGGAGTTGGACCCTGGGACATGTAGTGATCCAAGTGTTGAGAATTCCAGACAGAGGAAGTGACAGAGCACAGTCCTGTACAGACACCAGACAAATTGTGGTATGTCCAGGGAGTCAAAAGCATTCTCCATGACTTAGGAATAATGCAGAATATCAAGAGTCAACACTTCAGAGGTAGATGGGGGTCAGATCATCTACAGCCTTCTGTGCCATGCTAAGGTGTTTTGATTTTGCCCTGTAGTGAAGAGGGAGAGGCCTCCAAATAACTTTAGGTAAAGGATTCTCATTATTAGAGTGACATTTTAGAAAAACATTCTGGAATAGAGGCCAGAAATTAAAGCAAAGACACCAGTTAGGAAACTTCTAATATTCCCTCCCAGGAATTCTCAAACCAGACTCACATGCAAGCCATAGTCCAAAGCTTGACTCAGTATCTATCTTCTTACCTGTAGATATTTACATATTGCATTTATACACATATAAATCAGTGGGTCATCCAATGGTCTCAAGGTAAATATGTCTATTTCATATTTATATTGTAACCTACTTTGTTTTTAGAAAATGGTGACTGCCACACATAAAATTGAATTCTCTACCCTCTGACACATCAGAAACTATACTTTGAAAATCACCACTGTCTCTTCCTCAAAGACAACATGCTACAGTTAGTGTTCAGGCCCAAACCCGATCATGATGTGAAACAGTCAGTCACCTCCACCTCCACAGTGCATCAGTCACACCATTTCTCTCTTTGTTTTAAATATTCATCATTTGAATTCTATTGCCACCGTTGTTTAAACAAGTGGTTTGCAACATTTAGTCCAGGAATTCCTGAGGCTTTTGTTATGGTTTAGATTCTGTGACTCTATCTCACTATGTGGTTCAGAAGCCTTTGGAATCGGTTTGCAAGAGGAGTTTGGAAAAGTATGGGGATGCCAGCAGGGGAAGCCCTAGAATGCTGTAAGCTGAGCTTGATGGGAGATTCTAATAGGAGCTCAGTAGATTAGAATGCTGATAAAAAGGAAGATAGTAAAGACCAGGCTCAGGAAGTTACAGTTGGCAACAAGGAGTCCATTAGTAGTTGGACTCCAGATCATGTGTGTTATATCCTGGAAGAAAACTTATCCACATTTTGTTCATGTTCTGAGACTTTGCAGGAGACTGCGATTAAGGGAAGCAGACAAATTAATCTGGTGGAGGAAATTTCAAGGAATCCCAGCATGTGGGCTGTAGCATGATTACTGCTTGCTGCTTTTAGTGAGATCTACTATACAAAATAGGAACAAAAAATACCTTCAGTTTTGCCAGAAAGAAAGCATCCAAAGAGATGGAGCATAGGAGAGCTTGATTGTTCAAAAGACTGGCATTCAAAAAAAAAACCCAAGTACTTTGGATCAGGAAAATAGTAAAAATGGCTTGAGGTCATGTCAGGAACTAGCAAGGCCCTTTATTTGGTAGGCTCAAGGGTGCAAGGCTATTAGACTTCACTTTGTGAAGATAACTGCAGGGCATACAGCTCAAGAAGGGCCACCTAGAGAATTGATTCCCCAGGATTGAGTCACAGTGCTCAGCCACCCAGGCACTCAGAATCCTCTGCAGGCCCATTTATGCGGGCCTGTCTACTGCTGTAACTGGCAGACCTTGGTGTCCTCCATGTGATGCTGGTTTTGCATGCATGCAAAATACAAGAGTTGGGTTGGGAGGCTTCAATCTAGATTTTACAAGAAGAACTGATAGGCCAAGCAATGTATCTCTGAGAGAGTAAGGCATTAAGCTGCGATAGTGAAGCTTAAAGTACAGTGGTGACCTCAGAAATTGGAGAAACTAAGAGTGTGGAACATATTAGGAAATACAAAAGGAGTAAGCAAAGCCAGTCCAAGAGAGAAATCATAAGGGCTACAGCCATTGGCGATGCCATAGGAGTGGAGCCACCCCAGCCCTTTGGGGTTTACATATTGCCACAGCTTGTTCTGGGTGCTGGACATATAGCTACATGTTTAATGTTTACCCTTCTGAGTTTCAGTCTTGCTTTGGGCCCATTACTTTCTATCCACCTATTCCTCCTTTTTCGAATGGGAGTGTTTATCTTGTGCTATTGTATGTCAGCATTGCTTTTACTTCTGTTTGGTATTTACAGGGCCTCACAATTGAGAGTTTGCTTTAAGTTTCAGAGGAGACTTTGGACTTGGTTTCTTAAGCAGTGCTAAAACTGTGGCAACTCTAAGAGATGGAATAACTGTGTTTTGCATTAATAGATGTACATGAGTCTTCTGGGGACTAAGGACATAATCTTATGATTTAGATATAAAATAGCCACCATAGCCTCATGTCTTTGGAAGGTAGTTGGATTGTGGGGGCATTAGAACTGAATTGCTGTTAAAAGGTGGGATCTGATCAGAAGAGGTGGATCAGTGGGAATGTGACCTGGCAGTGTTTCTCTCCTTCCCAGCAACTCCATTCTCTCCCTCCACCTCCCTCCCTCCTTCCCTCTCTGTTTCTAAGCTACCATTCCATGAGAAGATCTCTTCTGCTGTGCCCCATACCATACCATCCTGCCTTGGAGCCAGCTGACTATGGACTAAACATGAGCCAAAATAAACCTTTCCTCCTTTAAACCATGGTATTCAATATTTTGCCCCAGTGACAAGCAAAGTAACTAGACATGGGTAGACCATTTTCTGGAATCTTCCAGGTCAAAAAAATTTTCAAACTTTCAGAATAATGCTAAGATATCATTTTTCTTTCTCACTTTCATCCTCTCAGGGTGTCCAGTGAGAGTTTTCAGAAGTTGTGTGATGAGTGATTGTACCATTTGTTCTGATGGACAATGAAGTGAATGCTTGGCCTTCATTTTTTCAGTTTTAATTTCCAATATGTTAAATATTCATATATGCAATCCTTTTAATCAAAATCTCAAGAATTATTAAGAGTGCAGCAGAGCTGAGTGTGTTGGCAGGTACCTATAATCCCCCAAACTGGGGAGGCTGAGGCAGGAGGATCATGAGTTTGGGGCCAGTAGGGACAACTTATTGAGAGCCTGTCTCAAAATTAAAAAGGGTTAGGGATGTAGTTCACTGGTAAGCACTCCAGGGGAAAAATGTACTGGAGTCTTGAGACCAAAGAACTTGAAAATGCTGTTTTCAACTTTCATCATTCTCTTGTTTATTACTATTAATACTCATTAATGCTATTAATAATAATTTTACTCATTAATTATTAATACTCATTACTACTATTAAAAATTATTAACACATGACTTTCTGGGTTCTTGGAACCTCAGATCAAGGTTTCTTAGCTGCCATCTGGTCCTCTATGTTAGCAGTAGGAGTTCCCTTTCTAACTATGCAAAGTGATGCCCACACTGGGCTTCCTAGAGCACCATTACCAATCCTGGTCTTGATCCTCAGCTTCTTGCACTAACTTCAGAACATTAAGATTCCAACTTTTCAGGCTCTAAGGTTGGAGTTCTCGGTGCTCAGTCACTGAATCTCTTTTTACTCCCTCAAAATGTATGTATATTTATGTATTAGTCACCACATCTAATCCCATGGCTTTAAACACCATCTACAGTCTGGAAACTCAGACATTTTTGTCTCCCTTGCTGACCCTTCTTCTGAACTCCAAGCTTGAATGTTGGATTGAGCAACCTGCTACAAATCTGTTTGGATACCTAACATATCAGTCACTATTTCCAAAACTAAACTTCTAATTCCTTCTATAGGGCTTCTCTCCTAAACTCCCTCAGCCCAATACAAAGGAATGGCATTCTTCAGTATTTTTAAGCCAAAATCTTGGGCTTCCTCCTTGACTCACCTCTTTCCTAATATATCCAGTTCATCAACACATTCTTCTAGCTGTATCATCAGAGAAGTGACATTTCTCACACATTTTCCTTACCTTTGCTAATGTCATTTTGGACTTAACCATCATCATCTTTTGTCTGGACTTTGTAATAAACTGCTGTTAGACTGCCCAGCTTTAACCCTTGGTTTCAACATTCAAATGTCTATGAAGCTGGTGGGGCTCTATATAAAATCTTCTGAAAGAAAAAAAAAAGAAATCTTGTTTTCATTTTTCTGTGATTCTGAAAAGACTGTTCATATCTCCTTCCACTCTCTTTGGAGGAATCTCAACCTCCAGGTTCTGTGTGAAAGAGATTTACACTAAGCCCTCAGGTCCAGATAGGTTGGTCCCTGCTACTTCTCCAGGAAGCTGATTTCAATCACATCAAATCTTTCTGATTAAGTTTACATTCTGGAGATGTACATAACACAGCATTGTTCAGATTTGCAAAATTGTCAAAGTCTACATCCAAAACTTAAAGTATGCACTGTGCAAAATAGTGCAGATTTTTAGCTTCAAGGTAACCTTGGATCAACCATGGAAGTTGGAGCCAAGACTCAAACGAAATCACATAATTCTAGGAGAAGTCTTTGGTCTACCTTTAGCTCATTCATATTCCCTATCATCTGAATATTTGCCCTTCATCTGACCCAGAGCCAAGAACACTCTGTAGTCTTACTGTATTCTGGGGTTTAGATAGAACAAGTGGCTCCCAATGTCTGGTGAAATGTTCATTTAGGTCAAGAGGCAGACAGAAGGTCACATGTGCAATGAGTGAATCTGAACTCATCTGGAGCCACAAAAGGAAGGCTCATCTGAAAAGGAAGGAAAATAAAAGATGCCAGGCATGTTTGTAATTTAACAAAATGTGAACAATCAAGCAGAAAACCTGAGATGTGATCTCAGACACAAGCGGTAAAAGATAAGACAGGGACCCACCTAGACAAGAAAGAAATGGGGCACAAGTCTCAAAGCAATCAAGCCAGGTATAGGCTTGGAATGGTGGCACCATCTGTGCAGACTTGACAGTGCTACTCTTATGCCCTTTAATATTCTGCTCAATTAAGTTTTTAGGATACAGCAACATGGGGCTAGGCCCTGTGGCTGCCAGCTCTCCTGTTTTATATGTCAGACTTGGGCAGGCAGCCTAGAGGACAGAAGTCAAGAAAGAAATGACTCTCATTCTCTTGCTTTGTGTCAGTCCTGATGCTCAGTGCTGCACAAGCATTTCCTCATCGATTCTTTAATAACCTGTTAGGGTAGAATTATTGTCCTTATTTTAAATGGGAAATTACAATTTGGTGACATAAATCAAATGATTCGGGACACACAACCAGTGAGCTGGAGAATCATGATTTACTCCTGGTGTCCTGATGCTGCAGCCCAGATTCTTAACTGAGGAACTATACTCTCCACCATGAGTGCTGGGGCTAGTGGATCACTCATATCTAAGTAACCAGACAATCCAGAGGTTGAGGGCAGGAGCCAACTGCTTTCTTCTGTGTCTGTAGCATCTGACACGGAACCCAGATGGTTGGTGAAAATGCACCTGACTAAAGTGGGCTAATTTCATGTTATCTTGAAAATAATTGAATGCACGAGACAGCAATTTGAGCTTCTGATATGTTGAGAATGGGCAATAGAGGAGGTGCCTCCATTTTCTCCAGTTAATTTTGACTCCATTATACCTCTACTTGAACAGCTTTATGAATTTCAATTCACCAGCCCCTAGGCCACAGGGCTCAGACAGAAAGGCTTCCTTTCTGTTCTTGGAAAATCACCAGGCTTGTTTTCACTGTAATATTTCCCGGAGTATCAAATCCCATTACCATGGTGACCAGACCATGTACATATGCCTCTTCTGCTAGTTTTCTTTCTTTTTCACCCAGTGGAGTTTGAGGAGACTTTGGTCTCTTTCCTGAATGACTGTACCTCATTTTCTACTAACCTACAAGTTCTGTTTCCTCCAAAGAGCAAGTCTCTTTTCTTCAAAGGCCAAGGCCCTATACCAGGGTTCTCCAAATCCAGTTCCTTGATGGATAGTACCAGCCTCATGTGGGATCTGGCTAGAAATCCAAACTCACCCTATGCTCAACATCTCTTGAATCAGAAACAGGGTAGAGCCTCATGCCCTCATGCTCTATTTTAACCAGCCCTTCAGTTAAATCTTGTATATATTAAGGTTTGAGAGCCACTATTTTAAACCTCAGAGAAGCTCATTCTGCTGTACTGAAGACTTCATAATAAAGAGAAAACCTGGTATTCAATTTCTGCATGGAAATCTCATTTCAGCAATGGTCACCACCCAGCAGAGTCAAATCCTGTGCTGAAATTTCCTTTAAGTCTTAAGAGCAATCAAACCAAGGCTTTACCCTTGATATTCTATCAGATTTGTGTTTCTTTGAGAAATATTTGCTCCTCACTGTAAATAAACCCTGATGCCTCTTCCCTGTAGTGATATCTTTTCCATAGAGTGCAAAGACAAGGAACAAGTCTGTGATGCAGGATGTGTGAATTTAGTCTAGATGGTAGCTAGAGGGAAGGGAGGAGGGAAAGTGGCTTAGATTGGGTTGGGATAAGTTCCCTGGAGACAGTGGAGTGAATGGGCACTCACAGTCAGTGGGAAGCTGGTTCTGAGGCAGGCAGCTGCATCTACCTAGGTGGGGAGGAGGAATGCTGCTGGCTCTCGTGCTTGTGATCCTAGAGCAGAGTGATCCTGGGCAGAGTAGCATGGTGATGATCATCTCTGGCAATGGAAGGAAGGAAGGAACTTGTCTCAGGGAGATGGAGCCAGGAGAAAAACGGGAAGGACTCTGCACTAAGAGTTCCTGCGCCTAGGAGCAGGTAGGGTAAGCTGTGCTTTGCTGCCTCCTTCGACACCATATCTGGAGGTCTCCAAGTCTCTAGTTCTTGTTAGTTCTGCTGGAGTCAGGGATGGAATGAGTAGAGCCAGGGATGGCATGAGTAGAACCAGAATATGGGATGTATTGGGAGGAGTAAGGCAGACACCAGGAATCTAGCAGAGAAAAGTAAATGCTTCAGAAGGCACAATGGATGCATAAGCACTGCAGTAGGGAAACTAAATTATTCATTCCATTAACAGGAACTCCACCCTCACCATGTGCCAGGCACAGTGGCTTTCCAGGACTTAGGTACCAAAAGCTACATTTCTAATTTCTCTCTGTGGTTGTAACAGACCTTTCTCTTTTTCCCAATTTGTCCTATGTTTTGGGTCAGGTCTTGTTAGTGCCTGTAAATTGTCGTGGTCTGAGGTGCCTCACATCAAGCTGAGGTTTCCCTAGAAACAAACAGAGACTTTGCTTTCCGAGTTTTGTGGGGAGTATTTCTGGCAATTTATCAGAAACAGCAGTGTGTTCTTTTGGGCAGTGTATTTGCACTCCGTGGAGAAAAAACATAATAAACAAAACATTACCCTAGAACAGAGTTATTGTGTTTTATTTTTTCTGTTGCTTCCTTCTCCATCATTTCTGGCTCTGAAAATACACCTTCGAGTTCTTCCTGAGCACCTGTGACTAAAATCCATTGGACTCTGGCTCTTCTTGATCCAATGTTGATACAGGTCAGCATCCTTCAGGTATCATCCAGAGTGGGTCCAAGGACAGAGAGAAGGGGAAGTAGGAGGCAAAGAGCATCACTGAGAAAATTTGTTGAAACAAATCAAAAAGCGTGTAGAATAGTGGGTTCAGACAAGACCCGTGGAACGTGCTCTTAGAAATTCTGGTAGTTTGGTGTCAACGTTTTAATGCTATATATGTTGTAAAATGTTGAGGATATTTGATATTTGATCAAATATCTAGACAAAGGTCTTGAGTGTGGTCTGAAAATAACCAGATTTTAAGGGCAAAGACAAGATCAAAAATAATCAAAATTTCCCAATGGCCATGCCAGAAGGTCTTGCAGAGGGGATACTAAATTAGAATTGGGATCAGTAATCACATTATGAGCATATGTTAATAGGAACAGTTCTGAAGTCAGCAGATATTCTAAACTGCTTTAGCTTTTGTCCTCAGCCCTTTTTCCCTGTGGCTAGCTGGTGACCAGTCCCCATTCTGTTATCTATCTATGGGGCTACCTGGTAATAAATTCACAGACTCTTTTATTTTAGAACACACTTATAGTTTCCATGTGTAATACAGGAACAACTAGTTAATGCTGGGATTCTTTCCCATGTCTATTTAATATGTGGGGCTTCTGTAAATTTTCCATTCATTTTAATTCTCCAAAGTGTGGCTGCTGGATGTGGTGAAGGGCATATAGGGATCCAAGCAATATCTTTGCCAGGAGTACCCAGATGCATCAGGAATTCATCCACAGAGTTTATCTAAAACTTATGGGTGACTTCCATAATTTACAAGAGACCTCCAGCTTTCACTGTTGGTCATGATCATTTCACAAGACCCCCTAAGAATCAGTAAGTCTCTGTCAGTGTTGAGGATTGTTGATTTAGGGGTCTGTTTCATCCATTTCACCTGATGATGACCCTGCTCCATATTATACAAGGTGTGAAGAACTAAACTACGAAAATGTTTGAAACATGGTATAATGTGTAGAAGGAGCTTGGCCACTGGAAACATTTAGGAAAATGCAGTTTCACATCCAGGCTTCAGATTTCTCATCCTACAGCTGGACGTCCAGGGGGTACCACATGATCAATTAAACTTTCTAAAATATGTAAATCAAATAGTTCTTGGTCATCCTTACGTTATTGTAGCATTTCTGAAGCTACAGATAGGACAGAGGTTCATAGTATCAATGATACAACACAAATATGACTTTTAAGTAAGGAATACTTATGTTATTTGCACACTATTTCCAAGAAAGTGGTAGTTTTGAAACAGAGCACCATGTTCTGTGAAAATGTTCCCAGGAGAGGGGCAAGTCCCATCTCCCTCATAGATGGATGGGTTTGTAGTGACCTCAACCATGACAATGTGGAGAAGGGATGATGTTGTGTGACTTCTCAGGCTGGATCATGAAGGCTATGCAGCTTTTGCTTTATTTTTTGGAATACCCACCCTTGGAGCCCAGAGCCACCAGGTCATAGATATAACTACCCTTAGGTTGCTGTGGTGGCAAGGTCCCAGGTAGGGACTCTGTTTGAGTCAAACTTCTAGATCTTTGAGTGAAGAAGTTTCCAGATGGGACCAGCCCTGTTATTTCAATCCATCCCACCCATCCTAATGTTTCCAGCTAGGACCCCAGACTTTGTGGAGCAGAGAAAATCCATGCCCATGAAGTCTGAGAGAACAGTAAAATAGTTACTGTTTTATGCCACTAAATTTTAGGGTGAGCTGTTGTGCAGCAGTAGATAATCAGAACAATGGGCAGGGCTGGAGTTTGTACAAGAGCAATAGCTACACACTGTACAATTCTAGCTCTATACTTGGAAGGTCGCCCAATACAAGGTATTTCCAATTGGGGTGAGGATGGAGTAAATAATGTTGTCATCAGGAGAAATATGCCTTCACTTGGAAACTACCATGTGTCACTTATGGGGAATATCCCCAGGGAATTTAGCAGATGGAGGAATTGTCACCCAGATGGCCACTGGTTCTAGCAGGACCATATACTTATTAACACTAATGGCCTCTTTGAGGTCATCAAGTTGTTGAATTCCCACTATATTTCTTCTGATATGCTAATAGTATGTTAGTCAGTGTCCATTAGGGAAAAATAGAAAACCATGTTTTATAGAAAGGTCTTAAATTAGTTATGTAGGTGATAATAATTATTTATTGCCACAGTAGTATTGTGTAACATGCCTCTCATTCTCCTGATGTTTGTTGACTTAATAATAATAATTCATATATCTCACAAGTCTGGTAATATGGATATAAAAGAGAAGGGAGGACAACAGAGCTGCAATGGTGGTCTGAAGAAGAGGCCCCAGCAGAGTTCTACTTGCCCTGCTGCTCCTTGTGGTGAGTACCATGTGTCAGTGCTCCAAGCATGGAGATGGTGGACAATGTAGCTGCCAGTGCCATTGCTATGATAGGGTTGAAGTTGGAAATGTCAAAGTGGCTGGAAGTTGGAGCTATCTGCTCTAGTTGCCAGAGCTGGAGTCAAGAAAGAGCCCTACTCCTCTTACCTACCTTTCCAACATCTTCTGCCAGTGCCTCCTTTGGCCAAAACAAACAGGAGGATGGCTGGCAAAGGATTCTGGGAAATGTGGCTTGTAAACTCTCACCTCTAGAATCACAGAGCATGTGAAGGATGCTTTCGGAGCTGAGAAACAGTAAGTAAATAACTAAGACAGTTGGAATCTTAACCCTTGGAATTCTCATTAAAACTTTCCAGAATATTGTCCACAAATCCCAATAAATTCAGACTGTTTGGTTGGAACAAAGAATCTGAGTACAGGTTAACTTAAGCAAAACATAAATTTTGGGGGCCTGTGAATAAAGAGTCCCAAAATAGCTAGGTATAGAATTAAATGATACAATCAGAACAGTCTCTATGTCTCATTCTGACCCCCTTCCCACTTCTACATTCTTAGGCAGGGTCTCTTTATATTTTAGCAAGATTTACTATAATAGTTTCATTGCCACAAAAATAATAGAAATAGGGATTCTTCCTCTCCCTATTATCCCTCAGTCAGTCCTGATTGGTCCTCATATGTCATGTGATAGATAGTGTGAGGTTAAAGCACTAAATAATGCTTGGGCTCGAGGACTGGCAATATGAACTTGAACTCAGTTCAAGTGCACCTCACTGTATATTACCTCCAACTTGTCAAGTGAGCAGTGCAAAAACCATCCATATAAATGAGAAGAGGATGCAGGTCCCCATTGCCTTTGATTTTGGGCACAGAGATAATCCCAACGTTCTAGCAACCTATATAAGGAAATATTCAATGGGTCAGAGGACCCTATGCCTTTTACTTACCCCACCTCTTTCACCTCCAGAAAAACAACTACTGTCATCCAAAGCAAAGATTATGTTACTCAGCAGACAATGATCTGAATATAAAAATCTGGACTTGGAAAATTTTTTTCTACTAGCAGTCAATCAGCCAACCTCCTGCACTAAGGGAAGAATCTGAGAGTTTCTATTTTTATCTACTCAGAGCCTTCCTCCGACAGGGCCTGTTCATGGTTTATCATAGCACCTCCGCACCAATTTTGTCCAGAGAACTTTGATGTCCTGATTGTATGAATTGATATCCTATGCCTATCCTTGAACCTGGCTTGAGAACAGCCCAGCCAGTATTTTTAAAGGAAAGACAGGAAAAGTGAGTTCACAAAGTAAAATGCTGGCGCTGTCATCAGAAAAAGAGAGACTGGGTCCTAAGGAGGAAAAAAACTAATATTTGTCTACTGGTGATTTTTTCCAATTTAGGGTATAAGAGACCCCATGTCTGGTCCCTACCTATCCTCAACAACTTGAGTTCTGGGAAGGTACAGGGCTTCAAAACTCTCTCTTCAATTCTGGTCATTGTTTTCCAACACACAGGATGGCTCATCCTTTCTCCTTCACTATATACTTATTGGTCACAGTCAAAACATCTCTGGATGCCACAGCACATCACTGGCTATTGCCCCTCCATGCTTGGCAGCTTTCCACTCTTCTGCAGTATCTGGTGCCTAAGCACTGCTATCCTTACTGTATGGAGCCTTTCCAGGTTGGTTTCCTTTCTAGAAAGGCTCTGAGTGCTTTCCAACTTCTGTGTTTTCCAAGATGCAATCCATTCTGTTTCTCTACACTTGGGGAGTTCCCTCTAGCCAAGAATGACTTTTTGTTAAATCATCTCTTCCAACAACCACTGTAATGAACTCACAGATCGGTGTCTGATCTTCAAGAGATACAATGAAGATTTATTTTCTAAACTGTTAGGACAAGCCAAGGTTATCATACCAAAAAAATGAACATACTACAAATTGCACTCAATTCAAAACAAAATGTAACTTCCATTGGCTATGACTTTCCCTCCAAATCATGCTGATAATATAGATACATCTGCACACCTAGAGCTTATATTATCATGCTGGTTGCCTTGGTGATAAACATTAATTTTTGAGAAGACCAGAACTTTCATTAACTCCATAAAATTTACCATATTTAGGATAAGATTTTTTAAAATGTTAACTCAGTGGGTAATTGTTATAGTTGTTTGATTATCCTGTGTCCTCCAAAAAGAAATAATCCAAGTGCCCAACTTGGCCAATTTGAGGAAAAATGCTTACAGTTTTAAGATCATCAGATCTAGTTTATCTTTGACCATAAAAAATGGCCTCTGGGATTAGACTGCAGCTCATCTTTATATGAGCAGATAAATCTGCCATGAGAATTTCCAATTTCTAGCATCACAGGCAACTTGTTACCCTTGCTAGTAGCTCACCATTGAACATGTTACTTGACTTTCTAAAGTGCTCCCCTGTTGTGTTCATATGGCAGCCTCCTCCTGTATTCCTCTACTAAAGCGATGTTGCTTAAGAGTTTGCTCATGAGTTAAATCCAGCTATATTCCTACAGATTGTTTTTATATTTAAATAACAGTAATAATAAAATATAGCAAAATTAATGTGAAATAATTGGCCTTTCTCTCTGAAATCTACACAGCAGCTGAAATGCCACAGCCTGGTATCCAACAATTCATGCTGAATGCTCTGGTGGATGAATTGGCTCTATACCCAGAGTGAACAGTGCAAGCAAACCATAAAAAAATAAAATGTACTCAATCACTAACTGACATTATGGAAATAAGACACTGGCTGGCCAAAAACCACAGTGTATCAATTAGCACGATCTTAGTAGTTGGCAAGGAGAACTCTTGGTTCTGGAAATAGCATGCTACATGTTTTATTCAGTCACATAATATTTTCCTTGTATTCAGAGAAATTATACAACACCTGCAATATGTATTGGGAAAGCTTGGATTACAGTGTTAAAGTTTGCATCCAGTCACTGGGGAACATCCATCAATTAAGGTTGGTCCACACAATGGCTGCTCTAATTACCTAATGGATCAGTCCACTTGCTTTTCTCTCTACAGCTCTTCATACAAATTTCAAGGGCACCAGCCCCTCACCCCCTGCCATGCATCTTTTGGAAGGTACAATATTAAGGAATCTTGATTATCTTAGTCTTTCCAAGCAAGACTTCACAGGATGGTTTGGTGTGGTCATTGTGGGAGAGGCAGGTGACTGCTGTCAAAACTGTCAGATGTCCCAGTCTCACAAGGTTCCAGGGAGGAAGTTCAACCATAGAGATTCACAGGGGCCTCACAGAGTGGAATCCTGAGATAATGTATGTTTGGATCAGACTGGCAAGGATGAAAACTTGAGCTTTGCTATTTATTACTTTCTTGACCTTGGGAAAGTGCCTTAATCTTTCTGCATTTTAGTTTCCTCATTTGAAAAATGGAGAGATAACTTACTTAATAGGATTATTGTGAGGATAAAGCACTAGTGGAACACAGATATCTGTTGGGCATTCAGTGGGTGCCACTAAATGGTGTTGTTCACTTAGTAGTAGTGAATTGGATGGGACACTATCTGCTTTAGCAGGTAAAATTTACAAACCCCAAATATGTTTCATGCATGTACATTAAGGATAAAGATTTCTGGATGCCCATTAGGGAGAATTTGTTTGATTATTTTTTGAAAGTTGAAGACACCATCACTTTCATCTTGGGCCAATTTGGAATCAGGCAGATTTTATTCACTCTGTGGCCTTTTGGAAAATTCCTGGATCTCCAGGAGCCTTGGTTCTTTTACAGTAGAATGGACATAAGAATTCTGGCTTTCTGGTATTGTTGTGAAGAGTAAGTATGATGATATACATAAGGTACCTTGTGTAGTACCTGGATTTTGGTAGAACAAATATGGAAGGTAATAAATGAATACTGGCTCCTCTCTCTTCCTTCAATTTCAAGGACAGTCTTTACTGATATTCACTCCATATTCCAAGGAGACTCACGCAGGTCCCACAGGGGTGTGGGGACTGAGCAAGACAGGACCCTGTCCTTGCACAAACCTGTTCTCTGCCCTTCTCTGTATGCTTCAGGGAAGAGACATACAACTGAAGGTAAAGGAGGGACATTTTTTCTCCCCATTACCATTATTAGCTGATGCTAACTTCCTTGCCTTGGTTTTGAGAAGAATCTCAGAATTTTATTTTATTATTTTTTCAATCAGTGAAGACCTTCTGCATCCTTCAGGGTCATATGTGGAGGACATGGGGAAAGAGAAATGCAGTCTTCAACATTAACTTTGATGTTTCTTTTGTCAGCATTCCAGTCAGGGTCTGTGGCAATTTGCAATCCACCTTAGCTTTTCCTCTTGAATTAGTTTTTTGTTATTATTGTGATGAACTGTCACAGATTTAACTGCTTATACCACACAAATTTAGTATAAAATTCTATAAGTTGGAAGTTGGACATAGGTGTCGCTGGGTCAAAGCAAAGGTATCCACAGGTCTGTTTTTGTTCTTTTTTTTTTCCCTAGGTACTTTGTTAATTCAGCTGTGGGAAAAGTTCAGTGCTTTGCTGTTTGAAGACCTGAGTCACCATTTTCTTGCTAGCTGTAAGCTGTGGGAAGCTCTCGGCTTCTGAATCTTGTGGTCCATTTGCTCCAGATCTAAAGCCAGCACGTCCTATATTGTAACCTTCAGACATCTCCTGTTTCTTTGTCTTCCACTTTTAAGGACTCCTGAGATTAGATCTGGCCACACAGATAATCCAGGATAAGCTTCCCATCTCAAGGCCCTTACCTTGATCACCTGTGCATAGCCCCTTGGCCAGGCAGAGGAGCAGATTCACAGGCTTCAGGATTAGGCTGTGGGTATCTTTTGGGAGAAGGGTCATGATTCTTTTGACCGCACCTCTAGACAGACCTGGATAAACAGGGAGAGAAAAACTGGTCACTGAGATTTACTGATCTTACCATGCATGATTTAAATATCCCTGGGAAAACCCTACCAAACTGTAGCATGTAGCAAATTAACATACCCAAAATCCAGGAGAAATAGAAAAAGAAAAAAACAGACTTTCTAGTATTTAGTTATAATTCTGGCTAACTACAGTTTAAATTATTCTTTAAGGAATTTTTGACAGATTGGTAAATTACAATCTACCGGGCCTAATTAATTTTGTCATATCTCCAATTCACTCAAATTTCCTAAGTTTCTTTCCTTTCTCAGGTTTCTAGTGGCTTTGAATTTAGTCACTCTCCCAAGATAACTAAGGCAAAAAATAGGAGAATATTTTCTCTCCCCTCTCCCCTGATTTTGGCTGTGCTTTTCAGCTGAATTCACCAAATTACAGAAAAAATGAAATGGATTTTGTCTACCTAGAATTCTTAATAACACCGAGTAATAATGTGGGCTGGTATCATGAAATGATAATGAGAGAAAATAATATAGGATTATAGATTAAACAGTTCTTAGGATCCAAACTCCAAACATTTACTCTTTTTTTTTAGTACCGGAGAGCAAACTCGAGTCCTTACGCTTGCACAGCAGTTGGAGAAACCACTAAGCTAAATCCCCGGCACCCCAAACATGTACTCTTAAGGGCATTTTGTTCCATGGAAACTGCCTAGGAGCAGCTCCTATGGCAAGAGATAGAGGACCAAAGAGGGACTGGGAAAGGGAAGTCTAGAAGAGTGTTTCTCCATGGTGATCATGAGGGCTCCCCTAGAGAACTTTATAAAATAATGATCCCTGGATCTCAACTTCAGGGATTCTAACTTACTTGGTCTTCAATTGGAGATTTTTTTCAAATAGTTCTGCAAGTGATTCTAATAATCAGGATTGAAAACCACTGAATCAGATTAACTTCTATGATATGGGTGACGGTTATGAACATCCCTGTGACCAGACATCAAGCCAGAGCATTCTGAGGGACAGAGATCTGGTGGCAGAGTGGCTGAGGCTAGGGTCTGAGCCATGGCCATCTTTAGTTTGACCCTTCCATGTTCCTAGCACTCCTACTGTCTTATGTGTCCAGTGAGATGGAGATTGGGTTTTGTAATTCTGGGCTCAAAATCAAAATCTGTAAGACCGAGGGCCTTACCAAACCCCCGAGGAGCTGACTGCAGCGAAGAACACCTGGGAAGGAACACACTGGACAAGTTGGAAAGTAAAACAGACCTTTATTAGTCTGGCCAGACGGCACTCCCAAAGCAAAATAGCTTAGAGAGGCAACTAACTGGCTCAGAGTCCGAGGCTGTTTTATAGGGGGTTGCAGGGGAAGTTAGCAAGCAGAACTTACAGAAAAGAGAAAAAAATGTTGATAGTCAAAAGATGTTTGCAGATTGTCTTATAGATAGCTATGTCTGGAACATCAGTTTTGGACAAATGAGGAGTTGGTAATTCACTTAGGAACCCTATGTTTGTTACAGATTTTATCTAGTGTCACAGAACTAACAAGCACATTTTAACTATTAACTCACAATCAGTCACTATGTTGGGGCTGGGGGAGCTTTTATGATTACAGAGTTATGCGGTCCCACAAATCAATTTCTACTGCCAAGGAACTGGAGCTCCTCTCATCCAGTTCTAGAAGAAAGAAACTCCTTGTCACTGCCACCAGTTTCCCATGCGTGTGCCCTTATGGGAAGTGAAGGCTAGGCTAACTCTCAGTGCCATGCTAAGATAGCCTTCAACCTCCTGCCTCCTTCCCTTCCAGGGGTTCTACTTGGCTTATCTAGTGCTGGAAGTCACACTACTCAGGAGCCACACTGCTTCTGTAGGATCTGAGGCTCCTCCTCCCTGCTGCTGTCCTTGTGATTTCTCTGTTGGGGGCATTCTCCAGGTTCCCGATCTCCCAAAGAATTGAGCAGGACACCCAAAGGTTACAGCAAGAACAATTATTTACTTGAAAGAGAAAAGACAAGATACACTCCACAGGGTGGAAGCAGGCCAATGAAAAGAGCTCAGAGCAATAAGGGGACTTGGTGTTGAGCTTTTAAACTTCAGGGTTGAGGGCAGATCAAGGATTTGGTCTGAGATCTGACTCCTGCAAATGAGTGGCTTTACTCAGCTCCTCAGTCAGGAAGTGGAGTTTTGAACCTTTAATGGCTCTAGGAGGAAGAGTCCTGGCATCCAAAGCCCACAAGGGTCAAATCTGCATGGTCAGTCACATGGTGATTAAAATTAGGGTCAGCCAATGGTTGCAGAAGACCATGGGTACATGCCCAGGGACTTATTGTGCATGAGCTCGCCTTACCTTTTACCTCTGCTTACGTTTTCCTATTGTATTTATATGTGGTCATCCTGGCCCTGGACTAATGTTTAACTCAGAAGGCGGATCTGGTCCCAGAGAGGGGGCTCCCAGGTAGGCCCTCCTTTTTTCCCTTAATTACCTAATGCCTCTGATCTAGCCTCAGACTACAGGCTCCAAGGACAGCCCTCCCTTCTCTCTCCAGCCTTCTACTAAGCTACCTCCTGTGGTGGTATCCTTCTTTCTGGCTAGAAGAACTATCTTTTGCCTCCTGGTTTGGGGAGAACTGGGTTTCTGTATCAAGACTCAAGCTGCCTCCAGAGGTGGCCACCCTACTAGGTCAGGGTTACAGGCTTTATTGAGACTTATTTCAGATTAGTTTATTCTTTCTTCCTCATTGCCTGTCGTGCTTACTCCAAGTTCTTTTGAGACCAGAGAAAACAGTCTGTAAAACAAGACCTGACAGCCTTCCTCTCAGGCACCTTGCCTGAACTAAGTGGGAGGTTTCTGTGCTCATACTTTTTCCCCACTGTATTTTACATGATAAGACATGATTTTTGAGATGGCAACAGGGTCATTCTACTCTAACACCCCCTATGGCTTTAACAGTTCAGAGACAAATTTCACTATGTGTGGGGTAAGGAGACAAATGTGCTGGAGGTGTATTCCACACTGGGAGGTATGGATATCACAGGTTATGAGTGTTACATTCTCAGGAGCAGAGCCTGAGAGAAGTTGATGACAGTGAACCCTGGGAATCTTAACGTTTCCATGTAATTCATCAGCTTCAAGTGACATTAATAGTACCAAGCTCTGGCGAACATAGAAGGTATCCTGACTGGTCAAGTGGGTTGCAGTTGGGCAGTGATTGGATCCCTGAATCCCTTCCTTTAACCTATGGCAGGAATGAGGCTGAGCTGCTCACATCAATCCTTTCATCTGGTATTTCTTTTTTTCTACTTAATGGACTCCCAGGTTCCTGTACAATGAAGTAATAAAATCTGCAATTTCAGCAATTGGAATTGATTATGACTTTGATACAAACCTTGGGATCCTTGCTTTTATTTACAGTACTCATTTATAGGCACTAAACATCCCAGAACGTACCAGCAACACTGGTTTCCTTTACCACGATTTTGCTTCAACATTTTCTTGGCTTTGCTTGTTTTACTCTATGTTAAAAGTACCTGTCTGGATGAAGGAATATTGGATCAGTGTTAAGCCTATTTTATAGAGCATCATTTTATGTGGAAATATTTGGACTGTTTCCCAGTTTTCTGATTGTATTTAGGTTCCTAAATCAAGAGACAAATGGTGGAGAAGGCATTCATTTCTCTCCCCTACATTTTTTTAAGGTGGTCTCTGTTTTATAACATTACAGGGCAGTTTCCTTTTGATGGAAGCCTTAGTAGGATTTTTCAAGTTGACTTCATCTACATCAAAATTAGGATACATTATTCTTAGTGTCTAGCAGGTGTGTATGACTTCATTTGCCATGCGATATTTTCTTGTTTCCCTCTGTTTCATCCATATTTTAGTGAGAGGTTGAGAGAAGCTGCCCTGGGAGGTGGTGCCAACCATCATTTTGAACCAGAACTCTTCAAGCCTGTTTATCATCTCTCCTTATTTCAAACCAGCTGGCTCGGATGCTTCTTGCTTATATTCTTCTCTGTGCTTCTGACTTCGGTATGGTACAAACATTGTAGTTCTTGTGACTTATGTGAATGGAGATGAGTGATGATTAAAATACTTCTCTGCTTAGGAAGATGGTAAAGGTGGAATGAGTTCCTCTCAAAATAAGACAAAACAAAGATCCCCTAGGTTGTTCTTCACTAGTAAGCATCGTCTGGGTTAGTACCCCATCTAGAGAAGCTCTAAGGACAGTCATGCTATTGCCCGATGGCTGGCATCATCTGCCTCCCACATGTCCCTGGGGTCACCCAGGGAGATGAGACCTGAGAGGGCAGGCATCATTCAGGCTTTTTCTTCCATTTTCAGATGCTACACATTACTCCCTCAAAACTAGAGACACTACTTGTCAACTTGCATGGTCACATTGGTGGGAGTGATGGGAGCTCTCTCCTAATCTCAGACATTTAGGCAGAGGAAGGTCTGTGTTGAATAAGAGTGCTGAATCTCTGTATATCCTAAGACAGTGGTAAAATAGCTCCAGGTGAAGTGATGCAATGGAATCAGGGTGTGTGTGATTCTTCCATGGACATCAGAGGTCTGCAGAAAGAAGTAGATAGGAGGACGTGAGGAGTGCAAGGATGCATAGGGCACCAGAAAGGCAAGAAGATGGGAAGGGGGATGTGGGGCCCTGAAGGTAGGAGGGATGGCTCTGGTGAAGAGGAGCTTGTACTGATGGAGTTGGATGTGGGGACTGGGAAGAGCCTTGGGATAGAGAGGAGGCAGGTGTGAGGCAGGACAGTGAGCCCAGGGAGAAAGTGGCTCCTGAATAGATTGACCTTATGGGAAACTTCATGAATTATGGGTATAGTCAACATGCAAACAGGAAGGGGAAAAAAGAAAAATATCAATAATTTGAAAAATGAAAGGAAATTTTAATTACACATTATTGATAAAATGTGGTGAAAATCAGTTCTCTTTGCTTCTTGGCACAGTTCCTGTTTGGAAATTGTGAGGATAACAGAAGTTGCTGGAGGAGGGAGTGAGTCTTCATTGCTACAGGTTGTTCTGCCATAGGTGAGCACCTATGTGGTTAGAATGTCCACCTTAGAGTATAGTTATTCCTCTAGGAGCCTTAGGTGACAAATGTGTTATAAAATAAACTCACAGAACTTTCAGGATTTCAGTCTTTGTAGTCATCTGGACCAAAGGAGAGCCCTTTCGGATAATTCATGACCGGCTGGTAATTTATTCTCCCACCCCAACGTTATATCCACAAAAGACCAGACCTAACCTGCTCCTCATAGACTACCTCTTTCTCTAGCTTGAAAGTAACCTGCTTGGGACCTGAATTGAATTCTCTGCTCCTTCCCAGGCCTGTATGGGCTGCCTGTGTGGATGGCTTCACTTTTCAGAATTGGGAGCCACTTACCTTGTGCAGTGAGAGATAGATCACACAGACACCAGATGCTGTCCCCATGCAGGCGGTCCTTCCATTATGCTACCATCGACGCCTTCCCCCAACCTCCCCAATCTAACACTTAACACACTGCAGGCCATGGAAGAATTGGTATAGGATCCAATTCTACCTGTGCTTTCTACAACAAAATAAGTCTGGAGAAAGACTTACAGTCATGTTTCACAAAAGTCTCAGTAAATTAATTATAGGCAGCTATAATTCATCATGCTTTTAATTAACAATTAACTATGTACAAGAGAGACAAATATTTTATTGAGACCAAAGAAACAACATGTATCATTTGTAATGTGGCGTTTCCCACTCACCCTGTAGGGAAGGGATTTATGGGCTACAGATTTTGTGAACCAGGTTGCTGGGGAAAGTACAAATCCATCTGCATCCACAATTAGAATGACAACCTGGAGCTGGGCAGACTTGAGGTCTGGATCTTGGAGAATTTTCCACCCGAGAAGGAAGGACCTACGCAGGGCTGTGTGTAGTCTCAGCCAAGTGCAGTCTCTCTGCCAGCACAGAGTTGGGGAAAGTCTGGTGTGGTGAGAAGCCAGCTCAGAGGAGCTTCCCTGCTGCTCTGCTGATGGCCAGTCTTTGCTAAGAACAGTCAGCTCACGAGAGACAGATGCTCAGTGGAGCATGGCCACAACTCTCATCTCAAATTGGATCGATGAAGCTTGGTCTTGTCGTCCATGGCCTTTGGGGAAAGCTAGGGTTGTGTTCCCAAGCTGGCCACAGCAGTATGGCAGTGAGTCCTGGGTACTGGGAGTTCCCTTCCAGGGTGGTGTCCATCACTTTCTCAAACTCATTCCCCCTGTTCCCCTCCCTGACAGAGCTCCCTGTTTCCTAGCCTTGTATCACTGACCCTATCCTGGCTCCAGACCTGTGCTCTCACATCTTCAACCAATTAGTACATCTTCTCTTTGGGGACCCTGTAGTGTGTTCAGGGAACAAGATGAGAGCCAAGGACCCCCAGGGAAAGCTGGAGTAGAGATTTCCTTGTCTGTACTGTGCTTGAATAATAGATAGTATTACTCCTGTTAGCCAGTACTGCTACTGTTGATAGAAACAGCAACAGCACTTGTAGAGCTCTTATTTTTGAATGGACACAGATCTAAGTGTTTTCCATACATTTCTTAACTTAATACAACAACCCTACAGAACAGAGGCCAATATTGTCCCCATTCTACAGAAAAGGAAATTAAAGCCAGAGCTATTGAGTATGCTCAAGGTCACACAGCTATTAAGGGGCTGGGCTAAGATTGAAATCTAGCTATAACTATTCTGCAATGTGAAGATTGTAACTGGTAAAAATAAAGAAGGAATTCTGAACTATAGTACCAAAAGGGCAAGAAGAAGAGCTGAAGAGGAAGCAGATCCATGGAGAGCGAAGTAATAGCTTTTTATAAGTCCAGATTCAAGTTTTGTCTGCTGTTTTAAATAAAGTGATTCAGTGCATTTTCTTCTATTGCTTAAGCTCCATTTTCAGATGGGATTTCTCTCTCTTTTTCAACTGAATAACAACACCAAGAAAATTGCATAATTTATACCTAGAAGTAGGAGAGGAGTGTCAGTGGCATGGAGCTAACAGAGCTGGTGTCTGGAGAAGGGCAGTGAGAGGGAGCCCTCTACTTCAGGCAGACAGATCAGCACGCCCTTTCATTCCGTAATGCACCAACTAGCTCAAGTGTCTTCTGTTTGTTTTAAAATTCAGACCACTCATTCTTCAAGGTGTTAGTATTAGGAATCTTAGAAAAAGTTAGGATGGATTTGGCCACTTCTCACAGCCTTCAATAAGACTCTTCCAGTTGTCTACTGACACATAACAAAACACTCCAACACTCACCAATTTGAAACACATATCTATTATGACTCTTACTGATCCTGTGGGTTGTGGTCATTCTTACAGGGTGGGGGACTGTCATATCGCTTTCTATTAGAGGCTGAGCCTCTGGCCATCAGCAAGGTCAGCTAGGCTGGGCAGTCAGCTCTCCAATGGGCCTGACAGTGATACTAGTTGCATTCTGGGGGTCTGTGAGGCTGGAGCCAGTGTGCCCTCCATGGTAGCTCCAAAGCATGATGGCTGGGCCTGAAGAGGGGATGTCTCAGGCATTCCAAGAGGCCCAGGTGGAAGCTTAAAGCCTTCTCATGACTCAGTTTCAGAATTCACAATGTGTTACTTTCACTGATTCCACAGGTTGAGAGTCCAGTGGACAGAGGAGTGGACTACACAAGAGCAAGAATACCACAAAGTGAGACTAATGGGGAGAGGAACTTGGAGAGCAGTTCCCAAAGGCCCTGCAGAAGACTGAAGTGTTTACTTTGGATCCAGCCCAGGAAAAGCATAGAAGCCTCACATGGGAAGAATCACGGGAGGCTCTTTCCCATGAAGCCAGAAGTATAAACTGGGGAGAATAAGTTAACCTGCAGCCTGGCAAGTTTGGAAAAGCAAGTCCTTGTGCTACAGACAGCTGGGCTGCAGTATTGGAAAGAAGATGGGATGGGGTGTAAGATCATGCTGATCGTCTCATTCACATCCTAGACAGACACAACCCCAGCCAGGTTATCCCCAGATGGCTCTGACTCAGTATTCTGTGCCTGGCTCCATGAAGATGTCCTGCAACCCTGCTGCCAGTTGAGGGGCAAAGTGAGCTGTCAGCCCTTCCTAGGTTATGCATTGCACTTCTCTGAGGCAGATGAAGGTGGGCTCTGGGGGAATAAGGAGCAGTGAGCCATCATACATGGAGGCCAATTTCCCCAGGCCCATCTCAGCAGAGAGATGGCACTTGTCAAGATCTCTGGATGAGGCTGTTACTCCAAGGCCTTGCTGAGAGCAAACAGACCAGAATTCCACAATTCTACAAAGCCTATAAAAGGGCTTTCCAAACAAAACAAAATAAACAAAACAAACAAACAAAAAACCAGTTCAACTAAACTGGATCTGTGATTCTTCATTCTTAGATATTGGAGAGATATTGTTATTTTAACTTGCCTTTTCTTTACTCCTAGTGAGGTCTAGTATGTTAACAAGTGAATTGATTACTTGGATTTGCTCTTCTATGAGTTTTCTTTTTTATTTGTTTCCATTGAGCAGTTGTCTTTCATGATAAATTTATAAAAGGTTTTGATAAATATTAACGCTTTATCATATATATGTATTGTAAATATTTTCTCAAAATCTGTTCTTTATCCATTGACTTTACTAATTATGTAATTTTCCATTAAAATATTCAGTCACTGAATTTATTTTTAGAAAATCATGAAGTTCTTGTCTTTGTTTTGAAGGGGATCACTAACATTTCCTGGCTACTGTGCCGTTGGGTGCTCAGGAAACTCTTTCAGGACTTTTTTTTTCTTTTATCAACTTGGAGTCCTCAGAGTACAGCTCCACCACAGGTCCCAGAAGCTGCTCAGAGAATGTGTGTGCAGAAGGAAAAGAAAAAGGTGAAAAAGAATTCTGGCTTGAGCTGTACCTGGATCAGTAGAGGAACTGGGAGATAATTATTTGTTGCTTGCGCCTGGGCTTTTGTGGCAGCTATAATCAAAGAGATATTTCCAAATGGTGGGTTGATGCAGGGTGGGCAGAAGCATCTCTGTGTGTCATCTTGCAAGTGTGGGCCATCTGGCAAAGAAGAAGTGAATACTTTGGGCTAACGTGAAGGACCCTGGCCGAGGGGATCCCAGTGTCACTCGACTTCCTCTTTGCCCCTTCACCCTTCTCTCTCCTTTCTTCTTCCTCCTTATCTCATTTTCTGTTGTTCTTATTTCTTCTTCTTGTTGTGTCCTACCTCTGTGGCCTCATGGGCACTGGATTCAGGGTCGCTCTCAGAAGCAGGCCAGCCCTGAGACTTCAGCAGAACAGAGCTCAGCACCTTTTGTTTGGCTCCCCAAGTCCCTGGCTTCTTCTTGTGCAGATTCCTTTCTGTTAGCAGGTTTGGAATCAATGAGTTAATGGTTCATACTCACATCATCTTCCTCTGAGGCAAACACTCCTTCCATGAAGAGTCAGAGCTTCCCCTAGAGTGAGATACCACCTCTCCCTAACCTCAGAGACAAGCACAGACCCACAGATACACATAGTGACACACAGAAAATTGTAGCACAACCTTGACCTCAGGCACTTAGAAGACACAGTTGTGTTTAGGGCAATGATCTGGAGGTGAAATGAACTGTATTTCATAATAACCAAGTATATTTACCTAAGGTACATAAAGTTAATCATTACCTAGAGTGAGATAATTAAGAAACACATACACTGGTTTCTGTCCTCAGTTACTAATGTAGAGCTTCTAAATTCCTTATAAATAGGGGAACCCAGAAATCTAATATTTCTAATATTTGCTTTTCAATCTCAGTTCCTGACCAAGAGCTTCCAAAACCTGAGTAATTTCCTGAATATTAGGATCCTCTGATACAGCCCTCCTAAATCCCTTGGAATTTTCCCGAACGATAGGAGCATCTCTTTTTTCTGATGAAGCCACTCTTAGTGGACTCCTGGAAAGGCTGAGGGCAGGGCTGGTTGCCAGGGGAACAAACCATGTGATTAGAGGATTGAAACTTTAAACCCCATCCCCAATCTCCAAGGAGGAAAGGGGCTAAAGATTAAGTTGATGACCAATTATCAGTGATGCAACCAGTTAAATATATGTAATGATGTCTCCAAAAAATTGCAAAGAACAAGGCTTGGAGACCTTCCAGACAGCTGAACAAGTGGAATTGCCTGGAGGTGGCACACCCACTTGGAGAGGGCATTGGCACAGTGATCTCTTCCCACACAAACAGCCCTCTGTGACCCATCCATCTGGCAGTTCATCTGTAGCCTTTGCAGTATCTTTTATAACAAATGGATGACCATATGCAAAGGCTTTTCTTGAGTTTCCCTGAGCTTCTCTACAAAATTAGTCATACCTAAGGCGAAGGAGGCATGGAAACCCCCATATATAACCAGACAATGAAAAGTGCTGAAGGCCCAAACTTGTGACTGCCATATCCAGTGGGTGCAGTCTCATGGGACTGAACCCCTAATACAATGGATATTTCCAGTACATAGTGTTGGAGTTGAATTGAATAATAGGATACCCACCTGTGTCTGACTAGAGAATTTCTATGTGTGTGGGGAAAAACCTTCATGCATTCTGGTGACCAGAGATAAAGTCTTCTGAGTTGAGTATGGTGTGGTTTGTGAGAGTAACCAAAACATTTTGGGTTTTTTCTTATCTTTTACATTGTGACCATGTAAGAAAATTGTTAGCCAGACTATCAGTTAGTTTACTTTATTAATTACTGTCTTAGTTACTTATTGCTGAGACAAAATCCCCAACACCCAAAGTTAAAAGATGAAAGATTTATGCAGCTCACAGTTTGTAGAGGTTTTAATCCGTAATTGCTGGCTCCAAGGCAGGGTGGTGTCACAGAGGAGAAACAGTTCATGGTGGGCAGAAGGTAGTAAAGCAATGAGGGACAAACAAAGCCTTTTTCTTCCCCTTATATTGTATCTAGTATACCAGGACTGGGGTGGTGCCAAACCAATCAGTGGATTGATTTAGAAATCACCTACCCTTAATCCTACCATTAAACCATGAATCTATCACACATTTTAGAGTCAGCCACCTCTGAAAAGACCCACTTACAACAACATGAAGGTTTGGGGGGACATCTAAACACAAGCTCTTATTTTGATTGTTGAAGAACATAAGACTAGGCTTAAGACCTAGTGTGGGAAGATGATATGTTCACAAAGCAAAATACCTCAAAGCAGACTACTAATGCACAAATATAAGCATTAAGAATGATAGGAACAGAAGCAAAGAGAGATTGATAACAACTAGGGAAATAGCACTATAGCCAATAATAATAGTAATATTACTAAGATTCAGTATTTGTTGGGTGATTATCACATACCACTATGCTAAGCATGTTAAATGCATTTTCAGTTTTTACAACTAATATGACATAAGTGGTTTTGTGTTTTCCATTTCATGTAGATAAGCAAAACCAAACCAAAACATCCGAGATAAAATGAGTTGCTTAATACAAATAGGAGGAAATGACCAAGAAGAGGTCCAAACCTAAAGGTAACTTACAACAGACCATGGGTTCTGGAACTCCTTTCAATAGGGCAGTGGCACGGGAACCCTTCATTAAAGAAAAGAGACTGTTGAGAAACAGAGGTTCAACACTGGGGGTAAAGAAGACAGGAGGAGGCACTGTGGTGGTAGTAAATGGAGGATGCGTTGTGCTGTTCCCTGCTAGAAACCCTAAATGATGCTAAAGCTACCAGAAGTGGGCAGTTGGTACTGGCCTAGGAAAAGGAAGATAAATCAATGGAGTGGAAGAGGGACCAGAGACTCCTGCATACATGGGATGCTAATGTGCAATAAGATGGCACTGAAGGGCTGGGGACTTAGCTCACTGGTACCACTGCCTGCCTCGAAAGGGCAAGGTCCTGAGTTCTATCCCCAGTATGAAAAAAAAAAAAAAAGATGGCACTGAAAATCAGTGGCTGGAAGAAGCGGAGGGAGGAAAGGGGATGAAAAAAGAATTAGGATGTGTTATGTGCACAGACCAACTCCACACAGGGGGTGTAAATATTATGTACTGCAAACATGCACTAATAAAAAGTAAAAATTGAAAAAGAAAATAAAAATGGCAAAAGATTCTATATTCCAAGAGAAATGACTTTAGACAATTTTGAAAAGCCAAAATAAAGTTATAGATCAACTTTATGGATTATTTAATTGTATACAATGAAAAAATGCTACACAAAAATCTGTGAGGAATAATAAAAACTGAAAGAGTTTGATGATAGGCAAGGTATTCTTAATCTAAACACAGAATCTGATAGCTATAAGGAAGAACACCTACAGATTTGACAGTATGTCATTTGAGTCCTTAAACAGCAAAAATTACCAGATACCCAGGTAAGTATTTTAAAGACAGTACTTGCCACCAAATACTAAGCATAATGTTAATATCCCTAATATGTGATATGTCCTTATATTTGGTCCAAAGTAGACATAACCAGTATAAAAGATGAACAAGTATACAAGCAAAAGAAATGTAAGTGGCTAATATATATGTGTGGGAAAAAAAGGAAAGCAAGAAAACAAAAAAACTAGTAAAACCAGGAAAATTGTAGCAGTTATTGGGAAAAATGAAAGTTCAAACAACACCACAGTAATGTGAATTTTCCTACCACTGGTCAATCCTAGAAACAAAACCAAAATGGATTGATGGTTCCAGTGACACTGGGAGTGAAGACAGGAGCAGGAGGGACAAGATGCACCTCTTAGCACCTACTTGTTGGGGAACTACCATTCTCTGCATTCAGGTCCCTGGACAGTCACGTGTCCACAATCCTTGTCAGTTCTAGAAAGTAGGGACAGTCAGAAGGGCAGACCACTTTCTTTCAACTATTTTTAAAAAATGTTTCTTTTGTGATAATGGTAGATACACAAGCAGTTTTAGTAATACAGATAGTTCTGTAAACTTTACTAAGTTTCCTCCAGTGGTGGCATCCGTACAGTATCACAACCAGTCAAGATACAGAGCAATTCTAGGTCTTTTCCGGTTCCAAATGAATTTTTGTATTGTTTTCTCCAGTTCTGTGAAATATATGTGCACCCATGTTTATAGCAGCACAGTTTGTAATAGCTAAAGCTTGGAAACAGCCCAAGTGCCCATCAACTGGAGACTGAATAAAGAAGATGTGGTTTTTTATAAAATGGAGTACTACTCAGCCATAAAGAACGACAAACTAGAGGCATTTATAGTTAAATGGATGCATATTGAGGCCATACTCTTAAGTGAAATAAATATGACACACGTGTAAATATTGAATAGTTTCTTGGGTGTGAGAATCTGAAAGTGTAAATAAAGGATTAAAATGATTAAAACATGAATAATTGATAATTTGAAATAGGAAAAAAAGGTGCAAAGGGGTAGGGGAAGTGGGAGGGGAAGGGGAAAGGAAAGAAGGGAAAGGAAAAATTATGAGAAAAGAAAAAAATGGAAACTAAATCTTTGTAAATTAGGGAAGGGTGGAAGGGGTGACGAGAGGACAGGGAATGGGGAAAAAATAAGAATCAAGATACATCATGTACAGGTACAAGTACCCAATGATAAATGTAAATGTGTCGTATACCTAAAATGTACCAATAAAAGAATTTAAGGAAAAACAAAAGATACAGAGCATTTCTATCACCACCAGGATCCCTCATGTCCTTTAATAGCCATCCACATCTCCTCCCTAGTCCACAGCCACTCCCATCCTGTTCTCCAGTTCCATCACTGTTTTTCCATTGTCCCTGAGAACAACTGGAGCATTTAGCATCGTGCCCTAAGAAGAACTTTTGTGTTCCCAAGACTTCTGCCAAGTCAAGGGGACCTTGAAAGAGGGCAGGGACTGGACTGTTGGGATAAGTATAACCTGGAGGACACTAGGAACTGGGAAAAATAGTGTTACCTGCAGAACCTGCCTCTCTGCCTGTAGGTTAAGTCAGCTGATCCTTGAGATGCTGGTCACACAATGGAACAATGCAGCTAATGATGTTACTGCCATGTAGTTCAATCTATAAATTCCCTCCCTGCAGGAACTGGGTACATAGTAGAGCACAGTGAGGAGAAGAGCTACAGTCCAGCCTGCTGCCACTGGACATGGTGGTGGAACAGAGCGATATGGAGTGTTAGGATTTATCCTGTCACCACTTCATCTGCTCAGTGCTCTTGCTAAATAAATACTCCTGGCTGAGCAATGCTATTTTTAAATTTTTAATTTTATTAGTATGTGTTTGCAGTTTACAATCACCTTGGGGGGTGGTTACAGGTATATTCTATGGCTTGTTTCTTTTCTTTTTTTTTTTTTTGGTACCGGGATCGAATTTGGGTCCTTGCGCTTGCACAGCAGGCGACGAAAACACTGAGCTAAATCCCTGGCCCCTATGGCTTGTTTCTTTTTTAAATCCTTTTTTCCTTTCCTCCTCTTCCCTCCCTCCTCCAATTCCCCTATTCTATTTTTCATTCTTGTTGATATTATTGATCTTAGCTCATGTTATGGCATATAATGTTTACATTAAATGAGGTTATTAGGTTCCTGTTACATGGCATATCTTTATTCTTATTTCCCTTCCTGTCCTCACTTGTCCCACTTTTTACTCTGGACCACTTCCCTGTTGTGAGAGAGCCATACCCTTGTACCCTTCCATCTGTCCTTTATTATTCTCTTTGTTTGTACTTTGCTTTACTCAAATGAGAGATACTGTAAGGTATTTAAACTTTAGTATCTGGTTCATTTCATTCAACATTATATTTTCCAGGTGCATCCATTTTTTCACAAGTGTCTCAAATCTGTCCTTCTTTATAGCAAGTAGAGATGCCCTATTATATGGTACATGTCCTTCTTGAATGTGCTGAGTGGCACTGTGACCGATTACCTCATCCCTGGTGGACATTCTGATTGGTGCTGTTGGACTCCTCTGTGTTTCTCATGGACCCTTCCCTATTAGGAAGTATTAATCAATCTTATCTTCCTCTAGTAGTAGCTTTGAGTAAGTCTTAGTAAGCTTTATTTCTCACCAGCTGTCTCTGGGTATTTTCTCCAGTGTCTCAGAAATCTGTAGACAGGACAGTCTTGTTCTAAGAATATTAAATAAGTAGAATCATACTTGAGATTGGCTTCTTCACTTAGCATGATTCTCTGGAGAATCATACAGGGTCAGTGTGTACCAACAGTCACTTCCATTTTTTTTTTTTTTTTTTTTGGTACCGGGGATCGAACTCAGGACCTTGCACTTGTGAGGCAGGTGGCAGAACCACTGAGCTAAATCCCCAGCCCAACAGTCACTTCCTTTTATTGCAGAGTAGCCTTCCGTGGCATTGACATACCACAGTGAAAACTTCATCCTTTGAAGAAATATGTTGTTTCTACTTTGGGGCTGTTGAGTAAAGCTGCCATAAGCTTATATGCAGCCTTTGTGTGAATATGAGCTTCCCTTTCACTGAGATAAATGCCTTCAGTGTGACGGCTGAATTGTTTAATAGTTACACCTTCAGTTTTACTTCTTTAAAAATTAAACTGGCAAACAATATTGAAGCCACCATGAGTGAGTGGTCCAGGTTCCCACATCTTTGCAGTAATTGGAGTTGTAAGTATTCTTTGTTTTGGACATTGTAATATTGGGAAAGAACATCTCTTTGTGATATTAACTTGCATTTCTCTAATGACTAAGGATTTTGGACATCTTTTCATGTGCTATTTTGTGGAATTGCATTAACATTCCATTTGTATTTATAATATTTTATATAGATTTTCTAGTGGTTACTTTAGGTATTATCTTACACATGAAGCATCATTGTTTAGTTTCATCTTGTTATAGTTTAATTCTCTTAGTTTTCCTTCATTCGAGAATGTGCCTTCCCTCTTCACTCCAGATGGATGTTTTAAAAGGGTGCAGGATATGGGGCTGACTGGTCTTTTCTTTCTGCATTTGAAAATGTTATGACTCTTCCTTCTGGCCTGTGTGGTTTCTGATGATAAATTCATCGTATTCAAATTTATTTTCCCCTGTATATAGGGTGTCTCATCCCTTGGTGGTTTCCAGATTTTTTCCTTCATATTTAGTTTTAGTTTTCACCTATGATTTGTCTTAGCATGGATTTTTTTTGTCCATCCTTTTAGCAGATAGTGGGCTTTTACTGTTTTTCTTTTCTTTTTTTGTGATCTGTATTCACATTTGTTGATGGGTTGCTACTTCTTCAACTTCAGTCTAGGAGAGATGAAGCAAAAAGAAAACCTAAGAAACTTGTCATTTTGTTATTCTTTACATCCTGAGATCCCTAACTCACATATCTGCTTCCTGTTCTTCAACTTTCAGTCCTTTTATGTTGTTTTATATATAATGTTCAGAACTTTTTGTTGTACTTAGCAGTGGGATTAAGAAAAATTATGACAGGATAACCCTGTTTTCTGTACATTGATTTCATAATGTATTTTAACATCTGCTCCACAGGGGCTATCTCATTAGTCTTCTTTATTCATTTCTTGAATACTGTCAAACATTTCATAGTTTCTGGAAGAATATTTTATCTTGTTTCAAAAGAGCAACTAAAAAATTAGAATTTTAATTGGAATTAAGTTAAATATATTTATACATTCCATATTAACTTTGGAAGAAGTCATTGTTTTATGACTGTGAGTACTACATCTGAAAATATGCAATGTTCTATTTGTTTCTCTTTTATGTCCTTTTAGAGCCAACAGTTTTCTTATGTTAGGCTGAATACCATATATTGTTAAGTTTATTCCTAAGGAGTCTATTTCATTTCATTTTTACTATAGATGATTGCAGTCATAAGTTGCTTAATGGTAGGGATGCCGTCTGAGAAATGTGTCATTTGGGGTTTTTGTCATGCCAATATCACAGAGTGTATTCACACACACAAGATATATGTGGCTACTTCTGGAATAACATAGCACACTATTTGCTGTAAACTTTATAAGTAGAAGGAATATATGTATATATAATATATATATATAAGCTAGATAAATATAGAGGGTGGTACCATTTTATTTATTTCATTTTTAGTGTATGTTTTGATACACAATAATTGCACTCATCTTAAGGGGTTGGTGCATATACATACTGCATGTTGATCCTTTTTCCTCCCATCTCCTCCTGCCCTCCTTCTCTCCCTTTCTCTGGATTTTCACCTCCACGGTCTACACTTCCAGATTTTCTATCATCTCCCTATCATCTCTCTTTTACTTTACTCTTTCAATTATTTATATTTTGGATTTCACATATAAGATAAACCATATGATATTTAACTTTCTACATCTGATTTTTTTTTTCATTTTAGCATTATGGTTTTTAAGACTCATTCATTTTTCTACAAATGACTCAATTATTAAAAGGAATGTATTTTAATGACAAAAATATAATGAATGAATAAATAAACCAGCAACAGAGTTGTTTATTATTATTATATCAATTTTTATATGCTTTACATAATTTTATGTGCTATACCTTTACATAACTGGCAACATCATACGTTTGTTTACATAAGCATCACCATAAACACATAAGTAATATGTTGTACTCCTGCATTATGACAGCTACCGCCTCCCTGGTAATAGGAATGTTTCAGCTCCATTGTAATTTTATGGGATCATCATCATGTATGTGATCCATCACTGGTCCAAACATTGATTTGTGACACATGACTACTTTTTTCCACTTTTTTATGTATAGCATACTTGCTATTGATTTTGTACACCTATTTTTTAAGGTACTTACTTCCTTATCAAATAGCCTTACTCATTTTGTTAATTATTTATTAAACTCTCTTGGGATTCCTAAGCATACAATCATATTATCAGTAAAACCAATTTTCAATCATTTGTCCCCAGTATTCATAGTTTAACAACAATTGAAAAATAAAACTGCCCATGAATGTGGAAATGGTTGAATAAATCTCAATTTGACCACAGAATTGAATGCTAGTTCCTGTGGAAATAGGTTAACTTGAATAGATTTCATCTGTAAAGGGTGAAGTGAGACAGAAAAGTGAAGTGATATGATCCCATTTTTCTGAAACAACAGCACCTCTGCATGCAGTTGTATACATGACATAATCATTTATAATTATATAGAGAGAGAAAGCTATGAGAAGGTATCAGTTTATATTGGCAAAGGTAAATGAAAGGAAAAGGAGAGAGAAGCAAAACAAAAAAGACTGCACTGAAGTAAGATGTATTCACCATAGAAATGGCACATATAATACAAAATTATTCATGTTAAACAACACAGAATTGTGTAAGGAGACCAATGTAGGGATGGCCAAAGAAGTATAGCAAGGATCACAGTTTAATTAGGGAATTCAGGAGATTTTATTTTTACTTTTTTATTAATTATTAAACATGCTTACTATGAAAATATATTGTAGGATCATAAAACACAGGAAGTATAGAAATTTTATTTTAGAAATTAAAAATAAAAGCAAAATACCATAAGAATAATTCTAGCCTCAGTACCAACCTAGACCTTTTGCAAATTTGTACTAAAATACTAAAGTTTCTTTGATAAAAGAAAAATCACCAGAAACTGGAAGATTAAATAAATTCCACACAATTAATTGGAGTAGCTCAAATTAAAAAGGAAATATTTGCATTTGTTTTCTGGAAGGATAGGGATCTACACAGTCCCCAAAGTCTAGAAAATGAATGTTATGGGATAATTTTTCATACTTTAAGATGAATCTTTTCTGATCATTTTCCTCCTGGGGACCACTGTGAGCAAGATTCAGAGTGAGACCTCTACCCAAACTTGGAGAAAATGCCCAACCCTTGCCCAGAGGTGGCTCCAATTGCTTCATTTTGTCATGCCAAGATTATATGCAGTGGGAAAGGAATTCCTTTGCTAAAAATGATTTGGCATGCACAAACCATAAGGAAGAGACTGCTAATCTGAAAATATGAAGATAAAATGCAGATGTGGAGGGGCTTTTGGATGTTGAGGGTCTGCCAGAGTCTATGCCTTCTGATGGGGTGCCCACTGCTCAGTCTGTGGCCAGCAATCTTTCTTCCTTCCTGGGACACTAGCAATTCAACCTCTTCACAATCTCCCATGCACATTCCCAGGACTCTCTTTCCTTTAGGCCTCAGACTGCTGATTTTCCCTTTGCATTTGTCTTGCCTGCTGTAGTTCCACCTCATTTCTACAAACAGATACAGTAAGACAGCAATAAATCAATACAAAATACAAAGATGAAGGTACATTATGAACTGCCTTAGTAAAAAGGATAAAGGACCTGAAGAAAGCCAGGTTAAAAGAAGTAGGTGCTATGAAGAATTAAATTTCTATTGGACCATCAAAATATCTCAAGGGAGAGAGAAGAATAAGATTGGTGGATGAAAATATTCCTAACTGGTCTATGCTGGAAGTAGGCAGTTAGGTATCTATTGAGATAAGTGCTACAAATTCCAAAAGTCAAGGAAGCTTTAAGAGAGGAAAAATTCCTTCTTCCCTCTTTCCATCCCTCCCTCCCTTCCTTCTTTCCTTCCTTGGTCCCTTTTTTATGCAATACTGGGGTTGGAACCAGGGCCTTCACCATGAGCTTCATTTCCTCCCTTTAAAGAATGAATGTTATTCCATTATACATGTGTATATATATATATATATATATATATATCAACTATATATATAGTTTTTTTCTTTTATTTGTGTATTCATAAACACCATTATGGTTTGGATCTGAAATGGCTCCTCATGTGTTTGGAAGGAGATTTTATTACTGGGTTGCAGTAGCTGACTTGCTGCTTGGACTTGGGGCCTGCTCAGAAGAGGAGAGCAACTCAGAGCATGACCTAGAAGGGTATATCCCCCTCTTTAGCTCCACTCTTCTCTCTCTGCTTCTGGATGCCATGAGGCAAGCACCTTTCTTCCACTACGCCCTTCTGCCAAGCTATTTCTGCCTTGGAACCAAAACTGTGAGCCCTCAAAAACTTCTCTTCTTCTAAATTGTGGGCACTGAGTATCATGTCTAAGTGGTGGGAAAAGTGACTAAGAATCATCTCTTTATTTTTTAGTTTGAGTCAGGGTCTTGCTAAGTCGCTGAGCTGCCCAGGCTGGCCTTGTGATCCTCTTGTCTCAGCCTCCCGAGTGCAGATATTATAGGTATGCACTACCACATGGGCCACCAGTAGGGACCTTTGTGTCAAGTATGAGGAACCTTTCTCTGTTTGGCTCTTTTTACCAGTGCATAGTGATTTAGAGTGATTGGTTCTCTGTCTCAAGTCTGCGTCTACTGATGAACTTCACATTTTGCCCTAGATGTGTACATTGGCCAGGCATCTTTGTTATATTCTGGACCCAGGTAGATGGACAGTAGTCACTGGAGGGAAACTTTTCACATGGAAATCATGTGCTGATCCTGACATCAGAGGACTGGAAGCTCCTGTTCCCATGGAGGGTGTGGATGGGGCCAGGGAATAAACTTTCTTGGTAGCATTTCAACCACCCCAGATCCCCGCAAGACTGCCTGAGCCCTTCATGAGATAATCAGAGAGATCAGAATTGGGCATTTGCACTCTGGAATAGCTTGTTTTGTTTTGTTTTGTGGGCTAACAACTGATCATGAAAAGTTTTGAGAAAGGAGAAGGAAGGAAACTAGAGCTTTATGTTACATTCTAAGTATTATTGTTTTGAAGTGATTATATAGTGCATCAGTAGGGCTTTTTGTATCATTGTCATCAATTCTCACATGTTCTATGCTAGACAGATCATGTTTTTATAATCAAATAATACACAGAAGGAAGGAAGAAAGGAAAGAAGACAGAGACGAAGGAAGGAAAAAAGAAAGAAAGGAAGAAAGGGAGAAAGAGAGGGAGGGAGGAAGGAAGGAAATAAAAGAAGAGAGACCTCCAAGGACTCCTCTTCTTCTCTACAGGAAGTCAGAGAATGGCATTGGCCAAGAGGATGGGACCTCGTTGGGATTCGGTCTCTGTAGAGTATGAGGGCAAAGTTAATGCTGCAAAATGCCTGCTTTTCTTTGCTAGTTAAATTCTGCACTCAGGGTAGAGGCTAAAGATCACATTTTTATAAGGCATTGATTTTTTTTGAAGGGCAAGTGATAGAAACCTTATAAGGAATTAATGTCCATTCTCAATTCTGTTAAGAGGGTGATGATTTATTGGGTCAAAGATGCTGACTTCCTCCTTCTGTTCCTCTTCTCTGTTTCCTCATCTGCAAAATGAAAAGGCTGAATAATGATCTCTAAGGTCCCCTGAAGATTCAACTTTCAGTAATTCTAATATTCTTCCTTCAGCTTGGTTATCTGCAGGTCTACTATTTGAGAATGCATGCTCCAAAGAGAGAGTTTTAAAATTTTATTGTTTCATACTAACATTTTTATAGTAGCTAACAGACACACATATGGGCCTTTCTTTTATTATTGTTTTCTACTTTTAGAAATATTAATAGGTATTGTATAAATTTTTTAAAAAGAAAAAAATCACCTTCAAAGCCACCACTATTTACCTTTCACAGTATGCTTCCAGTGTATTTTCAGTGCATGTATATACTTATGGATCTCATTTTTTATTTTCTATACCATGATATTTCCCTGCACAATTAAACTATCTTTTAAGCAATTGTTTTTTTAGCAGATAAATGAGATTTAATCATTTTAAATTATCTTTTATAAACTGCATTATTAATAAGCTATTTTTGAGCTTTATACTCTTGCACCCTTTGGCAGTTATAAAATTCTTGGAATTTGAGATCAGACAGCCTGAGCATGAAATCCTAGTCTATTCAGAGAATGACTCTGACAAGGATGTTGAACTTCACTAAGGTTAATTTTCTTGGGCTGCAAAACAGAAACACAGTATACGCTGTCTGTTTAAGGTTGATATGTTTATATACTGCACACTATCTGTTTAAGGTTGTTATATTTATACACGGCATATTATCTGTATCCATGGTACAGTTCAGACCTTATGTGTTCCTCAAAGACTATGTACTAAAGGCTTGGTCTCAAGCTGGTGATTAGGAGATTGTGGAATCTTTGAAGGGTAGTGCCCAGCAGGAGGTCTTTGAGTCACTGTGAGTATATCCTAAATGAGATTTGGGGAGCCTGGTCTCTTCTCTTTGCTTTGTTTCCCGGTTGTGAGGTGAGCACCACATGCCTCTTTCATGATGTGCTGTCTTACTTCAGGTCCAAAAGTAACAGGTCCAATTGGTCACAGACTGAACACCAATAACCATGCACCGCAAAACAGCTCTTCTCTTTATGAGCTGATTATCTCAGAGATTTGTTATGATGACAGGAAGCTGACATAGTAAGGCTTCTTGTGAAGACTGAGCCAATGGTTATGCGTCAAGGTTGTATCCACTCACACATCCCACACTGCGCTCTTTCTGTCCTCACTGCGTTTCCTCATTACCAGCCCACAGAGGGCCTTCCTATTTCTAAATGCTCTGTGCAACCAGGAAACAAAGGCTACAAATAACTTCGCAATTAAATTCTGGTGTTCCTGATTAGAGGCAACAAAAGAGAAATAAAGTAATCACCTCTGTCCAGGAACTAGAGACATAGGACTAAACCAAAAATGGAAAAGGAGGGGAGGACCTTCTTGGTCAACCTTGCACCTCCAGGACTGGGTACCTGTGTGAAGCTGAGTCAGGACCACATGACCTTTGCATTTCTGTTTCAGGAAGATGAGCAGGGCACCTGCAGATCATCCTTCTTGTAGGGTCTCTTTGTGTCCCAACCTGCTCAGCTCCCAGCTGATCTACCCAGTAGCAACAACAGCCTGTTGTGCAGTGGAAACTGCTGTTGGATGGCACAGTGTACAAAGATTCCAGGCTCTTTCTATACCACCCAAATAATTGGGAAGGACAACTGAGGAACAGTTAAATACAACTTTTATTCAAATTAAAGGAAGATTTAACGTAAAGAAAAAAAGGGAAGGGTGAAAAGAAAAGAATGAGCCAAAGAAAAGAAAAGGAGATACAGTCTATAAGTAGGACAGGCCACTGCAGAAAGAGGAGACTAGCAGAACAGCAAGAGGGCAGCTATGGCAGCTAAGTCAATGGCTATTGCCTCTTAAATCCTTCCATATCTGGTCCACTGGAGGTTACTCTGCTCATGCATCCTGGCCTGATTGACAGCTTGTTACATAGATACATCTTGTTTCCAGAGGCTGGTCTGGATCATCATAATGGACAGGTCACATCCTGTCTTTCAGCCAGCCTGCCTTTTCCCTAATCTCTTCCATCAGAACCATACCTGATCTCTAGGCTCTGCATCCTTAGGAGCTACTTATTGACATAAAGGACAGACTCTTAGTCTAAAGAGAACAGAATACACAGAAACAGTCCAGGCCTCCTACAGAGCAGCATCCACCCTGGCTGCATATAATAAATGCCTAACACAACTGTGCTGTTTTTAATAGTGTAATATTTCACATGACAAGTGATGTCCACACTTGTAGGTGTTTCTTATTTATGTTTTGGTGATTTTAATTTGTTTGTTAATTTTTAACATTCATAAGGTAAGGTGTAAAATGTAATGTTTTGGTTTTTTTTGGTACCAGGGATTGAACTCAAGACCTTGAGCATGTGAGGCAAAAATGTAACGTTGTGATATATATGTACATTGTAGAATGACTGAATTAAGCTACTGAATATATACATTAGCATCAGATCATTTAAAATCTATTCTTTTGGCAATTTTCAAGTCTCATTATTTCCATAGGACGATATTTTAGAAGTGTATTTATCTTTTTAAGTATGGTCATTTTTTTAGACTTTTAATAAATATAGACCATCTTGCCCTCAGAATGATTAAAAAATTAAACTCTAATGAGAGGATATGCTTTCTTAAATTTTCCCCCACATTAGTATAAAATACATAGTTAAGTTCCACTTTTATGATTCTAAGAGTAATATATACATGCCTATCAAAAAATATTCATTTTTAAAAAACAAGTATATTTTTGACAAAATTAGCTCTGCACCATTATTTTTAATGCAAGCAAGCTAGTATTCCATGGTGTCATGGCATTTTTTAAAAGCCAGTCCTTTGTTAATAAGCATTTAGTTTGGATATATCATTTTGGTGCTTGCTAAATTTCACAGTAAATCTTGAACATGAATCTTGATGAACTTTTTCAATTATTCCCTTAATATAATTTCTAGAAGTAAGTTAAAGGATAGGCAGCCTTATAGTTATACTTTTAATCCCTTGTTACAAAGTCACTCCTTGAACAGGTTATGCTAACTTTCCCTCCAGTATTGGGCAGTTTTGAGCACTTCTGATAATAATGATTACTATTTTTAATCTTTGCTAACTTCCAATAATAAAAGTATACCTTTACTAAATTATATTTTAAACATTAATTAATTTAGATGCTTTTGTGTATTTACATTTCTCATTTGGAGAGTTCTTATTATATTTTGTGGATTTTCTGTGGAATTATTTTCTTGCTATAAGTAATATGAATATTGCATTAGCAATTTTAATAGTTACATATTATGAATAAATAACTTAATATCACATATTAATAAGTGTTATACATTAGGGAGGCTATTTTTGCATATATTTGTAATATTGCCCTAGTTTTGTTTCTGCATCTTAGCTGTCTTTTTATGTCACGCTCACAATGATCTTATCCCAGTATTACAAACATATATTTCCAAGTTTTTCTCAAGTTACCTTCCAGTTTTATTTTCTTTATTTGAATCTTGAAATCTTCTGGAATTACTTAAGTGTAAGGTGTACAATCAGAATTTTATTTTGTCCAAATTTAACCAGTTTCCCCAGCACCATTTGATAAATAATCCACTATTCATTTTTGCACTACTATAATCATATGATAGATTCCATTTTATTTGGCTATTTCAGAAATCTAAACTGTCATTTGCTGTCCTGTTATTGGTGTATGCAGTACTAGAACATGGGCTAAATTATTGCATTTTTTGTTGTACCTTAGACCCTGTGCTCCTTCATTCTTCTCTGTGAACATTTCTTCTCTATCTTCAAATGAATGTGATTTCAGCATAAATCAATATTTTTAAAAAGTAAGAGATGGCCTTATTTTAATTTTGGTAGGAATTATAAATTTATAGATTGATTTAGGGGATAATGAAATCTTTGCAATAGTGTGTACTTGCATCCAATAAAGCTACAAAATTTGGTTAAGTTTTGGGGCCAGGGATTTAGCCCCACCTGCCTCACAAGCGCAAGGTCTGCGTTCCATCCCTGGTACCCCCCCCCAAATCAGTTAAGTTTTACAGTTTTCTTCAGGTAAGTATTACTAATGTTACATATTTTTTATTTCACAATGTTTGTTATATATTATCAATGGTATTTTTCTTAATCATTCCAGTTTATTAGCAAAATAATTCTACTAATCTTTGACCTTACTCCTGAACATCTATAATCATTCTAATATGTTTCAATCTGATATTTTTAGTTTCTCCTAGGAAAGAAATCATATTTACAAACTATGATAATTTTGACCTTTCTATTTTATTGCATTTTTTTCTTTGTGACATTAACTAGAAGCAGAATCTAGAACATCAAAACTAATTATAGTGTGTAAACTTTTTTTCTTTCTAACTTTAGTGGGAATGCTTCAAAACATGGACAATATTTTCTTTTTATTTTTTGAAGAGAGTCGGTGCCAGGGATTGAACCTAGAGCTTCATTCATGCTACGTATGTACTCTGCCACTGAGCTATATCTCTAGTCCTACACAATATTTTCTATTGATTTCAGATAGATATTCTTTATAATATTAAATAAGTATTTTTCAGTTAAGAGTTTTCCTAGAATAGCTTTTTTTTTCCTAGTTAAGAATGAATGTCAAAATTTACCAAGTGCTTTCCAAACATCTATTGGGATCTTCATGCATGTTTTTCTTCTTCAACCTGTAATGTGATGAATTAAATAAATATGTTTCTAATGTTAAGCTCTCCTTGTATTTCTAGAACAAACTCTACATGTGTATTAGTGTTCCCATCACTGAGACACAACACCTGACACTCACAACTTAAAGAGGAGAGCTTTATTTGGCTCACAGTTTCAGTGCATGGTCAGCTTTCTCAAAGCAGGAACATCATGGAAGAAGGGCCTGTGGAGGGAAGTGACTCGGTTTGTGGTTGGTGGAAAGCAGAGCAGGAGAACAGCACCTGACCAGAAGGAGAGAGTGACCAGATACAGACTCCAAGGTTACACCTCTGTGGCCTACCCAGAAATATCCAGAAGGATGATTTACTAATCCCCTGCGCAACTTCCAAGCCAAAATCAAGTTGGCAGTGCAGTTTAATGATCATAAAATGAGTTCTTTGACTTTATTTTGTAATATGCTCCAGGACCATTTCCTAAAATTTCCTTTTTAATGTTGCAGAAATTTCTCTTCCTCCATTCTCTTCCTCCTCATATGTCAGCAAAGATTATAGCACATAAGTGGAATTCATACAATATTTTGAATTTCTTCACTTTTTTTTTTGAGACAGAGTCTCGCTTTGCAGTTCAGGCTGGCCCTGAGCTCACTATGCAGCCCAGGCTGGCCTTGAACTCATGGTGATCCTCCTGCCTCAGCCACCCAAGTGCTGGTATTATAGGTGGGCACCACCATACCCAGACATTTACATAATTTTTAATTCTCATGATTTCTTAAGGTAAGTATTATCATAACACTTTAGAAAAAAGATTTAAAATAGGTAAAGTCCAGGTCACAAAGTGTTTCTTCACCGTGGAGAAAGAATTTATGTATAGTTCTATTTAACTCCCAAGCCTATAATTATAATAATTTCATGTGTCCTTTATATCGAGGGGAAAGATTGGTTTGCAGATTAATTCTTAGTTCTCTTTTTGTCAAATTTCATTATCAAGGTTGTGCTAGTCTAGTAAAATAATTTGAAATGTCTCGTATCATTTAAATATTATTAAACATTTTTAACAGCATAGAATTCAAATTTTTCTCATATATTTTATTTTTCAAAAAAAGTAGTATTTTCTCTTTTCTTTTTCCTTTATTACACTTGCTTGATTTTACATATTTTATTGGTCTCTTAAAAGGAAAAACAAACTCATCACTTTAAATATCAATTATGTTTTTTACACTTTGCTTTAGTTTAAGAATGTTTTAGCTTCTGGATTAAATACTTCTTTCATTTTTTTCTCTAAGGTAATGACAAGACTAGAAATAAAGCTTGTATTTGTTGTCTCCCTCTTATTTCCAGTGTACTGCTGAAGTAAACATACTGCATCTATTAGCTGTTTGTCACTATAATGAAATAGCTGATATGGGCTACTTACAAAGAAAAAGAGCATTATTTAACTTATAGTTCTGAAAGTTCAAAATCCAAATGGTCTGGTGCAAGCTCTGGTGTGAGAACTGGAAAGCAATGGTGGAACAAGAAAATTACATCTTGAAAGAGAAAGCAGACAGAGTGAAGGGGTCAGGCTTGCTCCTTTATCGCAGCCTTCTTAGAGTAAGAACTATCTTAGCCCCCACTGACCTAGGACTTCCCTGTAAGTCCACCTCTTAAAGGTACTGCCTCCTCCCCACAGCATCACTCAAAGGGCCAGGCCTTTAACTCATAGACTACTGGGGACACATGAACCACATCTAAACCATAATACCCACCAGTATACAGAGACAAATCCTACACAGCCAAAAGAACATAAAATTTTGAAGTCTCACACACTGAAAATATGTAAGAAATTCAGCCATAATTTGGTCATATAGCAGTGGAAGAATTTTAGGGGTGGTGTTGAGGAGGAAGGAAAGCCCAGTAAAAGTAAGGAGAATTCTACCCTATTCCCCCCACTTCCATTACTATAAGTCATAAAGGGAATTAATTAAACCATAACATGAATGTTCTCTGATGAGTCTATTTTAGCTACCAATAGATCTTCTTACTATAAAGCAATGAACAATGCAAACAATTAGAAAAATTAGCTCAAAAAAGTAGAAATTTAAAAAAATCCTATTAGTAAACTTTGAAGGTAAGAGTATTATTCAAAATTGGAGAATGAAAAAATCGTGAATTTTAAAAAGGTACCATTAAACTAAATGAAAATTTCAGCAGAGGTAGTAGATATTGTGCAACAAAACAAAGAAACACCCAGGAACACACACATACACACATACACACACACACACACAAAAAACAATGTGCACCCCTCTAGAGGCTTCCTCCAATGAGATAACATTTTGCTCTTCTGTTATCAGGTTTAAAGATTTGATTGGTTCAGCCAGTGAAATAGGAATGCATTTGACATGTCCCATGTGAACCAGAGACATAAGAGCCTGCTGTGGTTCACAGACTTCTCCCTCCCTCCAGATGGCCGTGCACTAAATGAGCTACTCCTTCCCCACAAGTCTCAGCCTGACTCTGACTCCACATGCTGAGAGAAAGATCATGCTTTCTTGTTGCAAGCACCAACATGTTGGGCTTGTTTGTTGTTTCAAACAAGGTAGCCTATGTTGACTGATTTTATAAGCTTGAGTAATTATCCTTGTATTCAAAGCAAAACAAAGATAAAATTTAAAATAAAGGATTAAAAAATTTATGTAAGATGGATTCAGTGAATCTAAAACATAGACAAAAAGAGTTCAAAAGTACATTTTTATTGAACTGGATATGCACAAAGGAGGGCAGGTTAATCAAGGAAGAAACGGTTTCTATACGATGAACCCTTGGCAGACACCAATGCCACCATAACTTTGGTTGGATTTCCCAGCCTCTAGAACTGTGAGAAATACCTTCTGGTTTTCTTCAAAATATAAATCGCCCAGATATCTTGTTTTACCATCACAAATGGACTAAGACATTCCCTTATTTTCTGAATTTGAAGGTACATTGTACAGCTTGAGCTTTGGTCTTCTCCATAGAAATGTGCACAAGCTTTTTCATTGTCTTCTTATAAGGGAAAAAAAAGTGAAAAATTCATTAACTGTGTTTGAAAAGGCAGTACTTTTGCTTTCTGTCGCTATGTTGTAATAAATGCTAAACTCAGTTATTTGAAAATAATAAGGGAGTACAGTTTTGTGTGGTCAGTATGTCTGTAGCTCTTACTTCTTTATCAAAAAATGTATTTCATCATAGGGAATTTGTACCTGTACATAATATGACTTAATTCTTCTTTAAATTCTCTATGATAAGGCCACTGCCCTCTTCTTCGTTGTGGTGGTTTGTTCTGCTTGGAGGACAAACCTTCTCTGTTTCTTTCAAAGCACTCTTTCTCCCAGAGCACTCCTTTTGGGCTTCTTCTCCTTTTTCTTTTTCTTATTTCTGCCTTAAAATAAACAGTAATATTTCATACCCACCAATTGTCCCAATTAGTCCATTGATGGGGCATATATGAACCTGGAAAACACTACTAGTCCCCACCCCACCCGATAAGAGAGGCAGGGCTCTGAGAGCCAGGACAGCTAAACCCTGCGGAAGTACAAGGTTCCTCCCTGAAGACTCGACTGCCTTAGACCTTGCCGGGTGGTGGGACCAGAGCCCTGTACCTGGGAATCAGGAAGATGCCGAGCCTGGGGGATCTGGCAGGGAGAGGCTTGCACACTCCTATGAGGCTTCTTTCCAGGTTCTTGAGATCCCGAACAAAGAATTGAACAAGACACGCAGCAAAGGCAGTGACAGAGTATATTTATTGAAGGCGAAAAAGAAGTAAAGCTCTGTAGAGTGAGAGCGGGGTGGTGAAAAGGCTCACAGAGGCCAGAGGATAAGGGAAAGGGGTCTTCAGTATCCAGATTTCCCAGGTTATCTCTCGTTCATGCAGATAAAGCATTGGGAAAGTCATCCTATCAAACACTTGGAGTCAAGCCATGTACAAACGGACCTATCAAAAAACTCACCTGGCTTCTTGTTACAGGTAAATGAAGGATCAGAAATAATGTCTTTTGATTGGTTGTGGCCACATGCAAATGAATTGAAAAGAGCATCTTCTGATTGGTCCGGTGAACAGCACCAGATTCAAAGAAGGAAAAAATATCGCTATGATGAATGTGATCATTATGTATGGATTATTTTTAAATTAAAAAATATATTTCATATCATCACCTCTCAGCTAATAAGGGAAAGGAAAATTACTTGATTCAAAAAATTAAAAAAATTATTTCAATTAGCTGAAATGTTACAGAGAAAGAAAATTTAAAATGAACCTCATTTAACCATTGAACACTAATATCCACCATGTACTGTACAAACACCTATCTCTTCCTCTTTGTAACTCCTAACATAGTTACAATTTTTCCTACTTCAGTTTCTTAAATAAACCTTTGAGTTAATTTCCTCTAGAGCAAAACTTATTATTAAAGTATGCCATCTATATCACAAGCATACTGTACAGTGATATATAATAAACATGAAAAATCTAAGGGATAAATCATATGGTGAACAATAAAGAACTTAGATAATAAAAGAGTCACTTGGTTTTTGAAGCTACTACTGGTTTATAATGATGAAAAGTCATCAGAATCAGTGGCTATGTTATTCTATTATTACTATAGAATTCTATGTCAGTATACCCTTAGTAATTTAGAACAACAAGCAATTATCTTCATTCTTAGTGGACTCATTCTGGACTCAGGATGGAAAAGTAGCAGCTCCCTAGTGTATTCATTCTCAACAGGCTGAAAGTTCCCAGGGGAGCTAGTGGAACCACATTATTTTTCTAAGAAAATTAAAACCGATTCACTATCTTTCTGACCCATATTCATGTTGAAAGGAGCTCACACAATTAAGTTCAATATCACAAGGCAGACTTTCTCCAGGGAAGTTGGGATGAGTAGAGCAGAAGAGAGTACACGCTAAAGTGGCAAACATCACTCTGTATCCTCTTACTCATTATAGTAGAAACATGCAAGATGGCTTAATTTTGTTAAGGAATAAATTTATAAGAAGAGGCACTGATTTGTAATACTTGAAATGATTTGATTCACCAAGATGTCTTTGCTTCATTCTCAAAATGATGCAGAAAACATATAGTGCATATTTTGTAAGATTGGTAAAGGATTAGAAGTGTCTACAAAATTGAAGGTCAATAGTAACTGCAAATATTTTTATAGTTCACATATTTCCATGCATTGACCAAGTGGTCATAGCAGTGCTTAAAATTAGACTCTCTTTAATATGGTGTTGAATAGAGTAACATTTATTGAAAAGAAAACTTGGAGGAAGTTTGAGGAAATATCCAATAAACTATTACTCTTTTAAGGAAAATTTTTCTTATGAATATGAGAATTGTAATTTGAGTTGTTCTAGGTTAGAGGGAATGGTAGGTTAAATAATGATCTCAAAATACATTCAAGTGCTAATAACTAGAACCTCTGCATGCTGTCATATATGGTACAAGGGACTTTACAGGGATGATTCAATTAAGGATCTTAAAATGGAGAAATAATCTTGGATTATGCAGCTGGACCCCTAAATCACAAGTGTCTTGGTATGACCGAGGCAGAGAGAAAATTACTGCAGAGGAGGAGCAAACAATGGGATGATGGACACGGAGTGGAGTGCTGTGCTCTGAAGATGGTGGAAGGGGACACAAGTCAAGATATATAGGTGGCCACTAGAAACTGCAAAAGGCAAGGAAGTAGATTGTCTTCTAAACCCTCCAGAGGATATGTGACCTTGACAATGCCATCATGTCCACCAAATGAAAACCACTTTAGATGGTTAGTCTCCAGAACTATAAGAGAAGAACTATATAGTGTTCTAAGCCACTGTATGCTGTAATTCATAACGCAATACCCATGGTACATGCAAAAGTTAGTAACTTATATGAATCGACTTACTAGTGAAACACCAGACCTGCACTCTGCTAAACAATACATAATGAAAGTCACTTCATGTATATCTTAGGCACTATTTATTTAAGGGGGTTGTTTAGGCTGAAGAGTAGGAATGAAGCCTTCCAATTGTTATGGGTTAAACTGTGTTCACAAAAAACATGTTGACATCTTAACCTCCAGTACTTAGAAATGTGACTGTATTAGGAAATATGATTGTCTTAGTCACTTTCTTTGTCTCTGAGACACAATATCTAACACCCACAAATTAAAGAAGAAAAGGTTTACTTTGGGTCACAGTTTCAGAAGTTTTAGTCCATGGTCAGCCAGCTCCAAAGCAAAAAGTGTATGGTGGAGGGCCTCAGCAGAAGAAAGTTGCTATGTCATAGCACCCAGGAAGCAAAGAGAAAAGGGAGGAGCCAGGGAGGGAGATACACCCTTCTAGGTAGCACCCCCAGGGGCCCACCTCTTACCAGGCCCCACCTCCTAAAGTCAGCTATATAAGCCCCCAAATCCAGTCACCTTCCAAACACACTAGGATTTGGGGGCCATTTAGATCTAAATCATAGTAAGGCTCTTTGTAGGAGAACAAATTTAGAAAACGTCATTGAAGTCATTGAATGAGTTCAAATCCATTATGACTGTTGTTTTTTTTTTTTTTTTTTTTTGAGACAAGGTCTCACTGTGTAGTTCAGGCTGGCCTTGAACTCACTATGTAGCTCAGGCTGGCCTAGAACCCTTGGCAATCCTCCTACCTCAGCCTCCTGAGTCCTGGGATTATAGGTGTGTGCCACCATGTTCACCAAGACAGTTATTCCTAAAAAGAGGGAAAAATTGGATTCAGGGAACAACATGTACAGTAGGAAGATAATGTATAGACCCATAAAGAACATCATCAACAAGCCAAATGTGTGAAGTCTCCAGAAGCTAAGGATTCTCCTTGGGACCCTCAGAAAGAACCAACATTGCTTCTGTTGCTTAAGCCACTGAATTTGTGGTGCTTTAAGCAACTCTAGGAAACTGTTACACAATTATCAGTAACAAGGTTTGCTTTTTTTTTGTAACTCAAATCATACCATGAGCAGCTATATTCCCAGGTCCTCTTGATTACTAGTCCTAAAGTCTAAGGCCAAGACATCACACTGGAAGCTGTTTTAATCAAGTTTTGTTTTATGCTTTGGGTTTGCATTTAAATTTTAAATTTATAAATTCCTAAACAGTTAATTCTGTTAACTTGGCAATCTGCCTTACTAACAACTCTGGCCAAGATTTTCCTCTCTGTGCCTCTGACTATTCTCTCTCTCCTCTCTCTCTCTCTCTCCCTGCCCCCAAATATAATAGTAACACCTACATTTATTGGTAGGGCTATTAGTAAAGCTTCTCTCAAGACTCACTTATAGCAAAACTTTTTAGATAATCTAGAGATCACAATAGGCTAATTACAGAGTTAGAAAGATCCTCACATTTCTTATCCAGCTATGTTTCCAAAAGGCAGAAAGAAAATGTGCATTTCCACTTTTAATGCTTGAGTGGGCTCCTTTGATTTGAATTGAATCTGGTGACCTGCTGAAGGTTTTCTCTGTTTCTGTGGTCAGAAAAAGAAAGAACACAAACTGAAGATTTTGCCTCTTGGACATGTTGAATACAGCTAAGTCCAGATGCTGAAGATACATGCACCCTCCAGGTGAATATTAGGGGCTTTTCCTGGAGGTGGCACATGTTTACTTACATCCTGCCATTCACTCTCCTCTTTTTCCCTAGGTGGCTGACCTCTCTGTGTGATTTGGGGGCTGCCCTTCCAAGAGCTTCTGAGCCAGACAGACATAGTCTGGAAAGATGATGCTAAGAGCAGATCCCTCCCAATGCCATGCTGAATGTGAATAGGACTACATATTTCTGTGAGTCAGACCCTCACTGAGACAGTGGAGCAGGCTGCCTCTAAGAGTTGAATTTCCCTTAATCTCACATAGAGAACTTCTCTCTAAAACAAGAGATTGTGAGATGATGGTGAGTGGAGTGGACACGTGCTAGTGGGTGAAGGAATATGCATATTAATTTGGTTTCTTTGACATGAAGAATCAGAAATCAGAAATATATAAAGTTATTGCCACTGGATTTAGTCACATGTATTGCTGAGAAATAACTGTTTTGGAGGATTTAAAGAATAATATCATGAGACTTGAACCAGAGAAAATCTACATCATCTTGTTCATTTAATCATTTCTCAGAAGTCAGCTAACAACAATAGTAGCAGTTTTGAGTTTGCCATTTACCAGTTACTATTCTATGCATCTTTTCCTGAAACAAGTCTTTCAGTTCTCATAAGAATCAATTAAGGTAGATGTTATGTAACTACTCTTATAGGTGAGGAAAATGACTGAGAGTTTGAGTGATCACTCAGCCAGTGAATCAGAGGTGAAGAGGTTGAACAAGTTCACAGATAGGAAAAAAAGTTTAACATGTTTTTCAAATGCTAGAAACTTATTTACGACCAATTTGAAAAAAAGAAGCACACAGGGCAGCGATATCAATGTGTGATTGACAGCATAATTGTCTGTGCTATAGTTTGGATCCTGAATGTCACTCTGAGCTCTATGTGTTAAAGGCTTGGTCCTCGGGATGGTGTTATAGGGAAGTAGTGGACACTTTAAGAGGCAGAGCCTAGTGAGAGGTCTTTAGGTCACTGGAGGCATGATATTCAAAAGTGATTACTGGACTGAGCTCTCCTTTCACTTCCTGGCTGCTGTGAGTAGTTTTGCTCCACCAAATTCTCCTATCATGATGTGCTGCCTGGCCACAGTCCCAGAGCAATGAGGTCAATTGATCATGGACCAAAACCTCTAAAATTGTGAGCCAAAATAAATCTTTTCTTTCATGAGTTAGTTGTCTCAGGTATTTTATTATAGTGATGAATAGCTAACACATTCCCTAAACCTTGTTTCATTGCTTAGAACATTAGTATGTAATTCTCACACCTAGAAATGCAGTGTTTGTATGTATGAGTCCATGGTTTTAAAATTCTATTAATGGCTTTTGTGTTGAAACGCTTCCCCTAGGACTGACTGATTGATCGATTTCCTAGGACATGTTTATTAAGAGGAACTGTGCAGCACATTCTGTGCTGGGTATGGAGGACACAAGGGAGACCAAGACACATAAGTTGTTTATCTTCACTGCATGTATAGTGTAGCTCAGTTTTTACTGTGCCTGCTACCATATGGGGGAAAATATAGCATTAAAGCACCCAGAGACAGGGTCAAAGAGAAAGATGAGGCTGAAAGAGAAATGAAGTGCTTTGCAAGAGCCAAGACCAAGGCCTCAGAAATCAGGAGAGGACTATGCTAAGTCCAATGCTTGTCTAAGGTGCTTTTTTTTCCTTTCTTCTTAAACAGGATGAACATATGCAAATAGCCCTCTATTCACTCAGCTAAAGTAATTCCCTGAAAATTCCATGCTGTGGGTACCAGAGGTTGAGTCTGCTAGGCTGGAAAGTTCCCTGATTTTTCCAGGGAGCTGGTAGAGTGTCCTGTTCCTGTGATCACAGACTTTACTTGAAGCTGTGGCCATTTGCTTATATGGATACAGATGTGTGGCCTTCCAATTTTTCTCTCCATCCTCTACTGAAATACAACTAAAAGGTCACCCAAGGATCCTGAACAAATTGTGCAGGGGCTGCAGGGAGAGAAAGTAGAGGGAGTGCTTTGTCTGTAGATTAGCTTGTTTATGACAGAGCTAAAACACATTTTGTTTCAAGCTGAGTTTTATGCATTTGTCAATAAATAAAACTAGGCTTGGAAAGGGCAAACATCAGCCTGCTTGTCACAAAGTCCCCATATGCTTGATATTCCAGCCTCAGCAAAGTAGCTTGCAAATGTCGGTCCTCATCCTAATACCACTCCTGCTCTGGCCACAGCCCAGAGGGAAGGAGATATGTGAAGCTTTCCCTCCCCGCAGCAGACCCTGAACCAAGGTTTGAATGCAGAAGGTCTCTGAGTATGCTCCAGTGAGAGAATGCAGAAATAAGAATGGGAAAGGAATGAAGTCAACAGAGGACTCATTAATGAAAAGGATACTTCTGTGGACAAGTGGGGCTCGGTCTGGGGACCTCTGGGAGACAGTATGGAATATACCTCAGAGTCATCTCATTGAAGAAACAAGAAAGCTGCAAGATATATATGTATATCTCCAACAGCTTCCATTTTTCCCCAGCAGAGTGCTGTTCCCATGGCCTCAGAGGCCTCAGAAATTTTTTGTGTACAGAAAAGCAGAAAATGCAATGGTGGTAGTAGGAAGTGGCTCACACAGAGGGCATACAGATGGGCCACCATCCTTGCTGCTATTAGCACTTGCCCTGATGAGAGAGAAAGAGCAAAGGTCTGGTGAATTCATTAGACCCCAGGCTATATAACCCTGGCAAAGCTGCAAGAACAAGGACTCAGGGAGGGACAATGCTTCATCTTCTGAAAGAGACTGATGGAAAAACAAAGGTAAGAAAAATGTACTGAGAGAGAATCTGGCCTCAGGACCAAAAGTCCAGATTCAGATAAAGTAGATGTACCATCTACTTTAGAAGTTGGAACAGCAGCCTAAAGGTTTCCGCCTCTTAGAGTTGTATTTTGACTCACAGTGTATGTGTGCATGTGTACACGTGTGTGTATGTGTGTGTGTGTAAATAAATTAAGAGTATGCACATAAAAATACAGAATTTTACCTTCTACTTAAAAATCTGATAATGCTAGGACAGATGAGACCTGGAGAGGACTTTGATTTCCTTTGGCCACAGTCCCAATCACAGCCTAAATTGTTCCCCTGTCATTGATGCTGAGAGTTGGTTGCATTTACCAGAATCTCGGGGCTTTCACTTTTCTTACAACCTCCTTCAATCATTTATATTCCCTGTCTAGCTGCTATGAACATCTGAGTGGGTAGCTCCTGAGCTTTGTAAACTCGTCACTTCATAGCCACCCTCTGTGGACCATGAGTAATCAATCAATTTCTAGGAATTTTACTTGCCCTCTATGACCCAATCCCCACATTTTCTTAAGTGTTCAAACTCTTGGCTTCAGTATTTAAATCATTCAGGGACCTCTTGCTTCAAGTCCCTTTACTTAACGTTCCACCTCCTCACTTGTAACATCCGTCCACGAAAATTAACCCAATTGTGATATCCACACTGTATCATCAAAGTCACATTTTCCTGTCCCAAACTTTACTTTTTATCTTCTCATTCAAATTTCATTGTCTTTCCTTATACATAGCAAGGTATGAACCTATATGTTTAATCTCATTCCTCCTCTATCTCACAGCACACATCCAACGCATCAGCAAATACTCTCAGAATCACCTCCAAAATATACCTATATTCCTAGTTCTGTGAGCCACATTACCCCTGAAGGTGTTGGCACAGGCCACATCCCTGTTAGACTGTGGTCTCCCAATGGATTCCTGCTTCCACCATTTCCCGCTAGCAGTATATGGTCAACATGGCAGCCAATGTGGTTCTTCTGAAACAGAGGTCAGCCCAGGTTATTGCTCAAAGCCTCCCTATTCAATCTCATCTATGGGTCACCATATCAACCTTCTCCAGCTACACTTGCCTCCTTGCTTTTCCTTGAAAATCCAGACATACTCATGCATACACTTGACACTCTCACTACCAGGAATGCTACTTCTCTGTATATCTGCAGCACTTATAAGCTCACCCCCTTGAAGAATCAGATAAAATGTCACCTTCCGAGTGAGGCCTTCTCTGATCACCCTCTTTAAAATTGTAACTTGCTATAAATCCCTAATTTTTCTCAATAGCTTTTATTATCATCAGACACTATTTTGCTTATTTATTCACTTTATTATTATTATTATTATTAATATTAATATTCATTTACTTATTCACCTGTTCCCTTTCAGGAAATTTGCCTGTTTTGTTCACTGATTTTACCTACATTCCCTAGAATGGGACCTGACCCTGAGTAGTTGCTCAATTTTATTTGTTGGATAAATCAATCAGCATCTTTTCCTTTTCCTGCCTGATTCTCCAGTCCCTAGACAGGAAACGTTCTCTCACTATCTGACTAAATCTAATCTAGTTTCACAAGATAGGTACCTTTCTATATCTCCTAAGAAACCTTATTATTGATGCCTGGCCTGATTACTATAGTTCCTGAAGTTAAAATAATAGGTGAAAAGATGATTAGAAATGATTGAATGCTTATCTAAAAAATTGAGAAGGGGATTGTGTGGTCCTCATGATGATTTTAATAAGTCTGTGGAGGCAAAGTGAGTGAAAAACAAAAAATCTGGGTAGTGGAGCCATCTGTGTTACAAAGCTGTTCCCTCTGACTTTGCTGAGCTGACCTCTGGACTCTACCAGGCTGGAGCTGAGCCACTCAAGGGTTTTTGGAATAATGGAGGCAAAGAAGCAGAAGAAGAGAACAGATAAGAAAATAATTGAATATTTTAGCACATTGGTGATTTGTTGCTGCATAACAAAACACCCCAGTACTTGGTGCTGTTTCCCCTAAACACTAGGGGCTTACTATTGATCACAAATCTATGGGTGAACATTTCTATTTATCCGGACTGATTGTACTGTTGTCCTCTGTGCTGGCCTGTGGTGTGTCTTTATCAGCTATAAGTGGTGGAAGACTCATTGCTCCAGGATGGCCTCAATCTTCATTTTGGGGATCAGTCTGCAGTTGAGTTGAGTAATGAGTCTGTTGGGGCCACATGCCTGTTACTTTCCAGCATGCTAGGCTGCTATGCTTGTCTACTTTGGGAAGTTGGCATTCCCAGAGAGAATGTGAGAACATAGAAAGTTTCCCAGGTACTGGGAGAGCTTACAAGTACAACTACCTTGAGAGTTTGCATTTTAATATTTTATTTTTCACAGAAAAGTTGGGAACAGAGGTTAATTGTATAATGCAGAAGTCTCCACATTTATACAGACCTATTGGCAGGAACCTTCAAATATAGTGCAAACAAAATTTAAGAGACAGTAGCCTGTTTTGCTTAGGAAGAGCTTGAAATGCATTTAGATGCTTGTAGCATTTTGCAGGGTTAAGCATGGCTTTTCAAGTTCCAGGAAAGAAGCCACAAGCATCAAAAACCTTCAGTTTCCTTCAGGAGTCAGAAGCCAGTGTGATCTACAGGTTCTCTAAAAACTAACCTTGTGGTATAAAAGAGACTGCTTGGGTGCCGAGGTAAAAAGAAGTGATTGGAATGAACTTTAAAGGAAAGAAAGGATTGTAGATGGACAAAAAGACATGGAATAAAGAAATTCAGTGCAGGCTAGTGGACTGGGGGAAGAAGTAGGGTTGACAGATGGGTCCTTTGGCTTTAGGACTTCTTAGTCTTGTTTTATATAGATGTCGATGAAACACTATGTTGCAGTTTACAATAGCACCCAGATTATCAAATGAGATCCAATCCTGGATGGCAAAGCAGGATCCTACAAGAAAAATTCGGGAAGCTATTTCCTCTTTCTTTCCCACACTTGATATTTTACCAAGTTGCTTGATGTTAACCATGCTGCAATTTAATTTTATTCAAAATTAGCATGTTTCACTCTGTTTTCTTTACTCACTATTTTGGAGACAGCCTGGTTAAAATCTTCCCACTCATGAAATTGCTAGTCAAAATATTTTAGGAAGGAAGCTCAAACATTCATTGTTTGCCTTATTAAAAATTAACTCAGGCAAATGGAGAGAGAATACAATGTGTGCTCTCATCTTCGGCCCACTCATCATCTGTCCCTACCACCATCAGGCTCACCAGGTGTCACCTAACCTCATCTCTCAAGAGCATGGAGCCAAGCACAGGAACCTCTCAGCTGCATTTCACAGGAATGAAACTGAAGTCAAAATCCTTTGCTCCAGGTCACCCAGACCAGGGGTGGTGGCAGAGCTGGAGCTGAAGTTATTTGAACAAGGTCAATGTTTCTCTGAATGCACCACAGCAGGGCAAGAATGAGCTTTGTGGAGAGAGCACTACTCAAAATTTTAATCAGCTCTTTCAACAGATATCAGAAATTGTATTTTACCTTTCTAATTACCATACCTTCCATCTGTTTTGAGTCCCTTGCCTGTAGAGTCCCTCAGACTCTCAGTTATGCATTCATTTCAACAAGGGCTGATGGAGCCTCTACTATGTACCAGGCTGTCTCTCAGATGGTGTAACAGGGATATCACATATTCCTAGTCCTCATGGGAGCCACAGTTGTGCAGGGATGCAAATCTTCAGAGTATACTGCAGCAATGCAAGTCCTCTGACATCAGAACACAGAGTACTTGGCACAGTCCAAGTTTTTATGGTTTTGGTGTTTGGGGGCACAGTTCTTATTCTTATCTCCAGCATTTTTTATTCAAGATATAGTAGGGGCTCTTAGAAAGGAGTCGGATTGGGAGAGCCGCTGAGCTGCTAAGGGTCAGTGTCTACCTAGAACATGTCACTCTTAAAAGTGGATCGTAACCCAGACACTTGAAGCTAATCATTTTGCAGGAAAGTTGATCCTGGAAAGAGTCAAGTGGCCAAGAGCGCCATTCTTCATTTTGTTCTGCAGTATGCGAGGAGAAAACTTAAGTGTCGGTGTTCTGTCAGACACTCCATTCAACAGTTCCACAGACTGGATATCAGTGAATCCTTCCAAAGTGCTCTGAAGAGATTGCAATCTATCCTCACTTTACAGATAAAGAATTTGAGACAGGGAGAAATTTTCTAACTTACTCAAGGTCAGCCTGCCTACATATGACTACATTAAGGAAGGGGGAATTTACAAATTCTAACAGGGCCAAGGTAGGATGAATTCCTAGTAGGCCAATACCCAGTAGAAATGACTAGCTTAAAATACATTGTTTGAGAAAGCTTATGAGCCAATGGCTAAAATGGGTTTTTGAAGAGCAAGGATTCTGATCTAGTAAGTATGGGCAAGATACCAGGATCCTCGAAGTATGGGATAAAAGGTGGGGAGGCCTAGGGTAGGGACTTGATCCTCCAAATCTGCTTTTACCAGGAGATGGACACAGACCCATCCATGAGGGTCAGAGGGATGGAGGACCATGAAAGTCAACAGAGTAAGGGATCTTATTCCTTTTCTCATATTTTTTCTTTTCCCCTACCCCTCCCACTTCCCCTACTCCTTTATACCTTTTCTTCCTATTACATAATATCAATTATACATTTTAAAATTATAATATCAAAATTTAGAGGACATTACCACAGATTTTACAGAATTTAAAAGGATATAGAAAGCATATTACAAAAATCTGTTTTGAAATAAATTTGACGACTTCTAAGAAGTATCTTGGAAGACAAATTAATGAAACTGACTCTGGAGGAAATATAAAATTTAAATAGCACCTATTAAAGAAAGTATATGCCTAGCTTGAAAACCTACCCATATGACAACAACAGGCTCATATACATTTTAACTGATGAATTATATTAAACATTTAAAGCAAAAAAATGAAGGAACACTTCTCCCCTCATTTTAGGAAATCAACATTGTGCTAATACTAAAACTGGGTAAAGATAATAGAAGAAAAAGTATGAACATAGATAAAAATTTGTTTCACAAAACAAACTATTACAAGTCAGATCTGGCAGTATGTAGAAAGTGGTTTTATTATAGGGATGGCAGGGTTGGTTCAGCATTGGAAGATCCACCCTCAAAAGTCATCATTTTAACAGAGGAAAGGAAAAAGCCATATGATCCTGTCAGTAGTTGGAGAAAAAGTATTGGACTAAATTCTACAGCTGTTCATGGTAAAAGCTATCAGAAGACTAGAAGTAGAACAGAACCTTCTCAATGGATAAGATATGTACTCCATACTTCCATCAAAAAAGCCTTATTTGAATGGAAAAGATGCAATGCTTTCTTCCCAATGTGGGGAGTAAGGGCAGATATGCATACTTTTCATCTGTCCATTCAACTTTGAAACATAGGTCCAAACCAAAATAATCTGGCAATAAAAATAAACAATTAGCATAGGATTGGCAAAGTATAAGTAAAATCTTTATATGTAGATGAAATGATCATCTACAGAGAAATACTAAGAAATCTCTAGGAGCCCCTAGAACTTGTATTTGAATTTAGCAGGATTAGAAAACACAAGGTATATATAAAAATTCAGGTGTATGTATACTTGCTGTAAATGAAGATTTAGATATTGAAATTTTAAAGTTATGTAGGAGTACAAAGGTCCTGGAAAAGTAAAAAGAAAAAAAGTGTTAGAAGACATTTATTACCTATGTTTTTTTTGGTACTGGGATTCAAACTCAGGACCTTGAGCTTGCGAGGCAGGTGGCAGAACCACTGAGCTAAATCCCCAGCCCTTATTACCTAATTTTATGACTTGCTCTAAAGCTACAGTAATCAAGGCAGTGGTGGCATAAGGAAAGACATATAGATCATTGGAATAAAACAGAAACACTGGAAATAGAACCACACATATATGTTCCACTGAGTTTTGAAAGATTATTTAACATTAACATTTTATAGAACATAAACTCAACTCAAGAGCAGAGGAAAAGATAGTGTTTTCAGCAAATGGTACTAGAACACCTGTTATCTCTATGTAAAAAAATTAACCTCAACCCTTTATTTCCATACAGAAAGATAACCTGAAAGGATCCATGAACCAAAATATGAAAGACTACAACTATAAAACTTTAAGAATAAATTATAAGGGAAAATGTTCATAAATTTAGGGTAGGTGAGAATTTCCTAGGATATAAAAAACATGATGCGTAAAAGAAAAGAATTGATAAATGAGATGCCATCAAAATTTAGAACTTTAAATGACATCGTTAAGAAAATAAAAAGTAGTCCTTAAACAGACTATATTTATAATACATATAACTTTTGGCCAGAATATATAAAGAACTCTTGCAGCTCATTAATAGATAACCCAATTAAAAAGTAGACACAAGAAGATATTAAAGAGCCAGTACAGCACAAGGAAAGGTGTGCAACACTAGAAGCAGAAAAATACTAATCAGTACAATAGTAAGATAATTGAGACCATTCACATTGATGGTTATAACTGATATATACTGACTTATCATTGTCATGACTTTTTGTTGGGTTCTCCTGCTTTGCATTTAATTTCTTGTTGCATTCATTCTGCTGACCTACCCGGGGTTGTGACTATCATTGTCTTTTCCTAGGATATTGTCTAAAATTTTTTGGAGTGATGGTTTGGTATTCATGAAGTTCCTAAGGTGCTCTTCATCATGAAAGTATCTTATTTCTCCATCAATTTTGAAAGATAGTTTTGCAAGGTACATCAATCTGGGTTGGAGGCTGTTTTCCTTTAGGGCTTGAAATACATCACTCCAAGTTCTTCTTGCCTTGAGGATTTGCATTGAGACATCTGCTGTGATTCTGATGGGCTTTCCTTTGTATGTGATTTGTTTCTTCTCTCTAACTGCTTGTAGAATTCTATTCTTCTGTTGGGTTTCTGGAATCATAACAATTATATGCCTATGTGTAGATTTTTTTGATCAAGGCTAGTTGGAGTCCTATATGCCTCACTTATCTGTATGTCAAGTTCTTTTCTTCTGCTTGGGAAGTTTTCTGCTATCACTTCTGTGAACAGTTTTTTTGATGTCATCTGCACTCTCTCCTGTTTCTTCACTGACTCCAATCAGTCTTCTGTTATTCTTCTTTGCATCGTCTAGCAGCTGCTGGATTGATTTCTCATGGTCCCTTACAATTTTGAAGCAATTTTTCTTTTCCCAGTCACTAATTGCAATCTTATCTTCTATATCTGAAATTCTGTCCTCACATGCTGCATAAGTTTTCAATGGAGTTGTTGTTATTATTATTATTATTATTATTTGGTACCAGAGATTGAACTTGGATCCTTGTGCTTGCGCAGCAGGTGATGAAACCACTGAGCTAAATCCCCAGCCCTTATGGAGCTTTTAATCTGGAAATCTATTTGTACCTGTTTTATGGATTCCATTTGTTTCCTATGTTGGGATTCCATCATGTTCCTCAACTCCTCTATTTTTTTATCTGTGTCCTCTCTAGAGTTATTAATCATGTCTTGCACTATGGGCACAATCTCTGCTGTTATGTGAGAAATTATTTCTGATTTCATTTTTTTCCAGATCCTCTTTTGTTGCCAGTTCAGGGTGTCCAGGTGATTGAGTATCAGATTGTTCCAACTCATTTCCCTTTGTGGTTGCTGTACTTGACCTGAAAGTCTGGTTTTGAGGCTTGTTTATGTGTCTTCTCACTTCGACGGGCGTTGGGGGTTGCTGCTGGTGCCCGTGTGGCTCACTTCCTCTGTGCTGGGAGCTGTGCTATGGTGGCCCAGGAGCCTCCTACTGGGTGCTTGGATTGGCTCATCTCCTCTGCACTGGGAGGGGTGGAATGGTGGCCCCAGAGCCTCCTCCTGGGATGTGGGATTGGCTCACCTCCTCTGCTCTGGGAGCAGTGCTATGGTGGCCCAGGAGCCTCCTCCTGTGTGCTGGGAGTGCCTCACCTCCTCTGCACTGGGAGTGGTGGAATGGTGGCCCTGGAGCCTCCTCCTGGGTGCTGGGATTGGCTCACCTCCTCTGCTCTTGGAGTGGTGCTATGAAGGAATCTTATTCAAATGTTCAGAGCAGGTAGCCAATACCTGACTACAAACCTGGCTTGAGCATACCTGTGGTGTCTTCTCTGATGGCTACCCTTCTATCTGTGGATTCCAAACCTGGCCCACAGGCTAGTGTCTCTAAAGAAACAGTTAGACATTCCTCACAATTTATCATAGCCAGTTAGCTCTGAAACCCAACTTGAACTTTTCATTCTGGCATGGGGAGAGGTTTGGATAACTATAATGACCAGTACTTGAACCTTGCAAGTCAGAGCTCAGCATGTCCTTCAAGATTATAGCCCTGGTTGGTCACTTTCCTGATTGTTGGGGTCCCTCTCTACAAAATGAATCCTATGGTCAGTACTCTGTCTGTGAAAGATAGAGGAAAATCAGCCTTTGTGCTTTGCCAAATGGCTTCCCTTAGGGCTCCTTCTTGGCTCCTATAACAAAAAACTATAACAAAAATATTTCCTTGTCCAACTAGACTTTTAAAATCCTGTCATCTTCCTCAACAATCCTGCCATAGATCTTTAACCAGGATGTTTAACAGAAGCATCACTTCTTAATTGTGGAGCATTGCCTACAAAAGACAAGATACAGTAGAGCTTGGAGTCTGCATCCTATATAGTGCCGGATAGACACAACAATCACAGTAAGATAGCAACAATAGGCCCATTATCCACCACCCTTAAATAAGTGGACACACTCTTGTTGGAACTCCCAGGCACTAGTTCTCTGCCTGCGCTGTTCATTCTCTATGTGGACACTGAGAACTCTCCTAAATTTCTATTTCAGGGACCTCCAGGAGATCCTTACAGTGCAGAGCATACAATCTCAAGCCAAGCATTCACTCCAAGATTGTCTTGAAATAAAGCTTCTTTACTGTCAGCCAATGTTTTAAATCCCAGTCTATTTTTCTAGCCTCAGCTCCTCTCTAACCTTCTTGTTTTCCCTCTGCTGCAGTTACTTCCAGATTCTCACTTATCCCTGAACATGTCCTTCAAGGCTCCACCTCCTTCTCATTGTTACATTGTCCTCACTGCTTGAAAGTTCTCACATATTGCCATTTCTTGTAACTGTCCCTTCTTCAGAGGACAATTTTCATAATAAAACTTTCCTTTATGTTTCCTAGGAGCATAGAAACTTTTTGTCTTTCATGATCAAAAATCTCTGCAATAAACTTTCATTATACTCTATCCCAAGGTTGGCTTTTAACTCCAGGAGTTGTTCTTCTTAGACAAGGAGCTCCTGGAGGGCAGGGGTAACACTTGTTTATTTGTTTTCTGAACAACTCAAGTCATGGTGTCAACCCTGCACACAATGAGCTCATGTCTTTGGGTTGCAATGATAACCAATGGCCTGACCTTCCTCAAACAACTGCCTGGTCTGAAGCCAGGGAGTGGGGAGAGAGATAATGAGCTTTGGATTCAGATAGAGTTGGTACAATCCTGGTGTAATCACTCCCTGGTTTCATGCTACTTATCTATCAGAACCTCATTTTCCTCATGTGTATAGCAGGATTATAAATACTTGATGAGAGACAATGCCAGAATCTAGATGTCGGAATACTTGATCCCTGTCCTGACACTTGTCACATGGGAGAAGTATCCTAAGAAAGATATATGTGCAGTAGGAAAATACTCAAGACACCCAGCTTGATTTCTAGCAAAGGACCAAACTGCGAGTGCTCCTTCAGCTCCTGTTCTGCAAATCTGGTTGACCTTGTGAACCATGTATCATAGCTATTCTCTCTGCTCATGACCTACACCTGAAGGCAGGTTTCAGAAGCCTGAGGCACTGATACCCTTTCTCCAAAGCCCCTACCTGATTCCCCCTTAATCTTATCAAAGAAAGGAAGACTGGCACAGGTTCCATCTTACTTTTTGGATGGGAAACACAAGACCCCTTCCAAAGAGGGTTTTCTGAATTATGTTTCTATGCACTTTTCACTTCCTCATAAAACATCCTACTCTACTGGACCAGCATGTTTGACTAACTCTAAGCTCTTGAATGTATTATTTAGTCTTTTGCTCAATTAAAAACCCTTGATAGCAAAGTAGAGTGCATTTATGTGTTTGAGGTCAGGCCCCACTTTGTTTTTAATTAATTTTATTGAAACATTTTAGGTACACATTATGATCACATTCATCATTGGGAATTTGTACCTATACATGGTATATCTTACTTCTTATTTTTTCCCATTCCCTTCACTCATTTCCACCTCTCCTTATTTACAAAAGCTTTGTTTACATTTTTTCCTTCTTTTTCATATTTTTTTCTTTCCCTTCTTCCCCTCCCCCACTTCCCGTTTCCCTTTGAAATTTTGCCTTCTTTTTCACATTATCTATTATACATTTTGGTCTTTATTTACACGTTCAGTTCCTCAGACAAAGGTCTACTATCTAGAATATGTAAAGAACTTAAAAAAATCAGACCCCCCAAATTTAAAGACCCAATCCAAAAATGGGCATCTGAAATGAACAGATGTTTCTCAGATGAAGAAGTAGAAACAGCAAATAAATACATGAAAAAATGTTCAACATCACTGGTCATTTGAGAGATGCAAATGTAAACAACTCTGACATTACACCTCACTCCAGAAAGAATGACTGCTATCAAGAAATCAACCAATAACTAATGCTGGTGGTGTTTGGGGGTAAAGGAACCCTTCTCCACTGTTGGTGGGAGTGTAGACTGGTGCAACCACTTTGGAAATCTGTGTGGAGATTCCTCAAAAAGCTAGAATTAGAGATCCCGTTTGACCTAGCTATTCTTCTGCTGGGTATCTTCCCAAAAGAGTTAGCAGCCCCAGTTTTTAAACCAACTAGTTGAAAAATAACCTGGATTTATGACCTGACTTGGGCAGATGTATAGTGGGGAAAAAAGAATATACTAATTTTGGTGTTAGCTTTGCTTCCTTCCCACTGTACCACCTTTAGAAAGCTTCTTAACACCTCTGAGCTTTACTTGTAAAATAAAGATGATCATACCTACCATCTAGAGTTGTTTGACCATCAAATAAGATAACATGTGTGAAGATCCTATCATAAAAATTGGCATGAAATAGATGTTTGATGATATTCGTTACACATTTCTTTCTTTCTTGAATGTTAACCCAACAATATTCTTTCCCTGTTTGACTCCAAGTAGTAAGTTTCATAAGAGAGAAGCTGGAAAATCAGGACCAGAAATCTATACTAATTTTATTACCTTATCTAAGCACAACTTTAGCAAGAGAGGAGAGGCACTACTCTAGAAGTAATGTTGAGGAGTTGAGGAGGGGTGTGGACTCTATGACCTCGAGGAATAGTGTGCTGCACCATGTGAATGTAGTAGGATGTAAAATTTGACACAACTCAATAAATAGTGCAAATTACTTATATGTTTAAGCATTTAAAATTACAAAATGACAGGAATCCAAATTAGTTTGGATAGGATTGACATATTAAAGCAAAAGTATAATTTGTCTGGTACAAATGTTAATTAAATAGGAAAAAATCCAGGGGTTTTCTCTCTTTATTAAAACTACATGAGTGCTGTATTTATTATAATCCTCATCATTTTATCTCCATGAGATATTGCGCTAGTTATAACCAAGAATCCATCAACTGATTTAATTTGCCAATCTGATTCCCAGGCTTGAATTTCCTTATCAATTCATTTCCTTTGGCTGTCTCCCTGATTTCCTCCGTGATGGTGGGGGATGGACTTACCATGACAGGGAAGCAGTTCTCATGTCCTCAGGCAGAGGTAACCCTTCCCACAGTGGAACCACTTCAGTGAGTATAATGTAGGTAACCACTGTGCCACAATGGCCCCTTCTGTTCCCTCTGGCTATGGCTTATTCCTGTTACCCTATATCTTGCCCTTTAGGTGCACAGAGACCCACAATTCATTATCAGTCATTGCCCTAGTCATATGTATGTGCAAGTACATTAATCTCTATATACAAAAATCATATGAACACACAGTAATGCACACACAGACATCCATACAAATATATAAGTCTGAAGCTCTTTGATAAACAAAACATATGTAGAGACCACATGCGATAGATGTCTTAGTTACTTTTCTTGTTACTGAGACAAAATACCTAACAACCACAAGTTAAGGGAAGAAAGGTTTATTTAGCTCACAGTTTGTAAAGGTCTCAGTTCATAATCAGCTGGCTCCAAGGCAGGGTAGCACAACAGACAGGCATTGCAGAAGTAAACAAAGTTCATGGTGGGCAACAAGGGCTGACCATAGCTCTTTCTGTTCCTTATATCTAATCCAGGCTACTTAGGGTGGGTAGCACTCACATCCTTATTCCTAGTGCCTTTGAGCCTAGCATTGCACCATGAATCAATCCCAGCATCACAAAACTCTAGATCCAGCCCCCTGTAAAAAAGCCCCACCTATGATTGTATGAGGCTTTGGCGGGGGGACATCTAGACCCAAGCCATAATAATAGACATAAGAAACAATACACTTACACACACACACACACACACACACACACACAATTTGATTATGTGGCTATTCTCTGAGAGTGTGGAGAATATATATAGCAGATAGGCAGTTCTTGTTCAAATCACTTTTTATGAGGAACTTTCTCTAGATCCCTAGATCAGCAGGACAATTCCATATCCTATTACAATCTGCCAAAAAGAAATAGATAAATCTATTAGCCTGCTCTTTGCTTGTTTCATCATTGAGACAGCCTCTTGTGAGTCTACATTCATCAGACTCCTACGCCACCTGACAGCCAAGTCTTCATCACCAAGCTGCAGGTTAATAGCTCCTTAATCTCTATTTAATTGCTCATTAATAATTCCAATACTGGTTTCCTCTATTAATTGATTGAAAAATGGTTTCAGTGGAAGTGAATGATGAAATTCATAGCAACCAGTGGTGGAATGAATTTTTTTGTTATCAATATAATCAAGAAGAAAGTGAACAAAATACTCCCTGGTCTATTTGCAGATTTCTAGAGTGCTTGAACTGGAAGCACTTTCTGAATAAAACTACACCAACGTTTCCAAAATTGTTCAAGGGAAAACAGTATTCTATAGTCAAATAGGTCTGGCAGATATGGGATACAGGTCTTTCTCATACATTGGAATTTTAGGTCAACATTTGCATATTAAAAGTTCTGCAATTCTGCAGTTTGAGAAAACTATTTACTGTACATTGTTCAGCCAATCTTCACTGAAACTATTTGAGAATGAAGTTGCATATATTTCTGAGCATAATCTTACAAACCTTTTGCTGTGTGACAGATCATCCCCCAATTTAGTGACTTGGCATTATAATGATGGGTTATTCTTCATATTTCTGTGAATTTTCGGTGTCAAAAGGTAGAAGATGGTTTAACTCACTTCTCTTTCAAGTGATAGCTTATTCTCCAAAAGTCTTCCTTACAAGATGGGCTTGAGGGGCAATCTACTTTCTAGTCCCCCTTCTGTCTCTCAGACAGAAGCTATCTTTCTCTTAATAAGTTCTTCCTATACTTTTTTTTAATTTGGTACCGGGGATCGAACTCAGGTCCTTGCACCTGCGAGACAAAGGGCAGAACCACTGAGCCAAATCCCCGGCCTCAGTTCTTCCTACTTTTAACCTCCATTTTTCCTGGAATTCATTCTTCAATTTCAGAGAACACAAACTTGCATTTTGGATATCTAGCAGGTTTGGGAGTTGCATCTATTCCCCCTATATCATTTTGGAGGTCTTCCACAGAGATTACTGGTCAGACTCTCAAAGCTATATGCCTATTCAAGATGACAATGTCTGGCACCTATTGAGGGCCTTTAGATAGACCCTCTGTAGAGTAACTCTGATGACTGATCTCAACTATGACCCTCTTCAGCCAGAAGTAGCCAGAATGGTCTTCACCCTTTGCTCCCTCACAGCAGTTAGGGGTACTTCTTCAGAAGGGGGAATACTGTAGATAGGTAGGTTAATTAGATATTTTGTAGGCAGTTAGATAGGGCCAGCCTTCAAGGAACCAACATGGAGAACAGTCAAGAAGTCAACATGGAGGACAATCAAGACACATTCACTGAAAGCATTGTAACAAAAGAGAAACTACCACACCCATGTGCTTCCCCTAAGGATAAATAGCAGTGATTCATATTCTACATAGGTATCAATCACCTGGGTGGGGGGTAAAGATCTTTCAAGAAAGGTCCCTGACCCACCCCTTACCAGTGAAAATCCTTGCTTATTCCTGACTTGTTTGCCCATTGGATCCCCATTTAATTAATATTACCTATGAGACTATACTTGTCATAATCTTATTGGTTGTTCATAGTTTCGTCCACTTTGTGATTTCTCATTGGATCAATATTACCTAAGCAACTATATTTGTAATCTTACTAGTTGACTATAGTTTTGTCCCACCTTGAACCCTCTTCACCTTGTGGCTTTGCCCATAAAACACCTTTGAGAAGTTTGGTGAGCAGGCAATCCACTTTCTGGTCCCCCTTCTGTTTCTCTTAGACAGAAGCTAGCTTTCCCTCAATAAATTCTTCCTACTCTTAAAAAAAAAAAAAAGATGGGGTTGAGACAATATTCCAATAAAGAAATGACAGGAACCATGAGGCTACTAAAAACCCCAAAGTCAAAAACATCATTTCTGTTACATACCAGAAAAAGCAAGTCACAAGGCCACGCTAGAGGGATAGTATATATAAATCTACATCCCTTACCATCAGGAGAACAAAGTCACATTTGCAAATGGCCATCTGGAATGAAAGAAAGGATCATAATTTCATGTTAGAATGTAATCTAACCAGGAAGTGTTCCACAGATTTTAGAACGCAGTTTAGGAAATGCTGGTGTAGAAAATTTCCCAATTGTTAAATATTCCAATATATTTTCTAGTTTGGGATGCTAAGACTTATGGATCTAGAGAATCTTCCCAGGGGCACACAGCTGATAATAACTACAGCTGAATTCAGACTCTAGTTCCCAGACTCCACATCTTTTCTCATTGTTCCAAAGGGTGTTGCAAAGATTTTGAAAGACTTGAGTGACATCTAATCACATACCACTTGGGTTGTAGGAGTCCTACTCCGATACTAGTCTTCTACAAGAGTATGATTGAACTTGTTAATACCAAGAATAACTTCATAAAGTAGGGACTGAACTTCCTGTACCTTCATTCCATGAATGATAAGCTCTGAAAATAGCCAAACTTTGAAATTTTGAATGATAAATACTAGGTGAGCTCTCTTTCTTAAACTGCTCATGAGATAAAGTACCCTGAGCTATTTTCTTAACAATATTTTAGCTATATTTCCTTGCTCTCAGTTAAATCCTGCACATCTGGGATCACTATATTATCCATAGTCAGATCTTCACTTAATTCACAGTGTCTCTTAAAGTGTGATCCAACCCAACTTTTTGATATCTCACAAATGAATTTACTCAATACTCCTCTGACTTGGCAACTTATCCCAAATATGCCTGTCATGATATTGAAAAGTCTAAAAGCAAACCTAGAAATGATAGCTCTTTTGTGGATTTTCCTGAACTGGTCAAGCTTGGCATGAAAACATAACTCAATCTGTATGTCTGCAAATTCAGCTCAAGCTCCCTCTGTTTTTTTTTTGTTTTTTTTTTTTATCATTTTAGTCCTTTATTTTGCATGTGCCACAATATTTTATTGAGTCTACTGAAAATATATTTGCTGTTTGAATATATTCTGCCAACTCCAGTCTTTCATTTATTTATGGCATGTTTAAATTTTATTTTAATGCTAGTACTGTATCTCATGAACTCTAAGCCAAGAGATGGAAGAGACCATATGTGAAATGCTCTTTGAAGATGCCTTATGTCAAATCTTCTATCTTCATGCCTAAGGAATACTTGGGGTTAATGACTTGATTAATATCTCTAGGACACTGGACTCCTAGCAACATCGTTTAAACATTTACATTCACTTGACTTTAAATGTTTCAGCTTTCTTTGCTCAGAAATGAGAATGAAAAAGGAACATTCAAATGAAGGCTAATAATCATGGGCAAAGTTATGTAGTTCACTTTATAGACAATACATGAGACAACAACTCCATCATTCTCTTGTGACACATTATAATGAACATAATACAACCTCTAGGAGGCATTTTCTGCTGACGTGTCATAGCGTGTAAAATCTGAAGATTACATCTACTTCCCACTCTTAGCCCATTACAAGGCAGGAGGAACAGAAGGATGAGGGATTTTTGTGGCTGTCATTTATACATAAAGAATAGGGATAGGTATTAAGTCTTTACCTTGACATTTAAATTTAAGATTACCTAGGAACTAAACAGGAGAAAGCAGAGAAAAAAAAACCAGATTACATAATAAACATAGCCAGTATCAAATAAAACTGAAAGATTTCTTTGGAAATGCTGTTAAAATTCAGCTTGAAACCTTTATTTGTTTATTTGTTTGACTTCACTGAGACTGAGGCTACCAGAAGTGAAAAAGCAAATACTGTACGTGATGCCTGTATTTGAGAACCACAGAGAGGCAGGCTGGCTGATGAAGTTTAAGTGTCAAGGAGAAAATCCCCTTTGAGCCACTTCAGATCTTGGGAGGTGCCAATCTTCCCGTGCCCTGATATTACAACCCTCTGAGTATAAAACTAGGTCCAGCTGGCAGAAAAGAGCAGCAAATGACATTTTGGAGACTGGGCTAATCTGATGAACAATTAAATCACATTCCCTTGAAATTTGCTCTTCCAAATATTGTTCAAGTCAAGTTGAAAAGTCAAATTGTGAAAATGTATTGGTTTAGAAATGAAATGGCCTCTACAGTGAATTGAAGCAATTCCTCTGTTCTTTGAGTCACCTTTCTTGAATCAGAAATCTCCATGCGCCACTGCAACCTCTTCTTTCCCTTTTAACCCCCTGCCCTTCCATTCACCCATTCCACTTCCTACCCATCTTTCTATTTATTGACTTACCAGAATTAGTCACTCATTTTGGTGCTATTTCTGCTCTAGGGTTACTCAAGTTAATACGTATGTAACCATGGCTTGCTTGCAGTTTGTTGGAGTTAGATAAATCAAAGACAAACCCAGAAGCAGAGAGGTGAAGGGACTGATAGGGAGATAGCAAGGTTCCAGCAGTCTCTTAACAGACAGACTTTCTTTTCACTGGGGATCAGGACTGCTTCCTGTGAAAATGTCAGGTTGCATGGAAGCAGGTTTATGAAGGAGCAAAGATCAAAAGGCTCTTACTTGTTCTTTTTAAAGAAGTGAATCACTAAGGGGAGAGATGTATGCAATTCTGGGTGAGGAAGTGTTGTTCAAAGATGTATGTGAGGATGTGGGTTGAGGTGGGAAGATGATCAGAGCCAAGATATCCACCCCAGGGCCAAGATGATCAGAAGACAACCACAGGAGAAGTTGCGAGGATACTCACTATAAGTGATCAAGTAGATTACAAAAAATAAAAATAGAGAGAAAAATGCCTGAGGCAGAAAGAGGCATTATAAAATAATAGGTCTTAATACACCAAATGGCATAGCAATCCTAAATAGTACATGTGTACCAAGCAATAGCTGTCAATTATGTGAAGCACAAACAGACAGGATTGAAGGGAGAACTAGATTAACACACAACTATTGGAGGCTTAATTGCCTCCTTTCAACAATGGATAAACATATAGAAAATCAATAAGGCACAGAACTCCCTCTGTGTGGTACTTTGCAATATATACGGATGAAATTGCCTAATAACGTATTTCTCAGAATATATTCCCATCACGTGTCACATGACTGTATTGAAATTTAAATTTAAAAAAATTTGGCCTATATGGAGTATACTAATTAGAATTTTTTTTTCAGACCACTATTTGTTCAATATTAGTTTTGAAAATCTTTCCAAAACAAATTGTATCCTTCGATATCTTGTTAAAGCTTGAAATGTTTTTCTAAATTATGTGGAAAAATGTTTAAGCACTTTTCAGTTTTTCTTTGGTTGAGTTCTATTATATTTGAATATTATTATAGTTTTTTCCCTTGCATTGCTTTTCTTTGAATAATTTTAATTTTTGTATATGTGTGTGTTTAGTGAATGACAATAAAGTTATATTTAAAAATTTAAAAAAAGATACAGAACTCCTAAGTACTACTAACAATAGGATGAAATTGATGTTTATAGAACACTACCCAACAATAGAATACATATTCTTTTCAAGTGTTTACAGTACCCATATCAAGGTAAACTATTTCTGAGGCCATAAGACAAACTTTAACAAATAATACAATTGAAATAATACAGAATGTGTTCTCCAACCACATAGATATCAAACTAGAAATCAAAAATGTTAACCAGAGTATCTTCAAGTCCTTACAAACTAAATGACATTTCTAAATAATCCATGAATCCAAGTCTAAAGGAAAAATAAAAAGAATATTGAGCTATGAAAAAAACACAACATGGTGAAATTTGTGGAATACAGCTAAAACTGTAGTGAGAGGGACATTTATAGACCTAAATGCATCTTACAAAATTTTAAAAATGCTCAAGTCAATAACCAAAGCTCCCACCTAAGGAACCTAGAAAAATGAATGGAACTGGAGATTATGATGTTAAGTGAAATAACCAAGTCACGGACATATAAAGACCGAGTGATCTCATTCCTGTGTGCAGTGGTAAAAGTTGATTGCACAGAAGTTGAAAGTAGAATAGTGGTTACCAAAAACAGAGGAGAGCAATGAGAAGGAGGTAAAGGGAAAGGTTGATCAATGGATTTGAGTTACAGTCGGAAGCAAGTTCTAGTTGGTTATTGCGTGTTAGGGTGATGACAGATAACAGATACCATACTTTTCAAACAGCTACCAGAAAGGATTGTGAAAGTTTTTACCACAAAGACATACAAAATGTTTGAAGAGATAGGTATGGTTAAATTGATTTAAACACTATACAATGTATACATATATTGAAATATCATGTCACTACATTAGTATGTGCAATAATTATGTTTTTATATATTCATTAACATGAACTTAATTTAAAAAGAAACTAGAAAGGAAGAGCAAAATATATACAGATATATAGGGAATTATATACAGGAAATAAAAATAATAGGAGGAAAAAGCAGTGAAATAAAAAATTATAGAGAAAATACAGGCAAAAAACATAGTTCTTTGAAAAGTTGAACACAATTGACAAATGTCTTCAAGATTGATGGGAGGTGGTAGTGGGAGAAATGTGTTACCAATATCAGGAATGAAACAAGGGATATTGAAGTACAGTGACCTGAAAGGTGGTACCAAATGTATTAGGTCCCAAGTCCTACAACTTATAAATGTTACCTTATTGGCCAAAAGTCTTTGCAGATATGAATAATCTAAGGCTCTTGAGAAAGGAGGTCATGTAGATTATCCAGGCAGGTCCTAAATTCTAACACATGTGCCTTTATAAGAGGAAGGCAGAGGGAGACTAGACATCCACAGAAGAGGAATAGGCAGTGTGATCATAGAAGCAGAGTGATGTGGTTACAAGTCAAGGAATACCACAAAAGTGGAAAGAGCCTAGGTCTAGATTCTTTCTTAGGCTCTTAGAGAGAGTTGACAGCTGACAGTTTGATTTTGCATTCAATAAACTCATGTTGAATGTATGGGATCCAAAACTATGAAGGAATGCTTTAATGCTGTTTTAACTCAACAATTTGTGGTAATTTTCTACAATGACCATAAAAAAATAATGTATAAGGGAACATAATGAATATCTCTACCAAATTGTGACAACTTAAATTATATGAATCACTTCCTTCAAAAGCCCAAACTTCCAAATTTCATCTAATGTGAAATAGATAATTTGACTAACCCTATAACTATTAAGGAATTGAATTTCTAATTATAAGGTTCCTGAAACAGAAATCTTCAGAGCCAGATGATTTCACTGGAAAATTCTACCAAATATTTAAAGGATAATTAACACCAGTTGTGCACAATCTTTTCCAAAGAATAAAAGAAAGGAGAACATGTCTCAATTTTATAAAGTTAATATACTGAAGCTAGATATAGTACAAAAGAAGAAAACTAAAGAATAATGTATTTTAAATACAGATGAAAATATCCTAGGCAACATATTAAAAATAGAATTCAGTAATACACATGAAAATTGTATATTAAGACCAAGTGGGGTTTATTTGAGAATGTAAACAATGTGATCTGACATATGAAAAAGCTAACAAAAAGTTATGTGAACCCATGGGTTGATATAGAAAAAACATTTGACAAAAATCAGCACTTATTCATACTAAAAAATATTAACAAGTCAGTCAATATGGAGGAATTAACCAAAGTATGAAAAAAGTTTACATTATACTGAATGCTTTTATCTAATACTCAGAACAAGGCTAGAGTGACATTACAGAACTGAAAATTCTAGACTGTGTAATTAGGCAAAGAAAAAAGGTAACCAAAGTTATATCAATAGACAAAGAGGAAATAAGACTATGTCTATTTAAAAAAATGACATGATTGTATATGTAGGAAATCCCAAGAAATTTACCAAAAATATTACTGGAACTAACAAGAGAATTCATTAAGGTCACAAGATAAACTTACAAAAATGCATTATATTTTTACATACTAGCAACACATTCATGAACCCTGAAGTTAGAAATTAAATACCATATATTAGGCCAACTGGCATTAATAGAGAGAATCCAAAATAGACCCATATAAATATACCTAGCTTATTTTTGAAAACATTATAAATGAAATTCAATAGATAAGGGAAGATTTTTTTCAACACAATGATGTTGTTGGAGTACTGGAAAATCATAGTGGGGAGGGAAAGGGGGGAAGAGGAGAGGAGGGGTGAGGAGAGGAGAGGAGAGAGAGAACTTAAGTTTCACACTATATACAGAAGTTAATTTTTAAAAAGGGTGTCATGGACTTAAGCATAAAAGTAAAAGGCAACTATCATATGACCCAAGAATCACACTTGTGGGTATTTCTCCACCCCTCCCAGAAAGAGTTCTGCTTACACAAAAATATACACATGGTTGTTTATAGTACCTTTATGAATAATAACTCCAAACTGCAAACAATGCATATGACTTTCAATGGATAAATAAAGTGATTCACCCATAGCATGAAACACTTGCAGTCATAAAAACAGTGAATGTTAACTACGCACAACTTGGATCAATCGCCAGGAAACTGAACTGAGTGAAAAAGAAGTCAGTCCTGAGAGGTTACATGTTGTCTGAACTCATTTATACAATGTTTTTGAAAGGACAGAATTGTAGAAATGAGCATAAATTAGTTGCCAGAGTTAAACAAAGGGCTTATGGTAGGAGGGAATTTGGTGTGGCTGTAAAAGGGCTCCTTGTGTGATGAGTGTCTCTATGTTGGTGTATTTAAGTAGCTATCACCCCTGACATTTTCAAGTTGTTGCCATTATAAGAAATTGGGTGAAGACACATAGAATCTGTCCATGTTATTTCTCATAAATGCATGTACACCTGCAATTACCTCAAAATAAAAAGTTCAGTTAAAACATTCCATGAGAAACATTTATATAAAACAACATATATTTCGAAAATTAGAGAACAGAGAAAATTAAGAATGTATTTCAAACTATCAGAAATTCTACACGATTATCAATTGGTGTGTAACTTTCTTTTTTCTCATACATATATATATGTATACATATATATTTGTAAATATAGGTATCTTTTGACATGGAATTATAATATATATAGTCTTCTA
>NW_004624841.1:2028622-2058451 GCF_000247695.1 Heterocephalus glaber | reverse complement strand
AACAAATTCCCTTCTGTAAGATACTTAGAGAAAGATTTTATATATATATATATATATATATAAATATATCCCTATGGTACATATATCCTCATTCACAAATGATTTTTCAGTATCTTCTGTGTCAAATATACAAACACTTCTAAGATATGTAAATAATTTTGTTCACTTTGGTATCCCCAGGGCCTCAGGTCAGTGTATGATTTAATGATATGTTTAATGAATGAATAAAAAGATACTGATAATCTATTTTCCAAAATAAGCATGCCAATTTGAAATCCCTATTTTCTTAAATTATCATTTTAAAAATTCTTGCTTATTTAGGCATATTTCTTTCTTAAAATTAGTATAACTTTTTATTTTTATCAGTGAGATGAAGCATTTTCATAGGTTGATTGTACATTGATGTTTTCTGTTAAATGAATGTACTCCATGGATTTTGCCAGTTTTTATTGTATTTATTTTATTGTATTGTATTTATTTATGTCTTATACTCAAGACCACTTTATGTAACACCATTATACCTTATTCACTAATGTTGTGTTTTCCAATTTATATTTTTGCTTTTCAATGCTTCATATATGTATGTGTTTTGTATACATAACAATACTTATCTAGTAGCACTCTTAAGAAGCAATGCCTGTAAGCATGAGGTTACTTTCTTTATTTTAAGTGCTTATTCATGTTTATTCCTTAAACCAAAGAGCTGTTTGAAACATATCCCACAAAGATTAATATTCCTTTCTTGAGAAACATAGGCAGAATATTCAATGCAAAACTTTCTTTCTATATTGTAATATTTTACCCAGGATCTAGGAAAATAGATGATGAATTCTTAGATGTGACTGGTAGCAGAAAGATCATGGTATCCACTGGGATTTTGTTTAATCTTAAGGTGTCAATTTGCCAACCAAAACCTGAATCTTCGCAAAAAGGGATATAGATTGCCTTCAGAAGTATATTCACATCTTTCAAGACACAGATAAGCACATAAGTGTCTCATTATCTTTAATTATGTTCAGTGAAATTTATGGTCACAAACATAGAAAATATGGGGAAGGGAAAGGTAAGTAAAAAGGATTAAGATGCAATGTGCATATGTAACAACCCCATAAAGACACGTACTAATAAAAGATTTTAAAAGAGTATTGATCTTAGTTAAAGAGAATATCATGCAATCAAAACCCTTTCTAACCATAATCCAGTATTTTGCAAAGTGTGATTCACAGATTTTCTAGATCAGAACCTTCTAATATCCCCTTATTTAAGGGATCACCCAAGGCTTCAGAGATTCTGAGGGTAGAGTAGGATTCTCCATTTGTACAAACTCCTCAGATAATTCTTATGCAAACTTAGTGTGAGAAGCAATGCCATAATCAATATTGCCAAATGCTATCTAAGTATAACTTTGTTCTTTATCTGATGATGTGGTTTTTATTCCTGAGTACATAATAATTAGCCTATCCTTTGGTCTTCATCCAAATTCAGAAGAGAAGCATAAACTGGTGATTAAAAGTGTCTATTTCTTTCATAAACACTTTATCCCAGTCAATACAGTGGATGGTAAGGACAGTATACTGGTATGATGAGATCAAGCATTCAAAAAGGCTGAGATGGGAGGAGGACCTGTAGCATGATATGTTTGTGGGAAAGATTGAACATCCAGCTATGTGCTGTTGACCTTATCGAAGGTCTAGGTACCAAACAGAGGAAGGAAGCTGGAAGATATGGGAATGGGGGTGCCAGTGAGAGAAGGGAAGAAGGTGAGGAAGAGTATATAGGGATAATCTAAGGGAAGAAGCTAGTGACTATCATGATCAAGCAGGAGCTCTGCACATTCAGACCCTTTCTTGGATATTTGAAATATCCATGAAGTCTTAACAGGAAATGAGAAGTGAGAGAGAACACGATAACTTGCAGGTGTTAGAAGCACAGGACATTACAGTGGTATGAACATTATGGCAGAACAAGAAAATGTCTGAGTCAGATGCCTGAAAGCAGCAGCAGTAATGGATAGGAGGCTAATGCAAAGAGGGGAAAGTTACTTCAGGAGTGGTATCAAAATAGGAGAAATTGTATCCCTACAAGTATGTCCAGTTTTTCACAGAGCCTGTGAATAGAGAAAAGGTTATGGGATGGTTCCAGGACTTCTGATGATCAGTAGTGCATCTCCCTGAAGCCTGTGCTTTAGTCTCAGTGTCAATTGAGCCTGATGCTCGAGACCACACTTCTTAGAACTGGATCCTCCTAGTGTCCAGTTGGCCTTGGTGTTTGGTTTCTGGGTAGATGAAGTGTGGAGATGGCCCATATTAGCTGGATCCTGTGAGAACCTGCCTTTCTACAGAGCAGAAAGATGTTTATATATGAGAGTGTCCCTGTCTTAAGAATCCCTTAAATCTCTCTTAACCACTAGGGCAGCATGTTTGCTTACATGACTCTCCTGAGCATCACTCCCACAGATGTCATTTCAACCAGTCAACTCTTGTATTGAATAAATTTGATAAAACAATTATTTTACATTTCCTGTTATATTATCTCATAAAAATTAATTTAAAATTCCATTTTTAGTTGTCCCATATTTAAATCATTGGACTGGTAAGTAGTCAGTTCTCTCTTTCTCTGAATACATTTCTGTTTTCTATTTTACTAAATTCTTCAAATTATGATAATATTCTAACAACTTTCTTTCTGTCAACAAACTGAGACATGGATGACTATTATATGAAATATATTATCTAGATATCCACTGTCTGTTGGATAGAGTGATGCTATCATGAATGACCACAGTGTAGATCAGGAGCCAGGCTCTCACAATAGTACACAGCTTTTATTGGGTTGTGCAGATCAGTAGATAGAAACGTGGAACAATTACCATGCCTTCTGATCCTATGAGATTTTATTCAACAGACATAATTATATTCACACCATTACTAGCATATTCTAGATGCTCAAAATATAGTGTTAAACATCTGGAAGTCTTTGGTTGACAACGTGATCTTCTAATTAGGGTTAGACCTGCTGCCCACATCTCTGTTCTCTGTTTGGATCTGACATGTCAGCCCAATCCATGCCTGATTTTCCTCATGATGAAGTCCTTCAGTTATCTTTTACCTCCCTGAAGACTTTTCATAGTTTCTCCACCAAGCTGTATATGAGCACTGTCAAGAAGTGTTTGTATTGGAACAGCATGAAATGTGACATTACTCATCAGTTCTGGCAGAAAATTAATGGTAATGATGACTAGCTCAGCACAGGTGGGCAAGATTGCACCTCTTCTCTTGAAGCAGTAAGTTGAGAGACTGCAGGGAGTCCTGATGGTCTAACTATAGCTAATGTTGAGGAAACAAGGGGCTTGAGGCCCAAAAAATCAATCAGGACACAGGGGTGGCTAGCTCAAGCTCATCTGAGCATTGGTCACACATGTGTGTCTCTTACTGGACCTTTCTTTCCTGTCACATGAAGGGCAATTATAACAATCTGTATATAAGATGACTCAGAAGGTGGAGACATTTGTAGGTAGGTAAACATGTGAGAAAAATAGAAGGCCCACTGCCAGGTTTCAGAGGTCTAAGCCAGGATTATTTCATAGGCGGGGGCTTTTTCTTTAATAGACATAATTGCATAAATTAAACATGCCTTCAGTTTTTAGCCTGGCTCTAATTTTCACATATCAACAGTGAACACTGAGACAGAAGATTTAAGATAAGTTACAGGAGTGAAATCAAGGTTTATTTGCATTTTGCAGTCCAACTAATATGACTAAAAGTTCTGATATCACAACCAAGGATTCTGCTTGTAGGATATTTTTTGTTTCAAATATTCGTCTTTTAGGAAAAATCAGCATAGAATGCTTGTTGATAACTATGAATTTTCTACAAAGGTAGGATGTTTTCCCATCCTTTAAATAGTTTTCTCTGGAGCAGAAATATATTGTGACAAGGATGAGCAATCAAAACTCCATGACTCATTTGAAGTAGATTAAAGATCCAGATTCTTTTCTTTCTCCTGTTTCCTAGAAATATTAAACAAGGCCCTGGGACAGCTTATAAATTGACATTTCTTACATCCATTTTGCTCCTAGAAATAATGTGTTAGCTTGCTTTCCATTACTATGACAAAAATACCTATATAAACAAACTTGTAAGGAAGAAAGGCTTCAGAAGTTTTAATCCAGGATCACTTGGCCCTTTTCCTTTTGGGTGTGGCAGCACAGTGCATCATGGAAAGAGCGTGTCAGAAAAGCCTATTCACTTCACTGTGGCCAGGAAAGAAAGAGTAAAAGAGAGGAGGACCATGGTCTCAATGGCCCCGTTGAAAGTACGCTCCATTGACCTAACTTTTTTCCACTGGGCCCCACATCTTCAAAGATCCAGCATCACCCAAGAGGACCACAGGTTAAGGACAAAGCCATCAACACAAGGGCCTTTGTGACACCGTAGGTTAATGCAAAACAATTTTTGGGAAAAAGTGGCACACATATATTGATGTGATTTACGTGAGAATAGCAACAGTAACAGCTTATTATTTTCATCACTTTCCCCCAAAACACAATTTTCCCTTCATCTTTTTTGAAATGTAGATGAGAGTTAGAAATCCTTAGACCTAAGATGTGGCCTTAGTCCAGGAGACTCCTGGAAGATAACCACTTAGAAAATTATTGAACCACTTATTTATGATTGAAGATGATATTGAGATGTGTATGAGGAACTCCATTAAAATCTTGTGATTTTTGAACTGGTAGAAGTCTCTTCTGAAATGGGACTATCTATGCTCCCAGAAGATGGTGCCAACAGGACACATTGTCATAGATATTGGAATATGAATACTGGAGAATTCTCTGGGACAATTGTTACTCTTCCAATTGCTAAGCAACTGATTTTCCTACAGAGGCGCATGTGACACCACTGCTCTGCCTTCAACACATCATAACATTCTTGCTTTGTTACAGTTTACTTCTTGGGGAGTGGAAGTGAGCTGCATCCATGGATGTTAGGAAGAGAGGAAGGCCAGACCCCTGGCCCAAAGGAAAGGACATACCTTACTGTAAAAAACAAAGTGGATGAGTGTACTATTAGGCCAGAAGGGAAAATTAAGCAGCAATTTCTACAAAATCTCATTCTCTCAGCAATACTGCTTAGGGGGCCTTCCCTGATGCTCTTGGCAGAAGTTGCTCCAGAGATGACCTTTGCATTTTTACCAGCTCTGCGTTCCACATCAACTCAAGATCATTCTGTTCTGTCAACTGGTTTTCCTTGACAAACTGGTTGTTTGTTTTCATACACTGTTTAGCCTAAGCTATAACAAAATATCATACCAGGGATGAACAACCATCCATCCTCCTTTAGAGGAGATACATCAATGGTTTGCCCTGGTCCCGAATTTTCTTACCTACAAATATACCCCATTATTATCAGGAATAAACGAGAGAAAATTCAAAGAGAATGCAGGTGAGATTCTTCAGTTCCTCATTGTCCCCAGAAGGCAGCCTATGGACCCACTGTCCTGGAAACATTCTGCAAATGTTTTTAGCCAGGTTGGGGTAGGGAACTTCCAGGGACAAATGACCTCAAGGGTGGTGAGGGCTGATATAAGTGTCTTGTGGCTCCTCCTATTAGTGTCCACTCAGGAAGTTAACCTGGTATTTTTCCCCCTAGTTTGTCTTTCAGCCAGTGAGAAGTCTGAGTTAGCATCAATAGAGTGATTGTAGCAGAGAGAAGGGATCCAACTACTCAAGATACTTCAATATGACTTGCATGCAGAATGGTATTAGAACTACATCATATATGTATGTGTGACTGATATGAGTGAGTTACATCCTTGCAGGTTATAGGTAGAAGGAACATGTATAGAATGTTCTGAGACTGAAAATAGAGTGTAGATTTCATAGTTGCCTCCTGACTTAATAATGTGCATCATGCCTCACAGACAGAGGTGATTTTACTACAAAAATCTATTACCCAAGGCCATCTCTGCAACTTTGGAGAAAACAAAAAGGGAAGAGTAAGCATTAATAAAAAGTCTTACTTTAGGCAAACAAGGAATATTAGTTACTTATCCATGACTGAAATTCCAGATAGAAGGTCCCAAGAATGACAAACTTGTACTCTTCTTCCAGCTGAGAAACAAATGCCCCCTTTGGGCTATTAACTTGGAAAGAAATAACCAGTGTATTTCTATCAAAATGAGATTGTCGTGTCCTCACAAATTCCAGGATCATAAGGCAAACAGTCAGAATTTTTATCCTTCCCTCCAGGCCCACTCTTGGGTGACCCAGTCATGCTCTAAGAAATCTCTGACAAAGGTAAATAATCACTGGAGGTCATAAATAAAGACACTGCCACTTGCTCAGACATATAGCTTCTTCCTGGAGTAACTGGGAACTGGTGATAACAAACCACAATAACCCTCAGCTTAGAAATGGATTTGAATTTTGTTATTATATATTTTGCAATTTCGGTGGTTTTGAAGGTAAAAATGTGTCAAAGGGTAGTATGTCTCAAGGACAGCAAATGTTAAATCAATATTAATTAAATGTATTTATTCATATTTAACAAACCACCAAAGTGTGGAGGAAGGGACCCACTGTGACCATTTTCTTTAATTTTTTTTTTTGCCATCTGTCAGGTAAGGAAAGACCTCCAAATCCCATACATCAGCATTTTAAAAATATAGTCAATTATCAGCCAGATTGCTTACCTAGTGATGTATTTATTTACTATATATCACTCATGATTTTCTAGAGACAAAGCTGTACTATTGTGCAGAAAGGAACCAGTAATAGCATCTACAAAGACAATAGAAGAAGAAAAAATACTGTATTTAGTTCTCTTAACTAACTCAGAAACCTCAAAGAACGCAACAGCACATAGGCTTGAGATACTAAGTACCATATTTGGCATACACAGCACATAAAGAACCACATGTGATCTAGTGAAATTACAAAAGCACAGTCTGAATAGTCTTTACTTCATGTTAAGGACCAGAGTCTCCACTCCTAACTTAGCAACATATAAAGCATCAAGAAAACAAAAGCTTTCTATGACAAGTAAAAGACAACCCCGTGAATTAATTATATCCTTCCAAGGGTGTAGATATCCTGATGGAGTGGCCAGTAAGGTCTCAAATTACTTCTGATGAAGTTGTTACTAAGAGCTGATAACATGGGGTAGAGAAGAGTAGTGAGAACACCCGCCCCCCCACACACACAACCATCAAGAGCCACTTGGGAAGGAGAGAAAAGCTCATTATAACAGATGAAGTTATTTCACTAAGCTTGGAACTGGAGATCATAATTCTGAGCTTTTTACACATAAAAGTCTATCTCAAATCCTATTAGAATTATGCATTCGTCCCACTGCCCTGTGGCGCTATCCAGGGTGCTGATGTAGTTAATGTTATTTACTGGCCTAATTTTAAGTCAGAATTTTTACCTTAGGGCCTGACTTTCTACTCTACGTTTGTCTCCTTTGACCTGTGCTTCGAGTGCCAAATACTTGCAAGATTTAAACTTCACTAAATAAATTTATAAAGGTACATATGTTGGAAGTAATCCCCAAATTGTTTTTATATCATTCCTATTGCCATATCAAAGAGCTTGTCATCAATGACATTATTGTCTGACAGCAAGTATCAAACAGCTAAGCAAATAGCAATGAACATTTTGCTACAGGCACACATAGACTGTGTTGTGGTCTCAGAGGACAGATTTCTCTGTCTAGATAAGAAAAGAAGGAAACACAGTCTTAAACATGTTTTGTCACTTCTGAGTTAGACTTGGGATTAAATTGAGACACAGATTATTTTTTTCCTTCAAAGTACTAGTTTTCCTATTTGAAAAGTATTTCCACATGGATGTGACATGGACTCCATCTATAGGTTCTTGAGTAAGTATTGATCAGCACCAATGTCTATAGTATGTTTCACTGAAAGAGACCCAGTGTGTACCTTTATATCACTGCAGTCCCCGATAAAATGAGAACATAGGTGTAAACTTTTTTAGATTCTGATAGTGGATTGTTTTAATTATAGTAGTTTTACCTCTAATTTCTACCTAAAATAATCCACATCAATTATCAAGGGTAATTTTCTATTTTGGAGGATCATAACTCTCTATGCTAGAATTTTCAGATTTTGATTTAAGTCTAAAACTTACAATTAAATTCCATGTAAATTACTATATGAGAACATTAAAATTTCTGCTCTATGATATATATGTATGATATATTCATATATAAATCATATATATATATCTACTTCTGAAGGATCTCTAGTTGGCATAAAAGTTTTTAGAAGTTTTGCTTTAGGAAGCATAACTAAACCACAAAAATGAAATTATATGGGATTTGCCACAAAAAACTGTTTTGAAAAATAACTTTAAATACTAACAGAAACCAATTTTTGCTCTTATGTTATATTTAACAGTAAATATTTTAAAACTTAAAACAATAGAGAGAGCTAAGAAGTTGAGTTTTCTGAATATTTGATTATGTCCTTTGTATTTTACTACCCTTAAGAAACAGTTTCACAGTAAGAATACAGCAAAATGCACTTACCTGTATTAAATGTGGTCACAAGAATGGGGTCCTAACCTGCCAGAATTGGTGGTCTTCCAAGAAGAGGAAGCTTTCTTTTTCCACTTGCATACATTGAGGAAAAGCCATATGAAGATAGCAAGAGTGTCCCATCTACAAGCCAGGAAGAAAGCTCTCATTAGAACCCAGTGACACTGGGACAACAGTTTTAGACTCCTAGCCTCCAGAACTGTGACAAAATAAACTTCGGTTTTCTAAGCCACCCATGGAATTTTGCTAGACAGCTCAGACTGACTAGTATGCTTAATTTGAAAACCACATATCTCTTCCCAGGAAACACGCTGATGCATAGATTTTGATTTTTTGAGCAAATGCTAAAACAACTTCCTGGTATATCTTAGTCCTTTTAAAGAAGCAACCCCTGTAGCCCTACTGTTGTCCTGGTCCACTTTTGTTCCTCTTTTTTGACCTACGAACAGCACAAGTGTCTTAAGTGTACAGCACAAGTGTCTTGAATGTATTTTTTAAATAAATATCTGATTTTATTTACAAAGAATTAAAGCTTCAGCAAGAAATACCCAAGGCTAAGTCTCATCTTGTACAAAACTACAGAACATTTTAAAAAACAAAATGGTGGCTGGGGAAATGAAAAAGGTGAAAAAGAGAATATACATATATTGCACAAATTAAGAAATGAAGTGGGTAGAAGGTTTTAGGAGCAGAAAAAGATATTCCCAGAGCACAAATAATTACTAGGAATGTACAGCTGTTTGTTCCTGACTCTTTCCTTTTCATGAATAACCACTCATAGATTAAGCAAAGGTTTGGGCTAATGTAATTTTTCACAGATATCAGGTAGTTGATAAACAATGTGAGAGTCAGCATCAGAAAATCATTTCGGTCAACACCTAGCAGGTTCTCATGTAATGTACTGGATGAAGACCCCCATTTTCTAAATAAATCATTGGACTCTAGACAAGAATATATCCCACAACTGCAAAATATGTGGTTTGAGAGAGAAATCTCCCTTGGAAAATTACAGTGACTGGGTTCTGTCATGTATTTCAGTCATTAAATGAACTAGTTGGCAAATAAGGAATTGTATATAATATTATTATATTATATAAAGTATTATATATATTATTATATATGTATTATAATTTTCAGAAGAAAGAAATAGTCAAAAGAAACTCCAATTTGATGACTTTGCTTTTATTTGCATAACCATTGCATGCAGTATTGTAATGTATAACAGCACATAAAACTACAGTACTGTACTGTAGAACAAGCCACCATAAAGCCACACTGCTCCTCATGTTTGTGTGTCATAAGTCTGAATGGGAGTCATAAGTCCAAGTCATCATTAACAGGTAGGTTGTTAATCAAGGGATATCTGTATATTGTTTTGAAGTTTTAAAGAATGTGGCATTTATGAAAAGTAAGTAAAAGTAAATGCTATTGCAACTTAAGTCACCAAAAGTAATGGAGGAGAATGTAATCCAAAGTTTAATTGATTTAGAGTAATCTGATGATTTATGGTTTAAGAAGTTACTAATTTATAAACTGAACATAAAATTTGTCTGGGAACTATCACTTTAGGAAGAATACAGTTCTCTAGTACTACTAGGAGTTTTTAATTTAGTTCACAGCATCTTTAAATCTACTTGTATTTTTAAATTTTCTTTTTATTAAAAAAGGAACTATCATATGATCCATCTAAACTAACCCTTGACATACACTTGAAGGAATTAAAAGTCAGCATACAAAAGAGATGCCCAAGTGCCCATGTTTATTATGGTACAATTCACAATAGACAAGGTGCCCATGAATAGATGAATGGATAAATAAAAAATGGTGCATATACACAATGGAGTATTATTCAGCCATAAAGAAGAAATAAACCATGCCATTTGCAGAAAAATAGATGGAAATGAAGATCTTCATATTAAGCAAAATAAGCCAGACTCAAGAGGACAAGTATAGCATTTATTTTTCCTATACATAATCTAGAAAACAGTCACATGAAATTAGAAGGTAGACTATTAGCCAAGAGGAAGGGGCTCATTGAGAGGGGAGCATGGAGGACAACAGGGGATTAATATGATCAAAGTATGTTATATGCTTGTATTAAAAATATCACAATAAAAGCCAATATTCTGTATAATTAATATGTATTACTATAACATGTTATAAAAGAAAATTTTAACTGATATAATAATTATACATACTAATGAGATATAATACAGTGTTTCATTACATGTATATTAATAATCAAAAGACTAGCACTTCCACTGCCTCACACATTTACCATTTCTTTGAGAAGAACATCTCAAATCCTGTTATTCAGATATCTTCAAATATTCAATACAATATTGTTAACTATAATCACCCTACTACACAATAGGATATAAGAACTCATTCTTCCTGTGTAATTATAACTGTAACCATTAATTAGTTTCATGCTATGCACCCTTTTGCCCTCTTTCCAGCCTCTGGTAACCACTATTCTCATCTATTGTTCTCTTGCTTCTATGAGTTTACCTTCTTTAGTCTCCACACATAATTGAGAACATTTGGTATTTATCTTTCTGTAGTTGGCTTACTTCATTTAACATAATATCTTCTAGATTCATCCATGTTACCATACATGGTAGGATTCCACTCTTGTTTATGTCTTCATAGTACTCCATTGTAGGCATATACCAATTTTCTTTTTTGTCCATTAATAGACATTTAGGTTGATTCCATACCTTGGCTCTTGTGATAGTGCTGCAGTGAATATAGGAATGGAGCTATACCTTTAATATGGTGACTGCATTTCCTTTGGCTGTATATACTCAGTGGGATTTCTGGATTATATGTGTCTTAGCCCATTTAGTGTTGCTATAAAAAACTACGTGAGGTTGGGTACTTTATAAAGAAATGAGGCATCTTTGACTTACAATTCTGGTGGCTGGAAAGTCTCAACAGTTTGGTACCAGTGGCTGGTGAGGGTACCCTTGCTGCATCCTAATGTCCAGATGATGTCTCATAGCAGCAGGACAGACCAGAGCAATGAGTGATGGATGAAAGGAGATCACATGGCAGAGAAAGAAGCAGGAGAGTTGAGAGGAGCCAGATTTGCTCTTTTATAACAACCACTCTTCCAGGAACTAACCCACTCCTACAAGAATGGCACTGACCTTTTTATGGGCAGACAGTCATGATCCAGGCACCTCCCACTGGGGTCCACTTCTTAAAATCCCGCTGCCTTTCAACCTTGCCACATGGGACCAAGCTTCCAGACATAAATCTTTGGAGCACACACCATGTCCAAACCATAGCCATACAGAGCTTCTGATTTCAATATTTTCAGGAATCTCTGTACTGTTTTCCATAATGGCTATACCAGTTGACATCTCCATCAGCTGTGCAAGAGTCCTCCTTTCTCTGTGCTTATTCATGTCAGCATTTGTTATTCATAGTAGTCATTCTAACTGGGATGAGGTCACATAGGAGAGTAGTTTTGATATGTATTTCTGTAATGATTAATGATGTTGAATATGTTTCCTAGATCTGTTGGCTATTTGTATGTATTCTTTTGCAATATTTCTATTCAGATCATTTGAGATCATTTACTTCTTTTGCTACTGTGTTAAATTCCTTACATATTCTGGATATTAGAATTTTGTAAGATAGTTTGCAAATGCTTTCTCCCATTTTGTAGATTGTCTCTTCACTCCATTGATTATTTCCTTTACTGTGAGAAACTTTTTAGTTTGTTATAATTCCATCTGCCTCTTCTTGTTTTGTTGCCTGTGTTTTTAAGGTCTTTTCCCAAAAGTCCTTGGCTACAGCAATGTTGCAGATAATTTCTTTTATGTTTTCTTCTAGTAGTTTTATCTTTTATGATCTTACACTTAAATCTTTAATTTGTTTTGAGTTGATTTGCCTATATCGTAAGAGTTAGGATTCTAGTTTAATTTTCTACATATGCATATCCAGTTTTTCCAGGACTGTTTAAAAGTCTATCCTCTCCTTATTGAGTGTTGTTGAGATTTGTTTCAAAAATCAGTTCACTATAAGTGAACAGATTTATTTATACTAAATATATACTTTACATGTGTAGGTAATTAAATAATTATATATAATTTATTAGTTCTAGTTAACAATCAATTATACAATATAGCACGTTCTACACAATAAAGAAATTTTACATTGAACAAAAGAGGTTTTGTTTGTTTTTCATTTTATTTTGCTGACAAACTTACTTTGAATGGACTCTCATGTAACCTACCTGGAATCAAATTTTTTCTTTGGAATATGGGCAAATGGGACCCAATAATTTGTCATCACAAAGTCTGTTGTTCCTGTAATCCTCCAGTATGCGGTTAGTGTAACTCTAGGACCCAGAGTTAGGGATGAAGTTGTGAGTCAGTTTGTAAAAGTTATGGTTTTCTTTTTCTGTTGTTTAATTTTTAAATTTTTATTCATACCTGCTTGCAGTACAAATTGATTACATCCATTGTGGGGAGGTGCTACATGTACATAACAGATCTTAATTCTATGTTTTTCTAAGGTGGGTTTTTCCTAAGTGGGGTTGTAGTTTTGTCTATGAGAGAGATCTCAGAGGGTATCAGTTTTCACTCTGAATATTCTTTGCATGATGGACCCATGTCTAGCTATTTCTAACTTAATCTTACAACTAGTGGCAGGAATATGTAAACATATATTCTATATATATTTCAAATTATGTTAATAAGCATGTTTTTGGAAAACATGCTAATGCTCTAATAATTGATTCAACCAATGGCATATGTTTGTCTGGGGTAACAGCTTTACTTATGGAGTTATGTTCTGCCTGACAGGATGATAAAATCATTCCTTGTCACAAACTGTGTGACTATAGCAGTGTTGTAATAGCCATCACTAACAAAAACAAGTTCTTCTAAGGGTAAGAAACATTCTTTTAGCTATTCTCATCTGCTGCCAACTCTTTCAATGTGTTATTTAATCAGCTGAGAAATTAAAAGAGCCTTTTAGTAAAAATAAAATTAAAGAAATGATAATTTTTAAAGAAAGAATTCAAGACAACATTGATAGAGGAATAAAAATGAAGGCACTGAGAAACTGTGGCAGAAAAAAAGCAACAAACTTTGCCTTAAAGATAAAAGAGTAGAGTCCAGGGCTAGCTATATGTGAGAACACATTAAAATGAAGTGTTATAAACCATTACAAAGTAAGACTAATTATTAAGCATGAGATTTGGGAGGAGCATGGGAAAATATGTACGGAGCTAATTTCCTTATCTTTGATAGAGAAAAACAAATACTACAGTCCAAAATTTAAACATGCTGTTAACTAATGGGTAATGACTCTAGTTTCTTCAATTTTTTTTACATAATTTTTTTACCTCTTAAACCAAAAGGGAAGCTTTCATAAAAGAATATCTTTTTACAGAAGCAATATTTATTTAAAGTTTGGCAAGCCCTTTAGTCTCACGTTAGCATACTTTTTCTTATGAAAGTCAAGTAGAAAACAAATTCTCCTTTTGCTTTTATATTTACAGTTGTGTAAAATATCTGGAAGATAATATAAATAATAGTTTAAGGGATATAAGAGTGACAGATGAGGATAGAGATGGTCAAAGAATAGTATTTATTTTTATTATCTAATTTTCTATCCTGTTTGAATGTTCTGATATTAAACACACTACATAAATATGTGTCATAATTATGCCCATAGGTAATATGGGCAGGGAGCTCATAGTTCACTTATTTTTGCATAACTTGCTTTACATGTATACCAATATGTGTGTTGTTTAGGTACCGTTAAAGTAAATACACATAAATACAAATATAATCAAAAATAAAATTAAGAGTAGAGCTAAAATTTTAAAAATTTAATTAAATAAACCAATTTTTTAAATAAAATGTAGACACAGTAACAGATTTTACATGGTCCAAGGGAACAAGGGAAGTATAATATTTTTAATGTTGTATCATATATACATAAATATAAATATATATTCCACTTTCTACAATATGTACTTATATATAAGCATATATAAAATATAGACAATCTATTTGAATATGTTTTAAGTAGTAGAAATTTTAAATATTTTTAAACGAGTAAACTAATCTAAGTGCATAAATATATAAAGCAAAAATAACATGAAAATAAAGATATATAATTAAAATCTACTAAAATTTGAAATAGGATAAGAGCAAATAAGACAAAATGAAGCTGAAACTCTAAGGAATAGGAGACTTGAAAGAAAGAGTTAAGATAAAACAGAACAGAAATGAAAGGAGAGAGATTTACACAAAAAGACATTAAGTATTTTAATTAAAATAAGATGAAGTTTTCAAATTAAAATAGAAAAGATTTTTAAAATTAATAACAAATATAAATAATAAATCAAATTAGAGAATAACAATGAAAAACATAGTGAAAATACTAAAATTATGAAATGGCATAAAAAAAAATTGCTGGATGAAATTTAAGACTATACAAGAAAATAATTCAAAATTACACTGTTAGAGATGAGTTGAGTTTAGAAGAAATAGGATCACAAATTCCTAGAGTGTGGCTGTTTGGTTAATACACATATGAGTTGTTTGCTTCTTGTGCTGATAATAAAGGAGAACAAAATTCACCTGGATACTTTATTTTTTGTATCTCAATTATTCCAATAAATAAACAAACAGCAAACAAACAAACACACATAAAATAAGTACAAGTAAGGGCAATTTTTAACCAAATTGTAACTACCAAAACCACTGATTGTTCCTTTGCTACTCCTGCAAGCCCTGATTCACATGTTAATCAATGCTCTCATTAGAGGAGAAAAAAGGAAAGCATGTAGAAATAAGACCCTATTTAAAAAGTGAATAGGATGGTAAAGTCTTATAAAATGTAAATATTTTAAATTACAAGGAAAATGAGATAATGACAATAACATTGAAAAATAAGCTAAATTACTAAAAACTCAATAATGGTAAATAATAAGTGCTTAAAAATAAATAGGTGACAGGTGGCTATAAGCAAAATGTTAAATGAGGCAGCTGGGCAAAGTCCAAATTTTAACAGCTTACTGTTATGCAAAAACAAGGCAAAGAATGTGTTGTTTTAATCTCCTCTTATTTCCTTGGTGGTTAGCAGGAGCTCTGAGTACCTGCTATTGGACCAAAGGGGCTGGAACAGAGCTCCACAGAACAGCGTGAGGGAGAGCATTGAAGAGCACAGCTCGAGGCATGAAAATTAGAATCTATAAGGCTGGGGGTTTCAATAGCTGGAGTCCCAAACACCAGAGCCCAAAGAAAAATGTGAATAACAGTTATCTCTGATGAAAGCTGTTATTAAATTTCTTCCATTTTTATATGAAGTGGAGCCATTTGCCTTTGTCACTTTGAACACACACACACACACACACACACACACACGCACTGGTCACCAATGATTTGGAGACTCATAGTTAATACATAATGGTTTAGATACTGACTCATTCTTATTTTAACCCAAAGGTGCTACACATTATTGCTTTAGGTACTTTACAGACAAAGAAAATGGGTCATAAGGAGGTTAAATGACCTGTACCAGAGGACAGATTAGAGAATGGTAGAACCAAACTGCAAACGCATGCAGTGTGTGTCAAACTTTCTGCTCTTCTGGTCTGTAGTGTTTCCTGATGCTGAGGTTCAAATCCAGGAGCTTCCCATAGGAAATCAATCGCATTGAGCTTAAAGATAAGAATGTTAAGATCCCTCTACCCTCTTATGACCCCTAAAATTCTAAACAAGAAATTTACTCCTGTTTCTAATGAAATACCAGTCAAGTCACTATTCAGGATCTCCTTAGGAAGGTTTATGGTAAGATGCTGGTCCAAATATGTGGAGCAGTCAGTGTTTGTACTTTCTCCTCTCTCCTCAGGTTCTTCCTTCATCATGGGGAGGGAAACATCTCTACAGAGCACTATGGGATGGTTTAACACAGCAGAAAGCAGCTCTCAATGGCTGGGAGGTGATCGCTTCTTTGAAAGCATAAGAAAACAGAAGTTAAGTTTGTTTCTTTACTGGCATTTTCCAAACCCTTTAGAGGGAGTTTAGGAAATTATTCAAGGTTGGAAAGCCTCCCATGATGCAGTGGCTCTTTCCATTTCATTTCAGTTCCCCCCATGATTAAAAGTCGTTTGTCCACATGTATGTCCTATTTATTTCACTTAAGAGCATGGCCTCAATATGCCTAAAATGTACCAATAAAATAATTTAGGGGAAAAATGTCATTTGTCCAGTGTTTATCAAACTCATTGGCTGAGGAGATGTATGTGTCCCTCTGTAGGGAAGTGAGTTTACTTTTCACAGTGACTGGTGCTTCCTTAACCTGATGGCTGGATGTTGAGCAACTGCTGTCTTTGCAGACTCCTAGTGGCTGCTCACTTGCTCCATGCTTGTGTTTAATGAGGTATGTTCAGTCAAAGTAAGGAGAAACAAATTGCATAGGAAAATACTGCAAACAATGCAATGTAGGGAGGGTATTTTCTAAGTTCTGGCTCATCACTCTGTTTCTTAATCACAATCTTCACTCATCCATGCCCACCTTTCCATAATAGAAAGTGGAAATTTCTTCCAGGCCTCCCATGGGCACTTGAGGTTTTCCATGATCAGCTACCATCCTTTCCTCTCCAACCTTCTGATGATTCTATTTTCTCTACAATGTTTCATCAAATAGATGGGTATCTTTTACTTTATGAATTCCCCTATTACATCCCTCCTCTCTGCCTTCACCCCATTTCCCTGACATAGCCCTTGTAGCCTCTTCTTTGTCTAGTTTTTACTTCTGTTGTTGGAAATGTGATAACTGAATTCCAAGAATGGACCTCCCATCTGACAGAAGAGCAGCTTATTCAAGACGAGAAAGTATGGTCTCAAGCCTACATGAGTGCTATGGTTTGGAAAAGTGTTCCCCCAAACCCATATGTTTGGCTTGGTGCTAACCCTGTGGCACTCTTGGAAGGTGGTAGAAACTTTAAGAGGTGAAGCTAGTGGAGAGACATTAGGCTACCAGGTATATGCACTTGGTGGGTCTACTGGGACCCTGGCCACTTTCTTTTCTCTTGTTCCTGCCCAGTCATCCTGAGATGACTAGGCCTCCTCCACCACCAGCTCTTGCCAAGATGTACTATACTATCACATGTCCAAACCACCAGGGCCAAGAGACCTTGGACTAAAACCTCTGAACCTAAAATAAACTAAGCTAAAATAAACCCTTTATTTTAAAAAGTTGATTATCCCCCATAACAGTGACAGAAAGCTAATGTAATCTACTTGTGGTTCAGGACCAGCAATTTTCCAGGAATTCAATTGGCAATTTTCTTACCAGGATCAGTGGTGGAGAAGTGAGCTTCTTGAAGTTATCTGGAAAATAATGCCCCAGTTGCTCCTAGTCTCCATACCTCTAAAACGGAAAGCTGGACTTACTGGCCAGGTGATAAAACTGCTTTCAGGTTACTTGAGAATTTTTGTATTTTTCTTGGCCATTTTTATTTCCTTCCTTTGTGAGTTCTCAAACCTAGTAGTTCTTGGTGCCTGTATCTGCCCTGGGTCCTTGCTGTGGGTGGGAGGCAGGGAGGCTCCTTTCTGTTTTTCTTACTAAGATCCAGCCAATCAATGCCTTTCTCTCTGGGCTTTAATATCACTTCATTGGCTCTTTTCCACTTCTTATCCAAGATCAAGAATGAACTTATCACTTCCACTTACCTACAGTATGTAGAATATTATAAACTACAGTATGTAGAATATTATAAATATTATAAATATTATAGTAGAAATTATAAACACAGAAGGTGAAATGGTGGATAACAAGGACTGAAGGTAGGGGGAATGGAAAATTAGCATTTAATGGGTATAGAGTTGCCTTATTGAAAGATGCAAAGAATTATCTTAACAGATCATGGTGATGGTTACAAAATATTATGATTGTATTAGTACCACTGAACTGTACCCTTAAAAGTGGTTACATTTGTAAATTTTATATTGTGTATATGTTACCACAATAAAAATGGTTGAGGAAAATTCCATTTTCAGGACTGTAAAGCCCATCAAAAACAAAGAAAGGCTGAGGAATTGTCAAAGCCAAAAGGAATCTAAGGAGATGTGATAATTCATCATTATGTGGTAGCCAGGAAAGGAAACTTGTACAGAGAAAGGACACTAGGTAAAATCTAAGAAAATTTGAATAAAGTATGAACTTCAGTTAAAAAATTTAGGATGAACATATTAGTGCCCTGAATTTGCTTCATTTCCATCTTTCTGGCAGGGCAATAGGGCTCTTGCCCTAGGAGTTTAAGCTTCTTCTATAATCATTATAGAGGAAATGGGAGGGTGCGAAAGGCTGGAGAACCATGGTCCCTGGTGTGCCCAAAACAGAATAGTGCTGTTGCTTTTATTAGACTAGAGAAAGGACAAGGATTCAGGAAACATGAGGTGATTAATCATGAAATGACCTTATGTTTCAATCAACAACTTTTTCTCACCACCATCTAAATAGAGTTGTCTGAAGCAGATGATTTAATAAAATATGCAATAGAAAATAGAAGTACTTGGAAATGAGAAGAGGGAGGATTGGAATGCTTTAATCAGAGTGCAAAGATTTTTTTCCTTATTTCTGGGTGGCTTGTCAAGGAGCACAGCTGTAGCACAATATGCACCCCGCCAGAAAGAGTATGCAATTCTCTTCTTTTTTCCATATTGCTTTTTACCTGTGGGTTCCTCTTTGGATTGATATTTGAGTGAGAAGTCAGAGTACTTAGCCAGTACATCTAAGTCAATCTAAGTCAATTTGTGTGCATTCACATCTGGTGATATTGTGGAATAAATGCTGAAATTTGATGTAAGAAACAAACTCTTCTGGGGTCTGGTTTTAGCTATTAGCTTATGAGATGATTTTAACCTCTTTGAAGATGTCTTTGTCTGTGTAACAAGACAGTAATTAAAAGCCCCTTATCTGCCAGCCTATACAGTGTTGTGAAGAACAACAATTGAAAGTATTTATGGGGACCTGAAAACTATACTACAGTATCTCAATGACAGGCTAATTACTTCTTCCATAATGACCCATGTAGGAGGGGTGACTGTATCTTGCAACTTGTAGAGGCTGCTACACTAATGTATATCCTGGTAGACCACAACTACTTCATCTCCAGTGGACACTATATGCAAAGTATAGACTACAGGAAATAGAAAAAAGAAAACACCTATATGCACTACTGTTTTGTGCCCTGGGTTTGAAAGTTTACTGCAGGAGGGAGTTCTGTTCACATTTAAGAGGAGACTTGAGAAAAGCTTCACTCTCCCTATTAGATGGTTTTGTACTGTAGGAACTGATGTAAATTGCCAAAGGGGACAAAAGGACCAGTGCAGTTTGGGCTTAAGTGGCCACCCCGTACTTCAGACATCTTCTCCCTTGGCAGCAAATGTCTTCCAGAGGGCGAGGGGCACAAAATCTGAGGGAGACAGACTTGTTCCATCAGGGAAGAATATGCTAAGTGTGAGATTGCTTTATTTAAAATGAAAACCTGCCTTGTTGGAGGTGTTTTGTGGGACATAGACAAGATAAGCCCACATACTTTGCTGCCATTAATACTCCTGGAATGAGAAGCTCAGCATTTCTTTTGAGTGATAATTTGGGCCAGCAGGTGTGTTTGCACACAGATAAACAGCCTGGAGAGGAGCAGAGGTAGTAGGAAAAGAGAATTTTAAATGGAGCAAAGGGAAAAACAACAACAAAATGTCTTGGCTGCCTTAACCTTCAGGATGGAAACAACTGGTAAACCATGAATACCTCTGAATGCTGAGAAGTGCACATGTCCATGGGTGTTGAGTGAGTTCAGTTCCCTCCAGACTCTTGGTTGCTAATCACATTATGTTTCTAAATCCTTTGAGAAAGATAAAAGCTATGGAAATTTTTACCTATTAAAATGAAGCTATTCATACAGACAGACTATTTTTGTAAAATTTTAGAGGCTTTGAGGATTCCTAAGATCCATCTACATACTCCTCCCAAGACTCCATTTCTGAGGAGTCTTCCTCCTCTCTGTGATGTGATATTGCTCTGGAAACATTGGTGGGGTTGAGTGGAACTAAGCCCAGGAATACAGGAAGGTGACAGCATTTGAGAGCCTTTCCCTCGGGTAGTTGACTTCCCTGTATCTTGATTGCTGATTCTTCTCCCTAATTACGAAAGTATAAGCCTTAGAAGGTGCAGGGTTATTTACTGCTCTCTGATATTCAAATATCAGGCCTCAGTGTAGCATGGGAGGTTTCATAAAGCCTCTTGTTTTAGTCTGTTTAGGCTGATATGATGCAAATGCTACAACAAAATTTATTTTTTACAGGGCTAGGACCAAGCATAACAGAAATCTCTGTGGTTCTTCTACTTCTTTGTAGCTCTGTAGTAGTGCTTAGTTCTTAGTAGTAGTAGTAGCAGTAGTAGTAGTAGTTATTAGTAGTGCAGTAGTTCTTAGTAGCTCTGTACTTCTTTGTTGCCGGCAGTAGTGAGAAAGTGAACATTAGCAAACCATGTCTTCAGGACACCATCCTGAACTATCCTAAGTGCCATCATTGAAGTCGAAACCTGCCTGAATAATATCCTTGAAATTAAGTCACTCACAAGCTATAGAAATTGTTTTGGAAGTCCTGTATTTGGGGCCCAAGACTGGTATTTTTGAACTGAAATATTGTGGACTAGATATTTGTATCCCTCCTCTGAAATTCATAGGTTAAAATCCTAATCCCTATCATTATGGCATTAAGAGGTGAGATCATTGGGAGATGATTAGGTCATGGAGGTGAAAATCTAATAATAAAAGTAGTGCCTCTATAAACTATAAATGAGAATGCAGAGATCTCCTTGCCTTTCCACCATTTGAGGACACTGTGAGATGATAACTGTCTGTGAACTAGAAACCAGGCTCTCATGAGACAATCTGCTGGGGCTTTGACCTTGTACTTTCATCCCTGGGCTGGGAGGGGTGCATGTGTCATTACAGAGAGATACTAAAACTGGATGGTGGCCTTTCCCACAATGAGCCAAAACAAGAAATGCAATCAGAAAATTAAAACTCAGAAGGAACAAAATTCTTTGTGCGGAGCCCCTAGACTGGCTGTTGTGAGGGTACAGTTGGATTTGGCTTCTGTGGTTGTACAGGTAATTTATTGGTAAGCAAAGCCTGTAGAGGAGGTGGCATGAGTACCAGCTGCTGAGCATCCACACCAGCTCCTACCCTTTCTCCTAAAGTTCCTAGCAGAAGTGTTCATGATACACATAGGCCCTGTGCCATGGGCTTCTGAGTGAGGTGCAGGCCCCAGTTTCAGTGTTCTGTATCCTGTCCATCAAAACCTTCAGGAAACATTCTCTTTTAGGGTTCTTGACTTTCCAATAAAGTTTTGCTTCCATCTGTAGAATTATTCATCATAGAACCAGCTGGAAACAGAAGGTGGACAACAGTGACTTCTCATTTCTTTGAGGAGTTAGGTTCTTTGGGTCACTTTCCTGACTCTGAAGTAAAAATATTGTTCTCCAGAGAGGGTACTGTAGATTTCTAGAGGCCTTAAGATGCCATCAACTTCTTTCTGCTGTCACCAAAGGTAACTGGAACACCTGTTAAAACAGGTAGGCTTAGGTTCTATCATCTACAACCTCTTGAGGACAAGAGAAGACAAATGAGCACTTACTGATCACCTGCTGTGCAAAGTTTGCACCGCTTAACCTTGCCTCCTCAAAGTTGTTAGAAGCTCATTTGTCTGAAAGGTAATTTTTCATCATTTCTTCTTAAATAAATGCTCAAAACTTCACCATCCTCTTTCTGTATAGGAGTATTTAGTAGAATTCAAATCTACATGACAATTTAATTATGGAGAGCACTTTAGAATAAAAAAGATAGGTTGGCAGTGTAGGTGATTGTGACAGTGATGTGGTTGTGTAAAGTGTCTGATTTATGTCAAGAGTCTGAAGTTGCAGAGCCTCAAGGTACCTATAGCTGTTTACTATGGCACAGAATAGATTTTATGTCCATTATCCATTGCTACCCAGAGAATAATAACTGAGAGTGAGGAGTTACCCTAGCAACAGCCAGGTCACCAATTGCAAGGCTTTCTCTGAGAATGTCCAAAAATACTGATTCTCTCTGCTGATTCTCCTACATTGGACTTTCTACAGAGTTGCCAATGGCCTCTTTCATTCATCCACCCACCTAGACATTGAGAAAATCTTAATGAATGCCATGAGTCCAAGATTTGAAGACTATATGACAAACACTCTATCCTCTAGGAGCTCGTAATCCACAGGCCTGGACATGAACAGCTACTATACAATGGGATAAATGTTTGGAGCAGGAGTAGAACCTAAGTGCTACTTAGAAGTAGCCATGCCAAGTACCCTGGGGGTCCCAAAGTCATGTCTGAATAATCAACAACATAAGGGAATTTTCTTCATATATAGAGTGGGTTAAAGGGATCTCTGTAGACAAGAGAAAAGGCTACCAGGAGTTCCATGTGTGGCAGGTCAAAAAGTGTGTCTAGGACAGCAGAAGATCATGTGTCAGGAAGGACATTATGGTTCATCCTTCAGCTTTGTTTGTGTTGCCCTTGTTTCTGGGATCAAAACACACAATCTGATCACAAAGGAAAGGAAGGTGAATTTGGGAGAAGAAGAAGAGACAACATTCCCAGAGCCAGTGGTAGCCAAAGAACCTGTGAAAGTGAGGAACTTTTCATAGAAAAGAAGGTGGCTTAGTTGGAGCTTCTGAGCAGTAACATTACATGGGCCAAGATCTATGCCGTGATCAACAATAGAGAGCACTTCAAAGTAGATGGAGTCTCTTTCCTGGGCAGAAAATGTAGAAAAAGAGCTTTGCTCTGAAGGCTAAAAAGAGAAGATGGGGTTTTATCTTTCTGGATTACTTCACATTAACACCTATACTAAACATTATTCCAACAAAACACATCTAGCTTCTTCACTTTTGACTATGTGATCGTATTTACCCAAAATCAATATGATGTGAGTTCACTGGGCTATTAAAGACAGAGAAGTTTCCATCACATGATCGCATGATCTGACACATAATATAGAATCAGAATTTATGTTTCTTTTCCCTCCCCTTTCTCTCTTTTTTATTTCTATTTCTTCTTTCCTTGATTATTTTGATAGCTAAGGGAAATATCAGTCTAGCCAGGGCTTTTCACAAGTTAGCTGTTCAATTTCTACCTACCAAACCCATGCATTGAAATAACAGTTACAGGCTCTTTCAAAATTTTCAGCTTATTTTCACCTATATGACTGTTGACAGTAAACTTCTGGAACTGAAATACATTTCCCGACCGCCTCTTTCCTCCTTGTCACTCACAGGGGCCCTTGTTTTCTGTGAGAACTTATTTCTGAGACTATTATTGACAAGGTTGCAACCACTATTGTAGCAAAACAAGCAGAGACTATTTACTTTGGAAATAGAAGGAGGTGTGTGGTAGTGAAGACTCCAGAGCACTGGAAACAAAATATGTAATCACAGAGTCTTGGCTTGAGCTCTTACTTTTCTCTGGGCCTCTGTGAAGCCCCATGCATAGGATTGTGTGATTCTCCCCGGCCTAGAAATAGGCATCAGATAGAACTGAATGCCACAGAGAGGACTGGAATTGCTGATTACAGAGCTTGTACATTGAAGGGGGCGTTTAATTAAACAGAGATGCAAGGACTCTGGAAAAATGATTGTTTCCAGTGAATGAACTCTAATGATCTGGCATTCTTCCAAGGAAGAGACTGACGGAGGTGTTTCTGAAATATAGGTCTGGTTATACCAGGCCTATGTGCCCAAACCTTCTATAACTGTCCATTGCCTTCAATATAAAGTTTTAAATTTGTTTGCATAGATGAGTAAAACTCACGCATTTAGAGTAAATTTTGACCACTGAAGACATGAATTAAGTACCAATTTTGAATTCTCCTTAAGTGTCCCTGAGTGTCAAAGATCTCCATGAAAAATTGAAGGTAAGAATGGAATGACTGGTCACTCCAAGAGACAGACTTCTGTAGTGGAGTGTCATCCATCTGGCACTATGGGTGTTGTCCCTACGTTTGGCTCATGAATTTGTTTGGTTCTGCATCATTGGGGAGATCTCTCAGTCACCCAGGGCACTGGGACTGAGGCTTGCATATTCCATCCCTCAGGCTCTGCCTGAGAACAAGACTGGCCAGCCAGCTTGCACCCAAGTTTGTGTTCCAAAGACACATTTATATCTCCTCTTTCTCACAACTTCCTCTATTGTGCAGTAAATTGAGAGCACAGAAGTCAAAACAATTCTTTAGGGTCTGATTTTCCAAAGGCAATAATGAGAAGAAAAGATCCACTTTCCAAGCAGACTGCTGGGCCATTCAAGCTGAAGCCCCAAACACATTCAATAATGGATGGCATGGAGGAATGGAAAACATTGCCATTGCTTAAAGGCAGGAGGGGGAGTGGACCAGGTCAAAATTTGGTGGAAGATAAAACAACAGTGTCTCACCAATCCATGAACCACCTACTGGGAACCAGTGATCTTCAAGAGCCATTTCCAAAGTGGTACTTGTTCTTTCTGTGTCTGGCTTATTTTAATTAACATAACTGTTTTAAAAATTCCTGAAAGAAAAACCAAACCTCCAGATAGAGAGTATCACGTAGAAAGCAAACCAAAGAGAATGGCCAAAAAATGACAGTTAGACACTTCCTTTCGCAGATGATAGCACAAAGCCTAAATGTAAAAAACATTCTAAAATGTTTTATTTCATCTTAATTTAGCCCTTTAAAATTTATATTTGTGTGCATATTTTGTAAGTCATAATGTGGTAATCTAGAAATACATTGCACATATAAACATTAAGTCAAAATACAAATATACATATATTGGAAGAAAATGCTCACATAATTTAACTGTTTATTATCACATTTGAGTTTTATTGCTGTAAGGAGTCATAATAATCAAAAGTAAAGGTATCCCAATGTCAATGGATTTTAAATCTTATTAGTCCACAATTCTAGCCACCAATATTATGAAATATTGAGGGAAATTATTTTAGTTACTTTCCTCACAAAAAATTGCAAACGAGCAGTTTCATAATTGAGTAAGTTATCTTCTCTGAATGGAAATCTGGACTTGTTAGGAGGTTTTGGTTTACCCAATTAATTCATCCTCACCAATGGTAGATCTTTTCCCATCCTTGGTAAGAGAAATGCATCTATATCTAGAGAAGAAGAGCTTCCACCAAGACTATGCTTCCGTCCAGGCTGTGGAGGAGAGAGGGCTTGTTGAAGTCCTGACATTTGCAGGATGTGTTTACTTCCCTGGAAACTGCTCCAGTTGTGAATAATAAGCTTAACTGTGGATGAGTAAGGAGATTGTGTTGCACTAGCAAAAGTTCTGATGAAATTGGATTTAAGAGTATGTTCAGAGCTATCAGTTTTAATCAAGAGAGAGACACGGGCCTCAAAGTTATAGAGTGTTTTGTGGCAACATTAGTTTGATGTGCTGGTTCAGCCTTAAAACTAGTAAATTTGAGGGATAGTCAAGAGAAAGATTGAAAACAACAATTTCTGCTATTAAATCTAGATTCAGCAAATATTTGATTGAATGCCTGCTATACATCTCTGGGTTGTAAGCATGATCTAATTACTGCAAATTAAAAACAATTCAGATATTTGTCAATGTTATGTCAATAAATCAGGAAAAAAATAAAATAGATTCAAAGATTTTGGAAACTCCAGGAAAACAGCAACTAACATAATTATTGAAAGCCACCAAACAAGGATGGAATATAAACAATTAAAATTTCTTAGAAAGTTGAAGGTAGAAGAGGGGCAGGAGCCAGCTTGTAAGTTATCAAAGAACAATGATCAAAGAAAGATGGAAAATAATTGGGGAAATTATGCTTATGTGAGTATAATAAAATAATCAACTTAAAGAGGAGAGGGTTCTTTTGGCTCATGGTTTCAGAGGTTTTAGTCCCTGGTAAGTTGGCCCTATTGTTTTGGATCTGTGGCAACACAGTGCATCATGGTGGGAGTGTGTGACTGAGGAAGACTCTTCATCTCAAGGTGGCCAGGAAACAAAGTAGAAGAAGAAAAATGGTACTGAGTTTCCAACAGTTGATTTAGCACTATCATGCATTCTCATTCATAGTAATCAACTACTTTATGTTCCATTGGTAGTCCTAAAATCACTTCACTACAAGGACATTAATAAAGATGCTTCTTGACTTGCAATGGGGTTATATCCTGAAGAGCCCATCACAAGTTGAAAACATCATAAGTGGAAATGCATACTTAATACACCTAGTTTACTAAATATTCTGGCTGAGTGACACAGCTCACTGTAGTGTCTCCTGGTCCCAGTGCTGACTGGGAGCTTGTGTTCACTGCCAGTGGCCAGCTTTCCAAGAGAGGATTGTACTACCTAATCATGGCTCAGGAAAAGGTCAACGTCCAAAATAGAAAGAATGGTTTCTTTTGAATGGATATTGCTTTGACATCATTGTAAAATTTAAAAATGGAAATGGAACCATATTGAGTCAGGAACTGGTAGTATACAGAACCACTTAATATGGATCTTGGATAGATGCTATATTACTAGTAAGCTTATGAGAATTGATATTACATTTATAATGTAAAAATCCGAGAAGAAAAGGTCCCCTTTTGTTTTTGGTAGGGTATCTCTGTGCTGACATCACAGAGATTTTATAGCTATTTTCCTTTGAGGATCTACTGCTCACACTCCCTAGCTATCATCTTCAGCATTGCTTTGATCTTCATAGCCAAAGTCATTGCATTGTCCTTCTGGGATAGTAAACAGCCCTTTTCTATCAGGAGTACACCTGCCACTTGACCATGTGATAGGATTTTCACTGAAATTTTTTGAGGAGAAATCACAAATTATGTTCTTGCATTTGATTCAGTCTTTCAGTTCCTTATTGGGAAGGTAGGACTCCTCCGTTTAGGACTGAGGACACTATAGAAGAAGATGCCTGATTACTGATCTTGGACAAAACTGGTTTTCTAAATTTTCTTCCCCTAGAGGAATAAATTTCTCCTTGTGTGCTTTGACATCTGCAGTTAAGAGAATGGTGTTTATTTTTATACTTTGTTAAAGAATTCTAGGCTCATTATGGGTTGTATCTTCAAGTGCTTTTTTATTTCTTCCTCATGGAAGTACTAAATACCATAATATGAATCAGTCCCAGAATTGAACAGAACATGGCATGACATGTACAGGTACAACTGGGCTTGAGCAATGAACATGTAGATATGCACCTTTCTTGTGACTTCTACAGCATCTCAACAAGGTCACCTACATTAATGTTTTTAACAAGGACTTTTTTTTAAAGCAAAGCTGAAGAGATTTATTTTCACTTCAAGGTTGGAGAAATTATGCTTTAAAACTTCTCAATCAAGGCTGAAATCACAACTCAAGACATAGTGCAGTGCTAATCAATTGAATCCTTTCTCTTCATTTTCAGATAGTTTTGGAGGCTGGAGAGCCCCTGGTAGAGTGTGGCCCTTGTGGCAACATCCTGGGGTTCTCTTAATTAATTGTTACAGATCATCAGCAGCAGAGAACCATGGGCAGGAATAAAGACATGTCAGTGATTGTCGCATTTTGCCTCTGCAAATTTCTTTTCATGGGGTGCTGAAGTGTAAAATTGATCCAAGAGGCAGTGGTCACATCTGACATTTCCCTCCACTAAATTAAAGAAGAAGGGAGAATTTTGATGAATTGAACAAAGTTTAGATGCTTTATCTTATGGTGACATTTTGATATTTTAAGGGAATGCATTTCATAGCTATTTCCTGCAGATAGATAACTCCATTGTTCTATTCATTTCTTGGAGTTGAAGAAAAAATAATCAAATTTATCAGCATGCCCAAGTCTTAGATTTTGCAGATTGTCATAATTCACACAGGCTCTGCCACAAGGCCTGCTGAAATGACAAAATGAGTAGCACAGAGGGAGACCAAGACAGAAATGGGCAAAATTAAGCCCCAGGTGCTCATCTGTTCATTAAGACAATCTCAAGGACAGTGGTCAGTGGCTAGAACTGAAGTGCCCAAATTGGTGACCAGAAATCCATAGTATAATATATTAAGTCATTAGAAACTGTGTTATAAAGTCCATGGCGGATGGTCACAGAAGTATAATATCTTGTGCAGACATCAGATAGCCAATTTCTGTCTTATAATGCCATGGTGGAGGGACAGAGGAGGAAGATCATAAGATTATATCATAAAGTCCAAAGTTATGGCCATAATAACATTACAATCTATGGGGTGTGTTCATGGAGCCAAATGATCCTTTCCTGTGGGTAGAAGCCAAAAGACTATATTGGGAGGAGCAAGAAGACACCCAGAGGCCATTCAATATAATGTCTTGGATTGTAACCAAAAAAAGCTACCCTCTGTAATGCTCAGCTGGATGGCTAGCCGGTTGCAGTGTAGAGTTCAATGATTGGAAGTTACCCTGTGAGTCTGCCAGATAAAGGTAGGAAAGTATGAATCTATGAGGGTGTGGGGTGCATTCACTTGTCAGTTAGAGGGATGACTCAATTGTGAGTTGAAGGATCACCTCAGGCACAAGGTTAGAGTCAGGCAGGGCCAGGCTGGGAAGGACAGGCGAGGGGTGGCAGAAAGTCTGGTAATGACTCAGAAGCCATGTGTCTTCGGTCCTCCTGTGTATCACTCAGTATTTGGTTGGTCATGCAGGAAATCTTGCTAACCCTCTGACACTGCAGAAGAAACAATTCTTTTGGAGAAATAGTCTAAGAAAGATATGGATGAAGGGGCAAGTATGCATTTGTTCTGATTCATAAGTTTTATTCACAGCCCTTGTATCATTTTTTACAGATCTTAATAAGTTATGCGGTTGTGATGTGGAATTGTATTCATAACTATTTGCCCATGAATGGTTTTCTGGTTGCTTTCTGATCTACTCTTCTCACTTCTATTCTCTGCTGTGCACAGCTATAGGGTACTGTTTCCTTCCCCTCTATGGGCTTGGGAGCTCTGTGAAAGGAGGATTTGTCAGAGCATTAATTCTTGGAGCTCTGTCACAGAAAAAATTACTGGGGCTTTCTGTATTCCTCAACTAAAGGCTCACTCTTCTCATGGAGGCTTTCTACATCTAGATCTCTCCATTTTGTTTTTTTTTTTCTGTATTAAATTCTTTTATTGGTACATTGTAGGTATACAACACAATTGCATTTCTCATTGGGAATTGTACCTTTATATAATGCATCTTGGTTCTTA
>NW_004624841.1:2002029-2023317 GCF_000247695.1 Heterocephalus glaber | reverse complement strand
TTCTCCTGTTATCTGAGAAATTATTCCTGATTTCATTTTTTCCAGATCCCCTTTTGTTGCCAGTTCAGTGGGTCCAGGTGGTTGAGTATCAGAGGGTTCCATCTCATTTCCCTGTGGGGTTGGTGTAGGTGATGTGGAAGCCTGATTTTGAGACTTATTTATGTGTTTTCTCATTTCGACTGGGGCAGGGGGCTGTTAGCACCTGCACGGATTACCTCCTCTGAGCTGGGTGAGGTGGGACAGGCGTCGGGAGCAGCAGTAGGGATGGTGACTCAAAAGCCCTTTCCTGTGGGCTGGGAGCAGTGGGAGGGATGGTGGCTGGGAAGTCCCTTCCTCTGGACCAGGAGCAGTGGGATGGAGGCTCAGAAGCCCCTCCCTCTGGGCCAGGAGCGGTGGGAGGGATGGTGGCCTGGAAGGCCCTTCCTCTGGGCCAGGAGCAGGGGGACAGAAGGTGGCCCAAAATCCCTTTCTTCTGTGCTGGGAGCAGCAGGAGGGATGGTGACCGTGAAGCCCCTTCCTCTGGACCAGGAGCAGAGGGACGACAGCTCAGAAACCCCTACCTCTGGGCTGGGAACAGCGGGACCCAGTACCTTGGTCTGGTGGTTTGGTGTCCTCTGCGTCTTTGTAGTGTGGAACCAGGTGGCTAACTGTCTGACTAGATCTCTCCATCTTGAGGCCGGTAACTACTTTCTTCTCACTGGTTCCCCAGGAGTTGTAACCATGTCTTTACTATTAACCCCAGGCAACTGACCTAACTCTTGTAATTCCTTTTCTCCCAGTCCACATATTTGTAAATAGTCTATTTGTTAGCAGACCTTCCAATAATCCTGAAGGTGCCATTTGTTTCATATCTGTCTGAACCTCAGTTTCTTTTAGTAATTCTTAGGATTTATCTTGAAAATAGTGGTAAGTCACAAATATGATGCCTTCTGCAGAATATGTACTTCTGTTCCTTGGATAGTGAAAGCACAGCAGAGATGACAGCCACACTCCACTCTTCTCAGCATCGAATAGGGGTAGCTTCACAGTCCTGCATGGCCAACCTGCCAGCTTTTCCACCTCATATTGGTGAGAGCAGAGAATGAGGTTCAACCTACCAATGGGGACTCAGACCCAAATGTAGTCCCATTCCAGCAAGGTTGCTGGATGAAGATGCAGAGGACTTCAGGCCACCTCAATGGCCTTCAAGGCAATGGGATTTAACAGCATGGTCACTGAGAGAAGCACCACAGTTAGTTGACTGGCCATCCTGATTAAGATTTTTCCTGAAGCTGAGGGCAGGAACATCAGGCCAACTCTGGCAGGGTAGGGTTTGCAAACAGATAGGGCCCCAAAGCTTTCAGAAGTGACAAACATTTTGACCAAACAGGGCAGATGTAGATCTGTGATTAGATGTTTTCTATTTAATTTTATTGGCAGTTTCTTTTTTCTTAGTCACAAATATTGCTAGTAGGATTAATAGGTGAAATTTATTAACTCTAAGGTACTTTTCTGCTTTTTAGTTTCATGACAAGATAAGTATGAGTATTCTTCCATTTTAGAAGTAAAGTAATAGGTACAAAGAAGACAAATAAATTGCTGAATATCATATAGCCAGTAAATATCAGGGCAAGGGTTAAATATGAGTCTTTTATGATGACATGACTTCAGCATTTAAACTTAGAAAATGACTTGAGTAGGCAACTTGCTTGCAGACAACTAGTAAAACTCCCTATCTTTTGCATTCATGTCAGAAGCAAAGTATTTTGGAAAAACCAATGGAGTTGGGTTTCAGCTTTTGGCTCATCACTTTCTGTCACTTGGTCTGGGCCTTGGTGTCCTCATCTATAAACTGAGACAATAATGCCCACCTCTTTGTGGTGAGTGTCAAATAATTTAAGATACAATTAGTTGTAGCATAGAATAGATGCCAATTTATGACCATTCTTGGTATTTTTTCATATATTACATTTGACTCCAATAAGTCATCCATTATTTTGGATACATCTAGTGATGGGTAGCTTACCACTTCTCTGGGATTCTTATTCCATTACATAAAAACACTGATTTGTGAGAGAGTTAGGTTTCTATAATAAAATTCCTGTCTGAGGTCAGTTCTCTGAGTTGACATTGTCTAAATCCAATCTCCATTTCATAACACCAGCCTTTTCATTTTATGAAGTTAATGTTTATGGCCTTCTAAGATTTTTTTCTCTAAAGTAAGCACTTTTAATTTTTTCAACCCTCTCTCAGTGATAAGGTTGTGAATTCTCTCTCCAGACTTCTCATGTCCTTGAGAGTCACTTTAATATTCCAAAAAGTGTAAGTTCACCATATTAAAAAACTAAAAAATTTACATACACAATAAAATTTTAAAAATAATGATTTCTGGTACAATATGTGTTCATTCACAGTCCCACCCTGGGGCCTGTCACTCATTTCCTAGTGGGCGATATCTGTAGTCTACTTGGGGACATATATCCCTGGTACCATCTTGATGAAATAGCTGTCCAGGACTGATAGTACTTGACAAAATATAAATCTTCTTAAGCTATGCTTTAGAGAGCATTGGGAAGTGGATGAAAAAAGTGGAGCTGAACTCTCTACAGGTGCAGAAAGCTCATTAATCTGCCCTTTTTAGTACTACCATTATCTTGAATTATATATTCACTGCGTTTTTATCATATTTGTACAAAGGGAAATTGGCCCATGTGGAGGTCTCAAGGAATTACACAGGAAATGTTAAATTTGTCCAGGAACAACATCCACTCGCCACACCATGGGTAATGAGAATCATACCTGTTCTGTCAGGTCAGGTAACCAGTCAATTCTTCTATGAGTGATTTCCCATGATGAGCTCATCTTTAAACCTTCTTACTGGTACTCTAAGAATCATCCTGTTGAAGTGTGGGCTGAAGTTATCCCATCTTTATTTGTTTCAGTGTTTAAGATCCCAAGTACAGTTATCTCCTAGTCCCCAATTCCCAGTCCTTATCTAGTTTGAAATCCTAGCCTATTGCAGATATCTATAAAGAAAACCTTGCATAGTCAGAATGATCAAATGCACATGCAGTTTTTAAGATTCTATCCTCAAAATATGATTTATACAGTTCGAATCTATCATTTCAGTCTCCAATACACAATAGAAAAATGCATATGGCCTCTGTGTCTTATCTGCCTTAATAGATGCGCGCACACACACACACACACACACACACACACACACACACACACACACATGAATAAAATTTCAGGAAAAACTGGTTCTGAGGTTTAGATTTGCCTGTTTCTCTCAAGACTAATTTATTTCCTGTTCTTTCTAACCTTAAATCCTCCTTTTTGTGAACTTAAACACTTCCTTTACTAAATGCCAGTGGTCTTAATCTGAGTATCTATGGAGTTAATGATAAGGCCCCACATTTGCAGCTGACAAGGGGAACTGTACTCCCACCCCTGAGATATAATGCCAGGGATTTGGCGGCTCAGTCAACAATAAAAAGCCATGAGCAATCAGAGAGGACTTTAAAAGGAAAATCAGAATCAAAACTCTTAAGTAGTAGTCAGGATTTGATTCCAAGTTTGGGATAGCATTTTCCATGCAACCTTTTTGTTTTTGCATGAGAAATGGTATGGATGTGAAGAGTAACTTAGTTTCCTGGAAGCAATGCATGATGGGAACTCAAACACATCTGCAATAACAGCCCAACTGTTGCTGCATGTACATTTCTCCAGCATAGGAGCTTGTGTACTGGGCATCATGAGACTCCAGGTCATGGCATCTAGTGGGTGTTAGTGAGTGTTTGCTGAATCAATAAAGGATTAAATAAAGAATGAAAGTTGAATGAGTTCTTAGTTTTGTATCTTCTCTGTTTGATTTTCTTTTCCTTCCTTAGTTTTTGCCAAATCTTTTTGGAAATTTAGTGTTGTATCATCTGCTTAGGGTTTAGATAGTTTTCAAAACAACTCTCATCAAAAGTTAGGTCAGAGGTTAAAAGTGATGTATAGAAAGTGACATAGCCTTTGAGCTAGCAATGAGCTAGGGCAGAAGGGTGAATGAAGGCAAGTGACCCCCCGGGAAGGAGATGACCACCAGATCAAATCCCAGGCCTCAGTTCATCTGTGGTTTGGATTTAAATCTTTGTTTTATATAGAATAATGATTCCTTCATACCCAGAACACTCTGCAAAGCTGTCTTTGTTTCTTTAAGTAAAAACTCACAGGCAGAGAGGATTCTTGGAAGTAAGCTGCTTGGAATCTGAGATGGGTAACAGGGTCAAAATCAGAAAGTTTCATGTGAAGAGAAGGAAATCGTTTCAGAATCTGCACCACTTGGGGCCCCTTCGCCACCTGCTGACCCTGTGCTGGGTCAGCCTGACTCCAGAAAACACTGTTTCAGAGTTTTCAAACCACAGTTGCCGCATTCTGGCTCTCCAGTACTTGATGAGAAACACTGGAAAGCTACCATGAAAAAGAATGAGTGAAGATTTCCTTAAATCTAAGTGGATTGCTTCATAAAAAGAAAGAAAAACATTTCCTTTTAGGAGATTGTGATGCTGGGTGTTGACTTGGCTCGTGAAAAATGCATGTGTCTTAGAAGGCCCCCATCAGGCACAAGGACAGATCCTGGAGCCCAAATGTTCACTCTTAGAGCGCAGTGTCCTTCCTCTTGTTTCACACAGCACATTATCTGGAGGGTATTATTTGTGGAAGCACCAAGGAGACATAGGAAGGGATTTTCAATATTTCCTCCCTCCAATCTCCTGTTCTGCAACTCATCATCCATTCAGCACAGGGCTTCATGCTATATGCCACCTTGTGCAGATCAATTTCAGAATTATTCCATGATAAAAATTGTGTTCTTGTCAAAAGCAGAGACAAAAATGCATGTGAACAGTGTTTCCCCAAGCAGATAAAAACACCCATAAATAGTATATTATGGTTTAAATCTAGAAGGTCCCCTAAAGTCTCATAGGTTCCCAAGTGGGGCTTGGTTAAAGGTGATTGGATCATGGTGGTGCTATACTTATCAGTGGGTTTATCCTTTAATGAATTCATATCTGAAGGTGCTGTTAGGAGCTAGGGGCTGATTGAAGAAACAGGCTCCTAGAGGTGTGACTTTGGGGGGGTGTATCTTGCACCCTGGATCCTCCCTTTCCTCTCTGCTTCCTAGTTGCCATGAGGTGAGCAGCTTTTCTCTGCCACCTCTGCCCTTCTGTCATGATGTTTCTGCCTTGGAGGGAGCCAACCACAGACTGTACACCTGAACAGTGAACCAAATTAAACCTATCCTCTTTTAAGCTGTGAATATAATGTACTGTATCCAAGAGGTGGGAAAATGACTAACAAAAAGTGCTTCCATTCCAGGCAGAAGACTTTGTGGTTGTGGCCACAGTGATGGAGACTTTGTATGCATTTCTAGGGAAGAATTATCACCTGAACTCTCTCCTTCTCTCTCTCTCTCTCTCTCTCTCTCTCTCTCTCTCTCTCTCTCTCTCTCTCTCAACAGAAGAGTACCTGGTTGGGACCAGCTCCTCTCTAACAGCTAATGCACACTGCTTATAATGAGAAGGGAGAGGTCAGGCTAATGGTGCCCAGCTGGACAGAACTAGACAAAGACTCTCCCAGGGAGGTGAATACCCATTTTTCTAAAGTTGAGAGGGAGCAAAGGAAGAGTAAGATCAGAATAAGATGAATTGCCTTGCATAGATCATATGAAAGGCAAGGGGTTTTTGGAAAGATTTCTTGGGTCTTTCTTTTTTGAAAAAGATAACAGCCTTTAAAATAAGTCTAACTTTCTTTAAGATCTGAGAGACCCCAGGATCTCATTTTGAGCTTTGAGTTTTAAACTTCGAGTGAAAACACCCCTGTCAGGATGAGGAACAGAGCCAGTAGAGGGGAGTGTGTGTGTGTGTGTGTGTGTGTGTGTGTGTGTGTGTAAAGAGTCTGCTCATATGATTATGGAGGCTCACAAGTCTCAAAATCTGCAGTCAACAATCTTCAGAGCTAGGAGAGCAGATGAGCTAAGATTCCCTATGAAAGCTGACAAGTTGAGGCTCAAAGTTCAAAAACAAAACAAGACCCAGTTTTAGCTGGAGTGTGAAAAAATAAACTAAAACAAAACTGATGATGTCCCAGCACAAAAGTTTTACTTAAGAGTTGATATTGTTCTTCCAACAGGCTTTCAACTGATAGAGTGAGACCTCCCCATGTGCAAGTGAGCAACTTGCTTTTTTTACACTTCATACTTAAATGATAACCTCATCCAAGACCACCCTCAGAGAAAGACTCAGAGTAATATTTAATAAAAACCTGGGCACCTGTGACCTAGTCAAGTTGACACATAAAATTAACCATCATAACCCCACAATTGGTTCCTTCAAAGGAAATTAATAACTTAAGAGTGGGACATTGCATAGAGGAAGAAGAATAAGAAAAAGAAGGGAAGATCTTCCAGAAGTATCCCAGCATAATTTCTTTACCCTGATGTACAGGAGAGGAAATACATTGTTGCTAATATATGATAGTTTTTAAAATCAGCTGTTTGAATTAAGAAGCCAGTTATTTTAATATCAATTTAGTTTAAGAATAGAAACTTCACGTGTGTATATTGACTTTTATTTGTCTATGCACATATAACTATGCATAATATAAAATAATTGGGTCATAACCCTTTTCTTCTAATTTATTATATATTGTCTTCCAGAATTATGTATTGCAGACAAAAATTCTAAATCGTTTGATTTTTGTCCCTTTGTTGTTAATTTGTCACCTATGCCTAGAGATTTGTAGGATTTCCTCAATTGACTCTCACAATTGAAAAAAGAATAATCGTGATTGATATTTTTAGGGTTGTAGTGAACTTTTTATATCTGCAAATATAAGGTATTAACATTCACTAGTTGTCTTTAATGTAACTATATTTCCTAGCCATTTGGTTTGAGTAGGTCTTTTATTTAAAACTTTTCTTCTTTTTTTATTATAAACATTGAATACTCCAAATTTACATTTAAGCATTGCTTTAGCTTTATTCACAAACTTGATATGTTGTGTTTTTATTTTCATTTAACTAAAATATTTTTTTGTTTCCATTGATTTATATTTGTTTCTATTTGATTTATAAAATACTTAGATTTTTGTTTGTTTGTTTCATTTTCCACTCTTTGGGGATTTTGAGTAAGGCAAAGTACAAACTAAGAGAAAAATAAAGGAAGGATAGAAAAGGAGATAAGGTGGAGGAGGTGGAGGAGACAGGTGAAGGAGATAAGGTGATTTTTAGTAGAAATATTTTTCTATTTTTTATTTCTAGTTAATTCTGTTATCTGATGAGAGAATGCACTTTGTATAATTTCATTTCTTCATTTATTAAGGTTTGTTTTAAGGCTTATAATATTCTATATCTTGTTGAATGTTCCATGTGTACTTGAAAAGTATGTTTTCTCCTATTGGATGAATTATTCAATAAATGTGAATTAAGTTGTGTACTGAAAAAAATTAAATGCGTACAAGAAAACAGAAAATGAATTGAAGAAACTGAAAAGGTGCCAGCTACTGAATTGATCCTTCCTCAAACATTACAACCATGCTTTCTCCTCCTCTCAGCAGGTTTTTGGAGGCACAGATACGCTGGAGATGGAGGGCATGTGTGTCAAGAAACAATGTCAGGGAGCCTGCAGAGGTGCCTGGACTCTGCACAGGCAGCAAGTGGGTTGAGGCAACAGGAAAGCTGCTCACTTACCATGAGATATGAATTATCTTACTGATGGAAGAGATAGAACTGGGAGGAGAATGGAGATTTTATTGTAATTTGACTAAGAACCTAATTCCTATAGTCAAATTTCACAATGGCACACTGCAGAGGTTACTTCCCTATGCTGGTAGGCTCAAAGTAGGTGACATTACATCTTAATTTCCAAAGCCAAATTGACTTCTTTCTATTTCTAATTTTTAACTCAAATGCCTCAAATGGCCATGAGAACTAGAGAGATACTAATGCTGGAAAAAAGTTCTCAAGGTAAACTTGTTTCAAAAATTCTGCCGGGTTTAAAGATTGGTGAACTTACAAGCTTCACGGTGAGAATTCTACTATGGTTAGCAGATTAAAATGTTTCAGTCTTGAGAGATTTATTATCTTATATTAGCCTCTCTTATTTTCCACATTATTTGTTTATAATAATAATGCATGTTTCTTAGAGATTCATATAAGTTTTAGTTAAAACAAGAACAAAGGCATAGCAATAAAAAAATTCTGGAAAAAATGGGAAAAAGGAAGATTATTGGGAGAGTTCCAAAGGGTGTATAGTTTTGTTGGCAACATTTTCTTTCTTTGTAGGGTCATAAACGTACAGATTGTCAAAATATTATTATAATATGTACATATGTGTCTTAAGTACAGCAAATTAGCAATTGTATATATTTATCTTGTGCAGCATGATGCTTGATGTAGGTATACATTGAGGAATGGTAAATTGAGCTAACTAGCATAGGCATTCCCTCAGTAAAGCTCAAAGGGAGAGTGTTTGACTGTAGTGGAAATTAACTTTTTCAAAACTAAGTCATAGTACCCAGAAGTTATAGTAACACTCTTATTTCCCTTCTTTTGGGACAAAAGATTGCTCACAGAAATACTCTCCACTCAAGATTTCTCAAGGCTATCTAATACACTAAAAGATATAATAAGAAAGAACTGGGGAAACATACAAAAATTCCATTTGATATCACGAAGACATTACACCATGGCTGAGTGAACCTGACTTCCATGCCAAGTGGGTATTCATTTTCACCATGTGTGCATTTAACCATCTTCCTTTCCATGGTCTCTTTCTTGAAATATGTTCATTTTCCTCTGAAGAATGATGCTCTTTCCTTCTCCTTTTGTGACCCACTTTGCATGGAGCTCTGTGGAGGATGTGACCCTTGTCAAACCAGGCACCATGATGAGTTCAAAAGATTTTTCAAGGAGTCCTTGGAAAGGGGTTCTTGTCATTTCCTCCTCCACTCACCTGAGACCAAAAGGGAGCATGAGTCCCAATGCTAGTCCAAGTTCTTTGTGAGTAAGAGATTCTCCATTTAATCTAAGGCTGATGGCCATGAAAAGGAGCTCCAAGTGAAGAAATACAGTGGAAGAGACCAGGTCCCGGTGGGTTTATCAAATCTTCCAGTCAAGCTGTGTTTTCACCAGCTCCAACTATGAGCTCTTAGAGCTTCAGGTCAATACACTCTTGTTATGAGCATGGTTTGCTTTTCCCTGTCTTATCCTAAATGGGCCCAACTGTTAAATCTTTCAAAAGTAGTAAAATATCAGAATGAGCCCTCTTGTCAGTAATAGTAGCAATCACAGTTTTGGCTCCAAGGAGAGCACTGGGCCTTCCATCCCCATCTACCTCCTACAGGCCGGGTCATCAGTTTCCTGGGTTGCCTTCTTAAGCACCTCTGCCGCAAACAAAAGAGGCACAGCTGGCTCCACTCAGATTCAGCACCTACTCCTTTTGTCACAGAATTGCCTAATCAAAACAACTAAAATTGGCTTCCCAGAAATTAAACCCTTCTTTCAACTAGAAACACTTATCCCAGCCAAAAACACTTGATGAAGACCTGAAGACCGGGGCGGGGGGGGGGGGGGGGTTGTTTGTCTTCATTTTGAATAACTGAAAAAAATAATAAAGGAAGCAGAAAGGAGTCCATGAGGAGGTAATTTGTTTCTTCTGTCAGATGTTTCACAACACAGGTGATGGCCTAAATTTAAAGATTCTTTAAACAGCATGCACCCAGAATAATGAAAATCAAAGTTCAAGGGCTTATTTCAATTCTGATGAACAATCCGCCCATTTGTAAGGATTTATTGACTAGCTAGGGAATATTTAAAATTTGCATTTCACTTGCCACTTTAGAATTTTTTGCAAGAGCATTTAATCTTTTTTCTTCTCTCTCTGTTCTTCAAAAGGTCTTGACTTGCTATTCTTAAATGAAATTATCTTTGTCTGCTTCCTCTTCAGTGAAATGAAACAACTTTAAATAACTCACTTACACAGCCAAGTTTTAAAACTTTCGGAACAAATACTTTCTCCCAAATCTCTCTGTGTTATGGTACTACCAATGTACTATTCTATCCCATGACATCCCATTCTATTTTAAAATATCTTGGTCAGGACCCACAAAATTGCCTCTGCTAAAATGGTTTCTTTAGTGAACAATTGTTTTGTACTTGCTTAGGTAGGAAAATCTTTGAGCCAGTAAAGGCATTTTTAAACTTTCTTTATCTTTTTGTCTAACATAAATAATGGGACACAGGGGTCTTCAGTTGTACCAATCTTCCTGCTGTATCCTCCCACCTGGATCCGAAAGGACCTTTCCAGACATTTGTCATTTGCCTTTTGCTCTTAGGTAGATTCGATGCCTTTTGCTCAGTTTTACAAGAAGAAAGGCGACTTTATGTTTCTCAGGATCTTCTCTCATCTACCAGTTGGGTTTATTCAAAAGAGGCTGTTGGCAAGTGCTGGAGAGGTATTGGGGGATGATTCTTGTCTCCTCCCCTTCTCAGCACTGGCTACCTCTCAGCGTGGTCCCCATTTGTGTCAGGAGCCTCTGTTCTGATTCTGGCTTCTGTGTGGTAGATGTGGCTCCTGGCCTCTTTCACACCTCTTCGTGGCGTTTCCCAGACCTTGAAGGAGAAGCAGCTTTCCACTCTGCATTGCCTGCCTATCCTCTATTTGGTCTTGTGATGCTTCTGTAGCTTCATGTTCATATTAAATTCCTTCCATAAACTACTCACATTCAGTCTGATTCCATACTTGACTCTGATTGACAAGTGATTTGGGATTGGGTTATACTTTTATTAATTTGTTCATATCTTGAACTGTAGTTATAAAAATGAGTAGGTTTGAAAATTCAAAATCACCACAGAGAAAAGGGTACCATGGAAGAAGAAGCCAAACATTCTATATGAATATTTTCTCTTAAGGCATTTGTCAATTTCTAAGAGGCTGAGAAATGGAAGAGAAATTTAAGAGACTAAAAAACCAAGTAGATATTTAAGTGATTCCAAGGTCTTTGAGAGAGAGAGAGAGAGAGAGAGAGAGAGAGAGAGAGAGAGAGGGAGAGTATTTTAAGGCCTGCCATGGGACAGGAAGAGGAGATGTCCTGGAAATAGCACAGACATTTTTGTTGAGACTCCCTCAGTGGCTACTTCTGAGAATAAGAACAAACTGGAACTAGGCCAAACTTCACAAAATCTGAATCACAAACTCAAGACATCTTAATTTCTGATTAAATCAAAGTAGTCTTCCCAAGCTGTCTGTCAGAGTATAATTCAATTCTATCTGGAGGGATATAAATCATCCAAAGCCTCTATATTAAAAAATACAATAAAACTAAACATGATATAAAAAGTGATCTGATGACCAAAAGTCAATAGAAAAAAGAGAAAGAGGATGCAGCCGTAATGTAATACACCCCAGATACACAATATAACTCCTGAATTTGAAATTATCTGACAGGAATTTTTTAAAACCTTTAGTTCATATGTTCAAGAAAATAGCTGGAAAATTTCATTGCAAAACTAGAATCTATTAAAAAATGTTCAGTGGAAATTCTAGAAGTAAAATAATTTCAACAGATGGGTTCAACAGCAATTTGGTTACAACAGAAACAACAAACAACTAAAAACTAAAAATATGGGTCAGTAGTAAATATACAGATTGAAACATAAAGAAAAATAGGTAATACAGAAAAAAAGTAGAGCATGAAAAAACCCCTAAATACATGCAATTGCAATCTCAAGGAGAAAGGAGAGGAAGGATAGGGCAGACAAGATGCTCAGAGTTTCAGGCTCAGAATTTCACAAAATCTAATAAAACCTTCCAAGACCAAATTTAAAATTCTGTAACCTATCAGCAAAATAAATACAAAGAAGTTTATAGTTGGCATATTATGGGAAAACTACTGTAAGTAGTTTGACCAAAGTCAAAGTGGAAATCTTAAAAGTAATCAGAGTAAAACAAGGCTCATTAACCTCAAAGAAAGAGACTAACAAGAAAAAGCAAAACAATATCACGTTCCAAAAATAGAATATTTTCTGGCCTCAATTTCTATATTTTAAAAATTATAGTATTTATTAAAGATCATTCAACTACAAATTATAACAGATTTCTTCTCAACTACTAAGATTAGGAATATAGGCTTATATAATTCTGGAGTATATTATCCTTTAATATGCACAGGAATCTTTATCAAAATAGATTATATAATGGGCCTTATTACCATTGCTGTAAATTTCAAAAAATTGAAATTATGCAGAGGATATTCTTTGACCATAATGGAATCAGTCTTGAAATAAAGATCCCCCAATACTTGAATATTAGGCAAAACATACATCTTGATTTACCTTAGAGTAAATAATGAATAGAATATGGAAATTAGATAATATTTTTATTTAAATAATAATGAAAATAGAATATATTAAACCATGGAATGTGACTAAAGCTGTTCATAGAGGAAAATATACAGCTTAAGTTCACATATTATAAGATAATAAAGGCTCTAAGCATGTTTTACAAAAACTCAGGAAAAAACAAAAGAAATACAAAATAGAATAATGATAAGGGCAGAAACCAATAAAACAGAAAAAAATCAATAAGTTAAATATTATTTCTTTGAAAAGATCATTTAAATTGATATAGTGGTACCAAAACTAAACATGAGAAATGAGGAAAATATCATATTTAACAATATTTAACAATATCACTATTTAAAAAATCAGAATCACTGTAGATTTTATAGGCATTAAAATGTTAATAAGACACACAATATAATGATGTCAGCAAGGTGAAGGAATAGGAAGCTCAAGTTCTTGTGGTCTCACAGAAACCCCAATTTTGTCAGCCTCATGTGAACCAGAGTAATGGTATGAAAATGGCCCTGTCTATGATTCCAGCACAGTGTTGGAGCAAAACATCACAGAATGGATGCAGTGAAGAGGGCAGGTAAGAAGACCAGTTTCCTTGCACTCAGTTCATCCCTTCTTTAAGGTAGCACAGTGTGGTGCTGAGAGAGGCCCCCCGTTTCTCCCACAGAGGAAAGTGAGAGCAAAGTAAAGGCCAGGATTTTCCAGACTAATGACACACTTCCCAGGAAGTCACCCACAATGCTGAGAGGCTAGGGCATGAGTTGTCTGGAGACAAAAGAGGCAGGAAGGTGGGGAGGAGTATCTAGAAATTGTCATGCAGTTCTCAACAGCTGGCTGTGAACCCTGCTAACCAGCTTTTTAGACTCCAAGAGGATTTCCTGTAAGCTAACTGGAAGGATGCCCACCTGAGGACCTTCCCACAATGAGGAGAAGCAGGCCTGCAGCACTCTGCATTACCACCCACCATGTGTCTGGAGCCGCCACCCTGTGTGTCCTTGTGCACAGCCTGAAAAGTCCCCTTGGACACACACCTCTCATCAGGAGGTGTGAGTATTGTCAGTCTGCTTGACCCTGTGTTTCTACAAAAATAAAAGTCATCAATTTCTTAGCGAAAAATTGACAAATTGATTCTGAAACTTATGTCAAAATAATAAGAACTCAACATAGCAAAAATATTTTTGAAAAATTAGATTAAGTTGGAGCAATTATATTATGAGACAGCAAGTATGATTATACTGCCACAGTAATTAAAACTGCAGTTTTTTTGTTTTTTGTGTTTTTGGTACGGGGGATTGAACTTGGGTCCTTGTGCTTGTGCAGCAGGTGGTGAAACCACTTAGCTAAATCCCCGGCCCAAAACTGCAGTTTTGAATAAGGATAGATGCAGAAAGGGATAGAATAGAGCATTTCAGAAAAGGGCTCATACACCTGATACATGATAAATATATCATTGTAATGCAGTCTGACAAGGCTACTGTATTCCTTTAAATATGAAGGAAGCAAATGAAGATCCAATTAAAAAAACTTTAATCTCTACCTCATCCATGTACAAAGATAATTATCAATGAATTCTAGACCTAAATATGAAAGGTGAAGCCTACTTATATTATGTACACATGGTAACCTCATATTAAATATATACTTGAAACTATATGTATATTTTTTACATATGTCAAAAAAGCTTTTTTATAGCTTTAAAATGAAATGGGCCTGGAGGGAGGTTGAGAAGCTGGTAACATTCCTTATCAGGAGCTGAGAACCTTTTTCAGAAATGACAAATACTAAATGCTTTAGTCTTTGCAGGACATATGATCTTTGTAGCAATAACAATTGTTCTCCTATAGTGTAAGAATTTGACTACTTATAAATAGTAGAATATAAATTTCATATCATTTTGCATAGATTTTTTTGAGATATATAATGCTACTTTTTATGTTTTCCATCCATTGAAAAATGTTAAAAAAACTTCCTTACATCAAATGTCTTACAAGAACAGGGGGCAGGCCAGGTTTGACCCCAGGGCCATTGGCTATATTTTGAGCTACTTGTAGTTAAAGGGATGTATTCATTCTATAATGATTCCTTAAGCTGTAGAATGAAGTTTGGTTTACTTTAATGCTATATATTTAAATAAAACTTTTTATTAAAAATACTGAGAAAGTTTGGGTGACCTTGGGTTTGTCACTGAAGTTTTAAGTAACACCAAAAGCACTATCTTTGGAAGAAAGAATACTGCTAAGTTGGATTTTATTAAAACATAAAAAACATACACTTTGTAAAAATGGCTGTTAAGAAAATGAAAAGACACATCATACACTGGAAAAAATGTTTGTAAAATTTATCTAATAAATAATACAAGCTCAAAATATGTTAAGGACTCCTAAACTTAGTAACAATATGAAAACAACTCAATTAAAAATGAATAAAAGACCTGAGCTGACACCTAATCAAATAGATACGCAGATGGCAAATAAGCACATGAAAACATGTCCAGTATCACATGTATAACAGATTTGCAAATGAAAACAAGGTACCTGTGTATACCTACTACAGTGGCTAAAATTAAACCAAAAACAAATAAACAAAACCTGATAGTACTAAATGCTGTGAAGAATGTGAAGCAAGAGGAAATCTCATTCATTTATGGGGAGGATGTAAAATGACTCTGATATCTTGGAAGAGATTTTGGCAGTTTCTTATAAAACTAAATATAATATTGCTATCTAATAGAGTAATCTTATATATAGGTTTTATTCAATTGAAATGGAAACTTATCCACATAAATACTTGCACACGAGTATTGACACAAGCTTTATTCATGATCTCCAAGAACTGGTAACAACTAAGGTGTCTTTGAATTGGTGAACGGAGAAATAGATTGTAGTATATCCACAATATGGAATACAAGTCAGTGATTAGTGAAAAATTAAAGCCATGCAAAATCATGGATGAGTGCTTGAAAATGCTACAGCTGTACATTCATATGACATTCTGGTAAAGGCAAAATTCTAGAGATGTAAATAAACACTTTTAGTAATTACTTCTGTTTCAGAAATGAGGCACAGGAGAATTTTTAGAACCATGCAATTAGTCTAGATGATGCCATAATGGTGGGTCAACTACACTATGCATTAGTCCAAATCCACAGACCTGTATCACTTAAAGAAAGAATCTTAATACATGCACACTTGAAAAGATTTAGGAGGCCAAGGGATACTAGAATAGAATTCAGACTGTGACAAAATAATCAAAGAGCATTATAAATATGTGAAAGTACCTCACTAGATGGAATGGGGAAGAGAGCCTCCTGCCAATAGTAGCTTTGGAAATGAGTGGAGACTATAATACTATAAGACTCAACATAAAAGAAACTATATGAACATGCTCTTCTAGTTGATTTATTTTCCTACAGTGATACAGTTTAGCAAGTATGAAACTGCTCCATATGAGTACTGGAATCAAACAAATAAAAAGGTGGCCAGTGGAAGTAATAAAGCTTCTCACTATTGAAATGAAAGGTTACTGATAAGCAAGGGGATCGGTAGGTCTATGCTGATCATACAGTAACAGAATAGACATGGAGACATCAGTATGAGCTCATGTTTTGTCTAGTATCTATATAGAAATATGTATGCACACATAGTGAGAGAGCCATAATGAAATGGTACCCCAATAATAATAAGTACACTAATCTCCTTATCTACAGGGGATAAATTTTAAGATCTCAGTTAATACTTGAAATGATATCACCAAATCTTACACATACTGTGTTTTTCCCTATACATACATATCTATGATAAAATTTAATTTATGAATTAGACAAAATAAATTAGGCATGGTTGTTAAGAGATTACAATAATAATTTACTGTGGATATTAGCAGTCAGCATATGTTTATCTTCTTCTCTTTCCTTATTAATTCAAGAACGTTCATATCACACAAAGGAAGCACTTCACAGTTTTGGCATACCTGAATAGCCAGCCTCACTATTCTGGGCTTCAGGTCCATTATTAGGTAAAATAAGGGCTACTTCATCACAAACACTGAAATATGATGACGTTTGTCTGACAGCTCAGATGGCTGTTATGTGACTACATTGTGGACACTGAACACAATGTTGTTCACATCCAGGGTGGGACAAAGCCAGATGATTTGAGGTTTCATTGCCTTGCTCAGAACAACAAGCAAGTTAAAATCTTTAATGTGTTTATTTCTGGAAATTTTAATTTTTTTCAGAAAGCAAAACTGCCAAAAGTGAGGATTTCTCTATATAAATATAAAGAATATTATCTGGCAATGATAAGAAATAAAATCCTGACATATACATATTACACAATGAACAACTCTTGAAAATACTTTGCAAAAAGAGCCAATTGTAAAAGACCGTATATTGGATGCTTTCATTCATATCAGCCCAGTGCTCAGTTCTTGATTTTAATATTATTGTCTGGTGAAAAGAACCAGGGATCCTTAGAGAAATGGATAATTCTAGGACCAGAACACAAAATACACAAGGTGAGTCTGGAGCATGGCCTAAAGCCACAAAATATGAGTGTTAAAAATAAACGAATAAAAACTAAAACAGTGGTAGTGATAAATCAAAAGACACATGAACTGACTGAAAGAGCTTCCAATGATCAATGTATGTGAAATCATCTGAGAAACAAAATAAAACATTATTGGATTATAGCCCAATGTGTGAAATAAACATCCATGATTCTATACTTACATGAATCTACACTTATAATTTACCCATATAAGTTAATTATTTAATGTTGATGCTAAGAGGAAAGAAGAATTCCAAAAATTTATGTAGACAATCTACTTTTAACGAAGCAAAACATAACTCCTTCTTTTCTGAGTGTGGGCTTTTCATAGTGTTTTCTTTCCAAAGAAGACAGTATGTTAGGGGTGTGTGACTCATTTTACTATGGAGAAGGCTGAAAACCATGATCTCATCCAAGTGATTAACATCAAAATCAACAGTAATGAATCATGTTCCCAATGTGATCTCTTAGATAAATGGCATTTTACCATGCGCTTCCTCCCTCAAATATGTAACTCCAGTATTATCATGAGAAAACCACCAAAGAAATTCCATTTGAAGAGCATTTTAAAAAATATCCGAATGGTACTCCTTAAAATGGTCTAGTTTATAAAAAAGAGGAAATTATGAAAAACTATCCTGGCCAAGGAAGTGGTAAGAGGCAAGACAACAATATGTCATGGGACATGAATGAAATCTGGCAACAGAGAAAGGATGTTAGATAAAAACTCAGGAAATCTGAGTAAACTATGAACTTTTGTTAATAAAACTCTGCCCATATTGGTGCATCACTCATGACAGATGCATTGTACTTGTACAAGGAGAAACTAGGTCTACAGCATACAAAAGTTCTCTGTATTGTCACAATTTTTATTAACTTTAAATCTAAAATGAGAGCATAAAGTTTATTAGATTTTCCTGAGGTGTCTGTATATTGACACTGCATGATCACTCTGTTTTCAACTCTACTGGCATTCTTACTTTTACCTGAAATGTTACCTTAAGATAACCTTTAGGCCCTTTCTCCCATGCAGTGAGAATTATCAATTAAATCTCTCCTCAATGGACTTTATTTACTGGGGTATCACTTTTATTTATTTCATCAACTTCCATATTAATTTCTGGCTAAATATGAGGATGTGAGTTTCTGGAATCATCTAACACTTTCCTGAGGTTGAATAATTAAAAACTGGAGAGAAGCCAAAAGCCCAGAAACAAGCTCAAGGGATAAGGCAAGCATATATCTTATGGGAGTTGGGCACAGTGTTGAAGAATATCTAACCAATGATCAGTCACAGAGCCCAAGTAGAAGAGGTATTCACTTCTGATGAGTAATAAGGTAAGAAACAAAATATCATCTGTCCAATTGTGGCATATAATCCGTAAAGAAGGTCTTTCTCCACAAAACTTATGCTGGTTTCCTAATATTCCAAATTTAGCTTCAAATTCCAAAAAGAATGTCATGAATGACGTTAGAAGCAGGTATGAAAAGTGATGGAGGAAAAAAAATCAGAAATCTGGCCAGTCATGGTAGGAAGGGGAGATAGGTGAGAAAAGTTATTGTGGGAGGTTCACAGTGTATCTACTCACCTCCAGGTAACTAGAGAACCGTTAGATGTGGAAGTCCAAGAATACGCCCTCATGGAAGGAGCTTGTGGTGCCCTATGTGAAGGTATTAGGCGTCTCAGACAATTCATAGGATTTCAGGACCAGGTTCTAGTGCTGACATGGGCCTGAAGAAGGTATGTGTGCTTAGAGGACATAAATGAAATGAATAGGGTCATATTCACTGGTGGAATCATGTTTGTGTGGTTTCCAAGATATTAAAGTCACTTTTCAGACAATCAAGATGACAAACAAAAGATTTCTTCTTACATTGGCTGGGACATAGGGAGGACTTTACACACTTCTTGACACACCCAATTATGATGATCATAAGTGAGATAACAGAAGATACTATATCTACTCGTTCATAGAAAGTAGTAACTCTTTGATAACTACAACTATGAGAAAACAGTAAAAGGACTATGGCCACTCTTCCTCCTTGGCATGATTTTTAGACAGACTCCCACAAGCTTGTTCTTGAGGATTTCATCCCTGGTTTATTACTTCTCCATTATTCCATACATCTATTGTCTCTATATCTTCTGTTTCAAAATACTTAGAGGAGAATGAGTTGATGTTTGCCACATTTCAAGAATCATTTGGGGACACCCCCAGGCACGGCTCAGCCTGTCCACTTGCATCCAGGAGAATATGAGGACCGCCCCCCGGGCACGCCCACCAGCTGCCAGCGGCCCCCACCCCACTCCCCGCCTCTGTCCTCTTGGCCGTGTAGCTACCTGATTCCACACTACAGAGGCACAGGGGGACATAAAGACCATTGTCCTGAGCTGCAGAAGTGAACAACACAGAGGGCCTCTCTCAGGCTTCCTGATGAAAACTGAAGCCCACTGGAAAAGTGAAGAGAATCTCTGCAATAAAGGCACACCAGACCACTGTACTTGGTAAGTTGGAGGGATCATCACCTCCCATTTGAACCTGGACTATCTTCAGGGGAAAGGCAGCTGGAACCTGTAATATAACCTTGCAGGGTTCAACCCTGCAGGAAGTCAGGGACCTCAACTTGGGACTTGCAGCCAGAAATCTGCTTGAATCTCACAAGTCTGCGACTGGTTTACTGAGACTCATTGACTTATAACTGGACACTGCAGCCCACACTGTCTATTGTGACAGCAGAGACATACCCTGAAGGAGGCCCTTCATTTTTATCTTTTATTTGTTATTTTCAAAATTACCACTATTGTTTTGCTCTTATTTTGTATTTTTTTCTTCTTTTTCTACTCTTTAAAAATTTTTCTTTTTCTCTTTTTTCTTTTTCTCTTTTCTTTCTCTCTCCCTCACTCCCTTGCTGTCCCACATTGTTCTTCATCTCCCTTTGTGTTCCTGTTCTGGCCCTAATACATATTTCTTCTTTATTTTTCTTTTCTTCACTCTCCTTCTCTTGCCAGTGCCCTCTGGCCTCACTGCTAACCTTCCCCTATCCCTCTATCTACCTATTCCTCCCTCCCAAACTCCTTCTAACTCCCCATCCTGAAAGGTAAAGTTGCTATATTGAAGAATTTATTCACTATAAACATATGTGGGATTGGTCCTTGATCTTGATTTAATTCACACAGTTAAAGGTGATAGGTTAATAACCACCACAAATTATCATTTTCTAAATGGTACTTGATGCTATTGTGTTGCTGATTGTATCTCTGTGGCTAAGGTGTTTTGAATGATCTAATCAGTGGTCCTCCCTGGTATAATGAAAATCAGATAGCCTCAGAGCCTTTAGAGACTCAAAAACTAAAGACCAGCTACACCTGGAAGACACCTCTAAGAAGCAATCACTCCATAAGGGTCCTAAAAACATCAACAAAGATACTTACAATAAGCAATTTCCAAGTATCAACCCAAGAACTAAACCAAGGACAGTATCAGAAACAAAAATGAGAAGAAATTTAAGCAAGTCACAATCTCAGACTTCCACCCCACAAAAGGCAAATTCTGAGGGAAATGAGGTGATAATCAACCACCTGAACACCCTGAACTGATAGCACAGGAAGTAACAAAATGAATGAGGCTCTAGAAAAACCCAAAGCAGAAATAATCTCCAAGATAACTACAGAGATGGGGAGCAGAGTGAAAGACATGATTAGAGGCTCTAAAACAGAAACAGATTAAAAAAAAATAGATGAGCTGAGAAACATGCTGGAAGCCATGAATGCCCAGCATAAGAAAGAAATAGAAATCATGAAACAGATTCAAACAGATAATTCAGATTAAAAACTCCACTGAAAGCATGCAGAGCAGATTAAGGGAATCTGAAGATACAATATCAGATATAGAAGACAGGATTGCAGTGAAGGACCACAGAAACAGATTTCTTAAAAATAGTAAGGGATCACGAGAAATCAATCCAGCAGCTGCTAGATGATGCAAAGAAGAATAACATAAGACTGATAGGAGTCAACAAAAAAAGAGGAGGAAGTACAATTGGCATAAAAAAACTGTTCACAGACAGAGGTGGAGAATTGGACATACACATAAGTGAGGCATATAGAACTCCAACTAGCCAAGATCAAAAAAATCTACACCTAGACATATGACAGTTAAGATCCCAGAAACCCAACAGAAGATCATAATCCTCCAAGCAGTTAGAGAAAAGAAACAAATCACCTACGAAGGAAAGTCCATCAGAATCATGGCAGATTTTTCAAAACAAACCATCAAATCAAGGAGAGCCTGGAGTGAAGTATTTCAAGCCCTAAAAGAAAATAACTTCCAACCTAGACTGTTGTATCCTGCAAAATTATCT
>NW_004624841.1:1941497-1970433 GCF_000247695.1 Heterocephalus glaber | reverse complement strand
TGGAAATCAGTATGGAGATGCCTCAAAGAACTAGGGATAGAGGTCCCATTTGATCCAGGTACTCCTCTGCTGGGTATCTTCCCAAAAGAATTAAAAGAATTGTACCACAGCAATATATGTGCACCCATGTTTGTAGTGGCATAGTTTGTAATAGCTAAAGCTTGGAAACAGCCCAAGTGCCCATCAACTGGAAACTGGATAACAAAGATGTGGTTTTTTTTTTTTATATATAAAATGGAGTACTACTCAGCCATAAAGAATGAGAAACTAGAGAAATTTATAGCTAAATGGTTTCATATTGAGGCAATATTCCTAAGTGAAATAAATACAACACACATGCAAATACTGAATAGTTTCTCTAGTGTGAGAAACTGAAAGTGCAAATAAGGATTTAAATGACTAAAACGCATAATTGATAATTTGAATTAGGAAAAGGTCCAAAGGTGTAGGGGTGGTGCGAGGGAAAGGGGAAAGGAAAGAAGGGAAAGGAAAAATTATGAGAAACGAAAAAATGGAAAAGAAATCTATGTAAATAGGGAAGAGTGGAGGTGATGAAAGGCACATAGGTAATGGGGAAAAAAATAAGAAGATACATCATGTACAGGTACAAGCACTCAATAATAAATGTAAACGTGTTGTATACCTAAAATGTACCAATAAAATAATTTTTTTAAAAAGAATGTCTGATCTGATTTCCACTTGCATCAATGGTGCATGAGAATTCTAGGTGCTCCACACTATTGTTAACATTTAGTGTTGTCAATTTCTTGAATCCTAACTACATTGTTTAGTGGCTAATAGTATCAGTTTGCATTTTTGCATTTCCTTGATGACTATTAAGTGTAAACATAGTTTCATAAAATTTATTGGCCATTTATGTGTCCTCCTTTACAATGTGTCCTAAAGTTTCTAGTCAACATTTATTTATCTAAGGAACTATTTATTTAATAAAAAGAAATTATAATGTTACGTGTTTTAAAAGCTGAAATGTATATTGAAATTCAGAAAAACAAGAATTTAATTTTTTTATTTCATACTCTCCTAATGCTTTTATATATTTTTAATTTTTGTATATATGTCTTTTTTCTCTTTATATAGCAACAAATTTTGTAATATTAATTTTATGAGCATGGTTGATCACATCATTTATTTTGTTTTAAAAGTTTACAAAGGTGCCTTTCAGCTCCTTTACCTACTGAGCTTCAAAACTTATTGTTGTTAGGGCCGCGGATTTAGCTCAGTAGTTTCGCCGCCTGCTGTGCAAGCGCAAGGACCCAAGTTCAATCCCAGGTACCAAAACAAAACAACAACAAAAAGACCTTATTGTTGTTAATGTCATTATGCTTTTAAAATAGTTTTGAATATTGGAAAAACCTTTATTGAGCTTATTCCATTTAAATTCTGTGAGATTTCAAGAAAATGAAGGTATTTTTATCATGAATATTCTAAAACACTCTTTGAACTAATGACCTATAGTGTGCTTAAAACAAGCAGGAATTCTGATAAATTCTACTTTTTATGACTGCTATTTGCAAAGAAAAAGTAACTGTCATTTGTGACATATTGTGACAAGAGAGTACTTCTAAGTGATTAACATCAAAAGGAATTGAGGCTTTTGCTTACATTATACAAGTTAAATGAAGGGAAATCTTTCCAAAAACTAGCTTATTGCTTTGTATATTACAAAGCTTGCTTATATGTCTTGTTTCTCTTCCTCTACTATATACACTATAATTTAGTGCTAGATATTCTATATCACATTCCTATCACATATTCTAAGGCATCTGCCTTTGTGTCATGTTTCTGAATGAACAATTATTTGCCAACAAATTAGACAAATTAAAAGAAGTGAATGATCACGGTGAACAAGAGAAGGATTCTTGGAAGTTTTTCCTACATGTGGTCAAAAGTAATAGGGACGTTACAAAGAAGGGGTGGCGGACAGCATAAATATTTCCCAAATTATTGTAGCTCTTATTCAAAATCATTTTAGGACATCCCAAAGAGACTGAGACATGCCCAATGTCACCTGAGCTAAAAACAAATACAACAAAGATTAAGGTGTTCTGTAGCCAGTTACAGTTAATAGGAAAAAGAGATTGGTCTTGGGTCAGGGATTTAGCTCAGTGGTTCTGCTGCCTACCTCACAAGTGCAAGGACCAGAGTTCAATCCTCGATACCAAAATAAATAAATAAATAAAAGAGTTTGGTCTTAAAATTTTTTCAAGAATATTTTCCCATGAAACAGTGCTAGGTTCTTTTCCATCAAATTTCAATAATTTCATATAAAATTATCTTTTTCATTGTATTTCAATTAGTCCACATTTTCATTATATGATAATTTCGTATACCATGGGGAGTTGGTACATGGGCATAACATATCTTTGCTCTTTTTTCATTCCCTTCCCCTCCACCACCTCTTCCTAAATCCATTGTTGTTCCTACCTTTCTTACTCTATGGCTTGCAAACTTACTTTTGTACTGAAAACCTTAGGTAGACAGAAATTCTTAAATTTTCAAATAAGTTTTACTTTGTATATACAAGGAATACAACATGAAGCATTGGAATACATATGGGCACCATTTATAGTATAGATAGATAGGCTATACATTTTAACTCTTATTTTTAAAAAATGTAGGTAATAAAATTTCCATATCCATCATCTCAGATAGTTACCCATTTTTGTACAGGTATAGCAAAAGCAGGTAAAAACTATTCATTAAGCAAAATTCCCAAATAAAAATATAATATTAACTATATCCCTCATACTATATATTAGATCTCTAGACCTGATTTTCCTACATAACTGCCACTTTGTAACTTTTGATGTACATTCCCCATTTTCTTCTCTACCCCATCCTGTTTCATTTATTGGTGCTGTTGATTTGACTATCTACCATCTACTATCTACTATTTATCTATTTTTAGAATCCACATAAAAGCAAGAGCATGTAATTTTTTTGTGTGTCTGGCTTATTTCATTTAGCAGAATCCCCTCCATATGTTTTGGTAAATGACAGAATCTCCTCCGTTTTATGGATGAGTGATATTGCAGTGTATATATCTACAATGGTTTCTTTATGCATTTTCTTGTACATTATTTCTGTGCCTCAGTTACTGTGAACAATGCTACAGTGAGCATGGAAGTCAAGCTATCTTTACCAATGTCTCCCATTTCCTTTGAGTATGTATACAAAAGGATTGGTAGGCCTTATGGTAACTCTATTTTTCATTTCTTTACGATCTTCTATATTATTTGGGGGAATTTAAAGGAAATGAAATGCAGCTAGCTCTTTCTTTGTTTGAAAACAAAACTCATATTTCAAATTTCTATAAGTAATAAAATAGTCTCAAGATGAGCAATGATCTCAATGAAAAGATCAAATGAATTATGTTAAAATACTTAGAAAAATAAGCTGCTATGCATGTATTCCTATAGTACACTGATTTTAACTCTTTTGGAAAGATATCCAGAAGGGGGATATCTGGGTCAAGTGGAAGATGCCCTGTACTCTGAGTAATATGCTAGCCTTTCTTTTAAGATTGTGGTACACAATGCACTAACTATTGTTAATTATTTTGTTGTGAAATTTTATTTTTTTCATAGAAGTAAGAAGAGCACTTATAAGAGCACTTTTATTAGTATCTACACATATTATATTTAAAAAATTTTAAAAGATGTGGTGCAGTGGTAGTGTACAGCTGGCTACACTCTCACAGCTCCTGGATGCTCTTTGGCAGCTGCCTGATGATCTCTTCTGGACTACCAAAGAGCATCTAGGAATTGTAACAGAGCTATCTGGCAGAGATATGAGAAAGAGATGTCTGTCTCAATTGTTGGCGTGGTTTTTGTTGAATATAGTAGATACAAGCTAGATATCTAGGAAGCCTACAAAGTTGTTAAAATAGTTATAATCAATAAAATGTTTTTGGTTTGAATTAGGGAAAACTGTGATAAATTTCATAAATATTTCTGGGCTTTCAACCTTCTTCAACTAGCAAGAAAGCTAAATGATATTCAATTGCAAAGAGTGAACATTATATATGGGAAAGGAAGACCTCTCAGATCACAGGAAGGAGCTAGGGATACAAGTCTCAAAGTGACAGAAAGAGTAATGGAATGTGGACCCACTACTGGGAAAGGAGCTGGATCTTCTCTCTAACTACTCCTTAGCCTGAGATCCACAACTCTTCTGCCCTCAGCGGATCTCTCCCATCTCTCTTCAACACTGAACCATCTTTCAGTCAAGGAGAACTTTTTGGTAGGAGATCACTGGATCCTCTCATGTTTCTCCCAAATACAACACTTAGTCACAGACACTTCTCTATTACCTTAATGACATACAGCTATTGCAGACCAAGCCAGGACCCTGTAAGCCTAACTCCTCTCACTGTACCATCTCTTCACATTCTTTTCCTAAAGCAGTAACTGCAGAGTCTATTTGCTTGAATGAGCAGGGCAGGAAAATGAACTACCCAGAGGAAAGAAAAAGTGATGAACACCTCAACAATGCTTTTTAGTCAGATTTGGCTTCTTATCACCCATTTCAACTCTTTATATCTTACAAATTATTTTTGAAGTTAATATAGAAAGTTTAACAATTATTTTATTCTTTGAAATAGAATTGCAGGGCTTAGTAATATAATATCCTTGCTATAATTGTAATTCAAGAACTTCTCAGGTGAAGGATGCCCCTGAAAACCACTTCCAAAAACATGAATAGTACGTGGAGAGTTACATTTAAATGTGAGTAAGGCTAGTTAATTTTGCTAATAGTCCTTGCATATTCAAGATGTTTTTGCTTATTTATCATAGACAATTTAATACATATTTCAAATGGATTTAAGTGAAGAGTTTCCATATCATGCATTAAATGCATGATTTTTTTCTTTATCTAATGGTCTAGTCCCATTTCTCTACAATTAAGAGCACTCATTCACAGTAAACTTTACCACCAAAAATGATTTTTCATATGATCTGAATAGTGGGAGAGTATGGTGGCCAAAAGCTGCTCAATTCATGGCAGCCGAGAAGCAGAGAACACAGGGATAGAGCCAGAGAGATAAATACAGCTTCAAAGTCACGCTTCCAGTTTCCACGTCCTCTGAGTGGGCCCCACCTCAAAACAACACCTCAGCGTGAGATTAGCACCCCATGACAAAATCACCTTTTCAAAGCTCCACCTCTGAACACAGGAGCCTTTGGGGGATATATTGGATCCAAACCATAGTGAGAAATCTCTTACTCTTTAGTCTCTATCTTAGTCACTTTCTTATCACTGGTACAAAACACCTAATGACCACAACCTAAAGGAGAAGAGGTTTATTTTGGCTCAGAGTATTAGTCCATGATTAGCTGGGGCAAGTAGAAGCTGAACATATAACCACATGCCAAGGCTCCCATTGGGTTGTTTGCACTCTCAGAAAGTATATGAACACCAACAAGTCAAGAAAGTCCCTCCAGTCTCCCATTGCCCATAAGCCTAGAGGATCTGAATGAGACAGTTTAAGTCAGGTATTGATAAGAAGGGACAAAAAGGTTTTCATTACATCACCAGTAGTTCATGGAAAATATTGATTAGGTCTGGTACTTAACAACTAGAGCAAAGTTTATATCTCCTTAGATTCCAGACATTAATGAGAAGAACTAGGAAGGTCCTTCATTGAGTGATCACTGACATAATACTGAACAGAAGAAGGGAAGGCAGAGCTTGTGAATAAAGGTGGCCAATCACAGGGCAGTAAAAGTCCATTTGTAAGTTTTTTTCAAGAGGCTTTCAACTCTAAATAGCTATTTCTTCTCTCTCTGAAGAGTCTCACTTTCCTTACTATCAAGAGGGTGTTATTTGTAAAGCTTTGGAGACCTTTCCTCTTGGGTCGCTGCACGGGCCAGAATGGAAATTTCCCAAGGGGACCTTTACTCTTTCTAAAACCAAAGGTGAGGTGCAAGCTGTGAAGATCATAAATGGGGTGAAATGTCTTTTGTGAGTGATATATTTTTCTGTATGCCCTGCTATCTCGTTTTATCTTCCAAATCACCCTGAAATGTTAATAGTATTCTTCCTTCACAGATGAGGACATGCTCAACTTTAAAGGACAAATTCTAGTAAAGTTCTCACTGATGGTGCATGAATTTAGAAATGTGTGTCAAATGCTAAACCCCTGGTGTCCACATTGTACTGTGATGCCTTTTAGGATCCCAGTAAAGCTCAGAGGAAATTATTCACAGTTAATATTTTTGTTCTTGGCCTTCTCTAAAATTCTGTTTTATTTTTCTCCAGCTCACAAAGGAAAACACTGCTTAAAGAGTACCAAAGCCTCTGGCATAAGGAAAGCTGTGGACATTTTCCTTTGCATTCCTGCTGTGATCCAGAGCTGGGCAGTAGATCCTTGCGTTAAAGGCGGACAAAGTCTTAAGCCCTTCAGAGTGAGTCAGGGCCACAGCTGCACTTCTAATCCTCCAGTTGAGAACCCAAAGCAAAGGCCCTTGGGTCCTTTTACCTACTTTACTCCTGTGCAAAAAAAGCATAGACAGCACATGACAAATGGGGCTAGCCTGAAACTCAGTGGATGGAATCATTTTAGGGTTGAAGTGACAGAGAACAGAAAAAAAGCATTCCAGAATTCCTCTTATCTCTATTTATATATGAATTTAATGTAATCACAAAATTAATTTTCAGAAAATAGAGTTGTGTTTAGCCCTGACAATTATTTTGTTCATTCATTAACTTGTTCATGAAAATGTGCATTCAAAAATGTTTATTCTGCCTCTACTATATATCAAGCATTAAGGACACAAAGAAGGCATGGTTTTGACACCCACAGAGAGTCTAGTTGAGAAAGCACAAAATTCACCATAAAAAACTATTATGAAACTATCAAATTTGATAGAATGCAATGAGCATCAATGTGACTTACCCAGAAGGGTGGCAGAAATTTTCTTATTGTAAGGCCGAGATCTGAGTGAAATAGAGAGCCACAAGAAGAGGGATCTAAGCAGAGACTCATTCTGCTAGGATCAAGATCTAGAAGAGAGAAAGTTCAATGTCTTTCAAGAGCTAAATGAGTTTGTCCTGTATCATGGAGCTCAAGGAGGCATGAAGCAAGCATGCGTGGAACTAGAGCACTCAGGGTCCCTGGTCATGGTACAAAGATTTTTATTTTTATTCTCAGTATAGTGCAGCAGGTAACTGTTGGAGGCTTCCTGAGAAAAAGAGTGATGTGATCTGATTTACATTTAAATGGTTGTTTGTTGGTAAGATAGGTGTTTGATTCTCAGTATTTTTTTTTTGATGGTTTAAATAATAGTGGAAAGTACCAGGGTTCTTTCCGAGAAAGGCAATGATGAAATCTCACCTATTTCCTTTTGCTTCTTCTCCAATCATCTGAATCTCTGATGAACCAGATAACAGAAGAAGTGTAGGTAACCAGTCAATTCAAGTTCTGATGCAGTCTCAGCTGTACCCAGAACCAGCTCAACCAACTAGGGTGGTGGAGCAGAAGAGAATCAGCTGAGCTCAGAGGAAGGGCTCAGAGAAAGATGAGGAGTTAGAGAGGATAGGACATCCAAATCCTAACTCAAGTTCACATATGAGAGGCACAATCTATAGCGGGCCTTTAGTAGAAAGAAAGCGGGGGGGTTATTGGTGTAGCATGTCTGCATTGTTGGTATCAGATGTGAGATCCAATCTTCAGTTGGAAGAGCTGATAGACTCAGGAGCAGGCTAGAGAGACCTATTTTAGACAGATCCCTCCTGTCATGCTTTTGATTTTAAGACAATAACATCAAGGCCAGGGATTTAGCTCATTGGTTCTGCCGCCTGTCTTGAGAATGCAAGGTCCTGAGTTCGATCCCCAAAAACATTTTTAAAAAGACAATAACATCAAATCCACAGAGGTACTTATATTCTTCAACCTTGTAGTCATGGAGATGGAGGCTGAAGATGACCCTGTTGACTGGAGGGGAAAGAGCCCCCTGTTATTCCCAATCTAGGATCTGCTGAACTGAGGGCTGGCCCCAGAGTGAGTATGCACAGGGTGAGGTCAGTCTTGGTGGCATGTGGGAAGGGGTGTTGGCAGAAGTAGAAGTGGTCTTCAACTCTTGTCAACCACTGTCTCTCCCTTTCTCTCTCTTCCCCTCCCTACCAGTTACCTTTCCCTTCCCTCCTCTTCCTTCTCTTCCTCCTCCTCTTTGTCCTTCTCCTCCTCCTCTCTTTTACTGTGTTCTTAATAACAAGAACGATGCACCGTTTCATCTGTAACAGATTTTTCACAATTTCATCTGTGAAAGATTTTGTTAATTTAAAAAATTAACAAATTTTAAAAATTTTTTAAAATTTCAAAATGAGATGTTTTTGAAAGAAAATATTAAGGCTAGAGATAGATCCTGGGAACATAGTCTAGCATGGGCTCAGACAGCCACTTTGAACCTGCCAGGAAGATAGAATTTTAGGGTCTGTAGGAATTGGTTTAGGAATTTACAGGTGAAAATATTCATGACCTACTGACCACATGAGGCATCCTTCCTCAGCCACTGTGCCTCAGGAAACTTACTACTGAGATTCTGAAGAATGTTTCCTTAACACCTGACATTATGCTGCATAAGCCTAATCAGGGTGAGGAGGACCCCAGTGAAGCCAGAGTTAGTGTGTATTCTACACTAGAAGTCAATTAGGTTCACTGTTAAGGACCAATCAGGCCTGACTGAGTTAGTTATCAAACTGTAGGTGGGGTCAGAGATCACTCTAGATCTAAGACTTTGCTGCTCTGTGTACATTCTCTTTGGATATGACCAGTGCCTGTTGCAAAAGTTAGAGGTTAGTTGGGAATGAAATCTTCAAGGCCATGAGGTTCATTGACTTCTAACAATAGGACCTCTGTTTCTCCTTGTCCCCCGATACTTACCTCAGTAGGAGATTCAAATAATACTTGTTCTTTTTTTTTATATACAGTTACATTCATCATTGGGATCTTGTACCTTTATATGAGTATCTTGGTTCTTACTTTTTCCCCTTCCCTTGACCTCCCTTCACCCCCTCCACCCTTCCCTATTTGCAAAGACCTTGTTTCCATTTTTTTCCTCTTCTCTTATTTTTTCCTTTCCCTTTTTCCCCTTCCCCTACCCCTCACCATTCCCCTGCTCTTTTAGACCTTTTCTTCCTGTTACATAATATCAGTTATATATTTTTTAAATTACAATATTAAGATCTAGGAGACATTACCACAGATTTTACAGAATTTAAAAGGATATAGAAAGCATAGTTCAAAAATCTGTTTTGAAATAAATTTGACAACTTCTAAGAAGTACCTTGGAAGACAAATTAATGAAACTAACTCTGGAGGAAATATAAAATTTGAATAGCACCTATTAAAGAAAGTGTATTCCTAGCTTGAAAACCTACCTATATGACAACAGCAGGCTCATAAACATTTTAACTGATAAATTATATCAAACAATTAAAGCAGAAAAAAGAAGGAACACTTCTCCCCTCATTTTAGGAACTCAACATTGTGCTAATCCTAAAACTGGATAAAGATAATAGAAGAAAAAAGTATGAACATAGATAGAAATTTGTTTAACAAAACAAACTATTGGAAGTCAGATCTGGCAGTATGTAGAAAGTGGTTTTGTTATAGGGATGGGAGTGTTGGTTCAGTATTGGAAGATCCACCCCCAAAAGTCATCATTTTAACAGAGGAAAGGCAAAAGTTATATAATCCTGTCACTAGTTGGAGAAAAAGTATTGGACTAAATTCTACAGCTGTTCATGGTAAAAGCTATCAGGAGCCTAGAAGTAGAACAGAAACTTCTCAACAGGTTAAAGACATGTACTCCATGCTTCCAGCAAGAATGCCTTATATAAATGGAGAAGATACAATGCTTTCTCCTTAAGGTAGGGAACAAGGGCAGATATGCTTTCTCTTTATCTGTCCATTAAACTTTGAAACCTAGTCCCCACCAAAATAGTCTGACAATAAAATGACACAACTAGGATAGGATTGGCATGGCAGAACAAAATCCTTATATGTAGATGAAATGATCATCTACAGAGAAAATACTAAGAAATCTCTAGGAGCCCCTAGAATGTGTACTTGAATTTAGCAGGATTAGAAAACACAAGGTATATATAAAAATTCAGGTCTGTGTATGCTTGCTATAAATGAAGAACTGGATATTGAAATTTAAAAGTTATGTAGGAGTACAAAGGACCTAGAAAAGTTAAAAACAAAAACAAAAACAGTGTTGGAAGACGTTTAGTACCTAATTTTAAGACTTCTTCTAAAGCTACAGTAATCAAGGCAGTGTTGATGTAAGGAAAGACATATAGATCATTTTAATAAAACAGAGAATCTAGAACTAGAACCACACATATATGGTCCACTGAGTTTTGAAAGATTATTTAACATTAGCATTTTATAGAATACAAACTCAATTCAAGTGGCGAGGAAGAGATAGTGTTTTCAGCAAATGTCACTAGAACACCTGGTATCCGTATATAAAAAATTATATAGAGCAACCAAAAGGAAGCTCCCCACCTCCATCCCAGGCTCCTAGGGCAGAGAAGGTGAGCCAGTCCCAGCACCCAGAAGGAAGCTCCCCACCTCCATCCCAGGCTCCTAGGGCAGAGAAGCTCAGCTGGTCCCAGCACCTGGAAGGAAGCTCCTCCACGGCCATCCCAAGCTCCTAGGGCAGAGAAGATGAGCCGCGTGGGCTCCAGAAGCACCCGCTCCTGTGGTAATATTTGTTATTTAACGTATCTCATATATTTGCAAGTATATAGTCAAATATCCCCAAAGGCAGAAAATTATGGTCAACATTTTTTTCCTGCAATGCTTAAGAAAAAAATGATGGTCCTACATGTGTTCACTGAGATGAAGCCATTTGATGAGGCTATTTTTTTTTTCAATCAAGTGCAGTATATCCACTCCTTGGTATATCTGGGGAAAGATGGATCATGGATCAGCATGGCAATGTGAATCCCAGAAGGAACTCTCCTGCACAGGAGACAGCAAGTCATGCACAGGTTACACACAATGCTACATGGAACAACCAATGTATTTCCTTCTCAAAATGTTTCACCCAAGACTGACCGCCAACTTGCAAAGCAAGAGGATGAGATGCAAGCTCAGAGATGCCTTCTGTAATCATTACAGCTAAAGGAAAGAGATCCCTAGCAAAGTGTTCACTTGAGTAGTAGGAAGAGCTGCAGGAGCGAGCATGGCACAGCAGAGAAAGGGCAGGATGGCGATGACATCCTCACCAGGGACACTACACTTTCCATCCTGCCTGATGGGAGAAAGCTAAAATATAAACAAGACACACTTCTGAGTATCTTTGGCTAGGAATGTGTCATTAGGAAAAAAATTTCGAAGTTCAAATCATCAAATGATTGCATGAAATGGGGTGAGAATAAGAATAAGAAGTTGTAGTAATTTTGGTCAATAGGAGAAGACCTGTTAGTCCAAAGTTCAAGAACTCAGCAGTCAGCTTCTGGAAAATTGTTAATATGCTAAAATCTGGGACCAGTATTAATAGATTTTCAAGGTTCAAGGAAGGTCCTACATCCAGAATTTAAGTGGCATATCCTGTTTTAAAAATCATTATGTGATTTTGTTGAAAATATTGTGTTAACAGAACTGAACACATCTGCTGTGCTACATCTGTCCTGGGGATTATCATTTGCAACTTAGAGCTTTGCAAAGATAATGGTTATGGATGGTGATTCTGTTGCTCACTCTAATCCAATCTAATTCTCTGTGGGACTCTGGGTCTGCTGGTAAGAATAGCAACAAAGCGAGTTTATGCACAGCAAATGAGATTGTGAGTAGATGACCTGGCTGTAAGCTCCTTAGATACTATAATAATGTGACAGATTTCTCATCCCTGGAGATAACTCTATGTGACTATGGTGTTTCATTCCTGGGGCTTTAGACACCAACACATCTTGCAAGATCTGAGCATCCACAGGATCTCTGCCTCAAAATTTGCTAACAGCCACATCTGATGAGCACAATCTAGTGTATTTTCTGTAGTCTTGGCATAATCTGATCAAATCCCCCTTGTCCAGTGGCCAGGCTGTAATTGCCACTGATAGATGATGCAGGAATAAAAGAAGGAGGGCTCACAGTCCACACAGCACCCAGCAAACACTCTATGCAGGGACAGTGTTGCAGGGGCAAAGTTTAGCCATCACTCCAGAGCCTCACCTGCAGGTTTCAATCTCCAGGCCCTGGAAAACTGTTTCTGATTTTACTGATTCATCTCAACCCACTACTTGGTAAAATGCCTCTAAATATTTCGTGGGCAGCTCAGCCCTTCTCAGAGCCTCCACAGGAAGATCAGTCCTTCCTTCTTGCCTCATTAATTCACAAAATGTGCTTTGTTTCACTTGATGGAAAATTCCTTTGTTGGAAAAGGAGAAGCAGCATTGTTCTGCTGAGAGTGACATGCAAGTGTTGCATTAGCATCTGTCTAAGGGCAGCCAGACATCAAGGAATGGCCAGGCAAGAGCATGAGACACAGCTGCCCAGCCCCTGCCTCTGTTTAGGCTTATGGTCCCTAGACTCTCTAAGGCTGTGAATTGAGGCTGTGGAAATCCCTTGTTAAAATCTTTAAAGTATCCTTAGTAAGGAGGCTCTGGAAGGATACACACATACACACGCATGCACACACACACACACACACACACACAGGGGTACACTTGTGCAGCCAGAGCTCAAGACATCATGTTTTGCCTGCACTGCTTGCGGGATGCTTTTCTGTGTTCAGTGTTTCATGGCTGTATCCTTTAAATCATAAATACTAGACATGTCATCACTACTTGGTGTAAACTCTAGTTATCACTCCTGTCTTGTATAGCCCTTCTCTTATTCTACTCTATATCCTGACAAAGCTCCTTGGCAAAGGCTGAGGACCTTGGCAAAGGCTGAGGACATGGAGCCTGTTACCTGGCTGCTTCCTTCCTCAGCCTTTCTCAGAATGAACAAGGGCTAGTGGCAGATTTGTTAACTACAACCCCTGCATTTAGAATGTGTGCCAGCATCATGGACTCTAAAACACACAGTGAAAAAGAAATATGTGCACATTACACCTGTAGAGGATGGATGAATCCTATAGTATCCTCACTAGCTGTCTACTTTGGACCAAAGGGATACAGGATCTTCCTGGAAGGATTCCTGCTCAGAAAAAGTATGTCTACTTCTTCCTGGGAACACATGCTCACCAAGGTGGGAACATGGTATCAGAGAGACATCCATGGGCAAGCAAACACCCCTTTCCACATTGTATAGACCAAGTGTAGGCTGAGTTACATTGCATAAAACATGACCCAACATCTCAGGGGTTTACAACACAAGAACATTTACAGTACCTGGCACTCTTATTCCATCCCTTCAATGAATGGAGAATGTCTGTGTCCTGCATCTTCTCTGCTCAAGGACCAAAGAAGAAGGATCAGCCCCTATCTTGGAAAAGAGCTCTTCAAGCTTTAGCACATGAGTGGGAGTAAATCATTTCTACAGTTGTCAACCTTAACCATGGCTTCAGTTATCTTCAGTCAATTCCAGTATGAAAATATTAAATGGAAAATTCCAGAAATAAACTATTCCTATTTGCTCTTAGTAACATGATGAACTCTTGTGGTGTCCTGATGCATCCAGCCTGGGATGTGAATCATCTCTTTGTTCCATGTATCCACATGGTATATGCTACCCTACAATTAGTCTAAGTAGATACCCTATCATCTGTTGGTGGAGTCACAATGCTTCTGTTCAGGTGACACTTATGTAGTACCTTACCACTGCATCACAACACCTGTTACTCACCGCATGCATCTCATCACACAGGCACTGTGTCATCCCACATCATCACAAGAAGGATTAATACAGTACAACATAAATCACATTCATGTATGTTTTATCAGAGTCAATTGTTATAATTTTTCTATTTTACTATTAATTATAATTGGTGATCTCTTGTTATGTCAAATTTATCTATTAAACTTTACCTTAGGTATGTACATATAGGAAAGATCTAGTAGATAACAGTGGTACCTCAGTTCACAAACTTGATTTTTTCCATAATTCTGGTCACCAGCTGAGTTGGACAAGAACCAAATCAAATTCAATGGTTAGGTTTAAGAGTGACTTTATGGAGAAATTTGATTCAGTTCTCATCCAATTTGGTTTGCAACAAGAATTGTAGAGAGAATTGAGTTTATGAACCAAGGTACCACCGTACAGGTTTCAGGTACCTGTGGATAAGGGGGCACTTAATCTACTCATATATTTTTTTAGCCAAAGAAAATCACCAGACCAAGTCTAAATAATTGAGAAGAGGAAATATAACATTATTGCATGAAGCAATATCCCATAATTAGAAAGGATAAGACACCATTTCAAAGCCTTATCCTGTGCATGATATATCCTTCCTTGGGAAAAGGAAGCAAAAGCTAAGAAAAATAATTTATTAGTTATCTAACATTAATTAAATACTTATCATATACCAGATATTTCTAGGCAGAAAGAATGATACAACAGAACAGATTTATTAGGGAAATTTATATTCTAGAGGGGAGTTGGGAAACAAAGAAACATATAAACATATGGTCTATTTTTTTAGCTCTATGGAAAATAATACAGCAAAATAAGGAGAGGAGAGTTCCAAGGCATGGATGTATGTACGTGGGATGTTGGCTTTGCTGCTTAAGTACCTGGCTGTCTCTAAGTGCAAGCACAGCATGGTGCTGGTGCATTCCTCTGGCTGCTGTTGGACAGAGCAGGAGGATGATGTGGGGCTTTGCAATACCTCAGGTAGAGTGGCTAATGATCTGTACCAGGATGATGCTGATAGGTAGCATGAGAAATGGTCAAAGTACATTTTGAATATTGACAATAGATTTGTCAGTGGGTTAAGTGCAAAATGTATGAGAAAAAGAGTACTTGAAAATGTCTTAAACATTTAGCCTTGAGCAATGAGAACAGGCAGATTGTGTGTATGGAGATTTTGAGCTGCAAAGGGAAAGGGATGAGGGAACCCGCTGTTTAGCTTTGGCCGTGAGAATTTTGAAGTGTCTTTTGTTTATGTGAGTAGAGATGTCACACGGACAGTCAAGCCGTGGATGCCAGACAGAATGCTCCAGGTAGGAAGGGATGATTCACAGGGCCCCTAAGCAAGTTGAGCAGAGCTACTACATTTTGCCAAAGGGGACAGAGAAAAGCAGCAGGCAGGGGAGGTTTATAGGGAAACAAATGGTCCCAGGCTGCCGTACTGAATCCTCAGAGCCATTGTCACTGTTTCTGAGGATGCTCAATTTGTGGGTGAAACAGCCCTGTCACTGTTGACAGTGAATTACCAGCTATTTGCTGGCTCAGACCTTCAGTCCCTTTTGGGTGCTAAGAGTCAGGCACTCACTAATCTGAGCAATGGTTGTTTAATCACATGCAATTCTGATAAAACTTCCCCACATACAAGTAGTTGCATTCAGAAATAAACCCAGTGTGACATGCAAAGATCATTGAAGAGGAACTGGATTCTTTACTATGGGCTCTTTAAGAAGCACCAGATAGGAATGATTTACTAGGCCAGAGCCAAAGTTCTTTCCCAGAGCCTCTCTCCCACCCTTTTATCTATAAGGTGTGGAAGCTGCCTCTCAACCTCCCCTCTCATATCTACACAGTCCCATAAACTCTGGGTAAACATGATTTGGGCTGGCCTTTCCTCTCTCTGCATCTCTCCTGACTTTTGGAGTCTAATTTATTTATTTATTTTGCTATCATGCAGGGCTTTCTGCCCTTTCTAATGCAGATTAACTTAGCCTTTCTGGTGGTCTTTCAATTTTCTTCTCCACTATTACTCAGATCAATAAAGGAAAGGGCAGGAACTGGCCAGGCAAACACAGAAATCTTAAGAGGAAAAGGAAATAGAAAAAACAATGCTGAGTTACCCATTGCAGTGAGCCTGTCTGTTCCACAGGTGTGTGGACATCTGCCTGGATTGGCACGTGCTGCCAATCTTGAGTCAGAAGTCCTTAAAGCCATGACTTGGTGGGAGGTTTGACTGTACCCTACCTAAGGTGCCCATATCTGCTCAGGTCAGTGGCAGCTTCTCTAACCAAAGGCTTAGCCCACCCTTCTAAGTCCTGACCACTGCTAAGCTATTGGATTTTGCTTGTGGTTTGACCTGTTTTTCCTTCCCTAGGGCCATGTGACTTGATTTTCCCATTTTGAGGATTTGCCAAAAACAAAAATAACAATTCCAACTGCCTGCCACTTAAACAAGGGAAGATTTATTAGATTTATCAGAAGATACATAGTGCAAGGGAGATAAAAACACAAGGTTAACTTCAGGTCAATCATTCTCAACTCCCATCTAGCCACTCCTTCCCTCCAAGTCATTTTCAGCTGCAATTGCTGGCTACCGGGGCCCAGCACCTGATCCCCAGCAAACAGCCAGGAAAGGGGACCAGAGGCTCGTGGGGATGTGTGAGCTGCAGCCCTGGGTAGGTCCCAGGTCCTGTGCATTGGGTCAGCTTTTGTTTTTCATGAGATGAGGATCCACAACTCAGGATGGCTACTGCCTCTGCCACCTGTGTGAAGTGGGGTCTGCTCAGAGCTGGGAGTGGAAGAGGGCTGGCTACCTCCACTGCTCCTATTTATTCCTAGGGGGTGGAGCCAGCTTTCAACTTGACTTGAGAAAGTGAAGAGCAGAGTCTTCCGCTAATTATTTCAATTTCTACCTTAGTCTTCTATGAAAACATCAGGAGTAGTGAAGAGTTGAAGTCAAAAGTACCATTCAAGTAGCAATCAAAGCTTATTTAGTGTCTTCTTAAACACATAATTCTATATCCCCTTGGACTGAGCACAACAGGCATCTCCATGGTTACAGAGACCCATTTTCTAGGGAAAAAAAATACAAGATGCTCCAGAATGAGTGATCAGAAGAGAAATAGAATAGGAATAAGGTGTGTGTGCGTGTGTGTGTGTGTGTGTGTGTGTGTGTGTTCAGCTCCTATGCAATCTGATCCTGTTTGGGTATTCAATATATCCAAAGCAGACTCATGCATACCTTGTGAGGCATCCATCTCTGTGAAGGTAGGCATTGTATTTATTATGTTCACTACCAGACCTGTAGAGGTGCTCCTGGCCATAGATACATGTGCTGAATGGATAAAAGCAGAGAGAATCACTGCATGCTTATCATTCCATTTGATTGAACAAACAGCTTCATACTCTGAGCTACACATCGCTCACTGTACTAGATGCCCACAGATAATCTAATCCCAGAACTGGATTTGAGTTTGCCATACCTCCTGGGATGCTTTGATTGAGATAACCTCCCTGACCCCAATAAGGGATAGCACAAAAGAAACTCAGTCTCCTCCACTCATGACCCACTTATTTTCACCTTCATTCCTTTTCTCTCCTAGTAATAGCTTGAGCAAGAAGCATAAAAATGGCAAAACTAAAAATACATGTCGATATTTGCTCAGAAAGTTCTCAGCACTGAATTTTGGGTCTTCCTCACCTTTAATAGCCATCAACCACACACCCAAAGATGGTCCCCATTTTCTCTCTTGGTAGAATATGGACTGGAATGGGATGGAGGCGCAAGCATGAAAAGATGTTTGCCAGAAATCAGTGTTAATGGGGCTTGAGGTGGGTGGTAAGAAGTATACATTAGGATGCATGGACAAACTTCCCTAGGAGTTTCAAATCACATTCTTTTTTTTTTTTCCTTAAATTCTTTTATTGGTACATTTTAGGTATATAATACATTTACATTTATCATTGGGTACTTGTACCTGTACATGATGTATCTTGGTTCTTATTTTTTTCCCCATTACCTGTGCGCCCTTCACCCCCTCCACCCTTCCCTATTTACAAAGTCTTGTTTCCATTTTTTCCTTTTCTCATAATTTTTCCTTTCCCTTCTTTCCTTTCCCCTTCCCCTCCTACCTCCCCTTCCCCTTTGAACCTTTTCTTCCTATTTCAAATTATCAATTATTTGTTTTAATCATTTTAATCCTTATTTACACTTCCAGTTTCTCACACCAGAGAAACTATTTGGTATTTACACATGTGTGTCCTATTTATTTCACTTAAGAGTTTGGCCTCAATATGCATCCATATAACATCAAAGCACATTCTTGTTGAATACAACCAAGTACCGGAGAACCTGATAACAAAGTATTAGGAATAAAAGGCCAAGACCTAGTGGTTCAACAGGAGTTCTGAGGTTTTGTGTTTACTGAGTATTGTTTATGTGCTTTTTCCTGTTACTAATTTTATTATTTTAAGCAGCTATACAGTATTCTATTGTATGATTAGCTCATTCCTTATCAATAGACAATTATATTATTATTATTATTTGTTGGTATTATTGATACAAACAGTGTAATAATATGCATGTAGGATTACAACTTGTGTTCTTATTTTCTGAGATTTCTAAATTTTAAATTTATCAGGTCATAGGTGAAGGTATCTTTAAATTTAATAAATATTGCGAAGTTACTGCATGGGAATGTTGTCGTAAATTTTAACAGTGGTGATTGAACCAAGGGCCTTGCACATGCTAGCACTCTACCACTAAGCTACATCCCAGTCCTTTTCTTAAGATTTTATTTTGAGATGAAGTCACATGAGGATTGGAGTTAAATTTGCAATTCTTTTGCCTGAGCTTCTGTTGTAGCTGGGATACAGGTGTGCACCACTATGCCCAGCTAATTTAAAATCTCATCAACCACAAACTGAAAGATTTTCACTGTATTTATTAACAGTAGGCATTATATATTTTTCATACTTTTAATTATCTGATATGTGATAGTAGCTAATTATTTGAAGCAGTATTTATTTAAAGTTTTCATAGCTTATTTTAGTACGTGTTTTGTGGAAATTTTAATAAAGTTTTGATTTTCTTATTGTAATAGTCCTTGTTTTACATTTGTGACAATCTTATATAGGAATATATGTCTGTTTTATGTTTTACAGAACGTTTCTGTTTTGTATGCTGTAGTTTTCCTATCAATTGGCACAGTGTTTGGTTCAGAGTGGGCACTCAATAAATTTCTGTTAAAAAATGAAGGGCTGCATAATGACAGAGGAGTTATGAATACAGAGGTTCTTCCTGACTTGAAAGCTTTTTTAAACATTGGCTTAGTAGCCATCATTTGCCTCCTTGTCCACCTGAGCCCCCAAAGCATATCTTTTTCCATCCTTTGAGACAATTCCTCCCTGGTAAAATTTCAGTTTTTTCCTGAAGCATGCCTCCTCAGGAAATAGCATCTGTTCTTGGAAATAAAACCTCCTATGGGCTTCATATGTGTGAGCTGACCCCTTCCTCCACAGCCTACTGACTAAGACAGAAAATTGTCCAAGAAGTAGTCTTCAGGGATAAAATCCAGTCACTTTTATATTGCAGCTTTGTTCTGAAGTAATTATTTGAACAATAAATATGATGTTATTTCTTTGCAGTTTAGCTCTTCATCTATGGTTTCCTCCAGTTATGTGCAGTTTGGTTCATTCAGATAAGACATCTTCCTACTGAGATAGAATATTTTAAAAGTTGATGAATCTTGAATCAGATTTAACAATACCAGCAAATATATAACAATTCTATTGCTTCTAACTACCCAGACCATTAAGAAAGGTCATAACACAAATACCAAATAATATTTTCTTCATCAGAAAAATTCAATCTTTTAAATTAAATGTGTATCTTTCTCAAGTTCTTGCCTATGGTTTGAGACTAGATCTCCTTATGACAATATAAACCAAAAGACTCAGAATTACAGCCTGATGTCTAAACAAGAGAAGAACATATGCTCTGTGTATGATGAGAAATCTGTGATTGGAGATTCATATACCATGCATGCATTTAGCAGAAATGGATATCAGGACTTTGGGGAAACTGCCTGGCTGATGAATTTGAAAACTGAAGTTATATTTTTCAATTAGGAAATACAAATTTTTCCTGAACTCTATTTTTTCTGAATCTATCCTTGCTTTGGTTTATTTTGACTTAAACATCTTCAGAATCACTGAAGACAATAGGAAAAAATGTTTTTTCCCTTTTCACTTGAGCCCAAGAATGATCTGATACTATGATTTTTTTTTTTTTTTTTGGTACCAGGGATCGAACTCGGATCATTCCACTTGCAAGGCAGGTGGCAGAACCACTGAGCTAAATCCCCGGCCCCTCTATGAAATATTTTACTTTGAGCAATTAAACCAATAGAATGGGCATGTAAAAAGTTGAATCTCAGGAGAGCAAGCTGCTGGAGTGAAGTAGCAATCCTTTCTGAATACTTCAACTAGGAAAGGGTAGAATCAGGGCTCAAGCTGCATAGGGGTCTGAAGCATCAAGATGTACACTCAATAGTCCTGAGATGGTTTCAGCTCTCAAGCATAGAAATCACTGGAAGCCACTGAGGAAGGAAGTGAAACAGAAGAATAGGTTTCTAAGATCTATAGAAGAATCTAATTGGGTAGAATATTGCCATACATCTTGCAAGCTGGCCAAGACACATGGTAGGTTCCTGGCACTGACTTCTGATCTGGCCACATCTAATTTGCCTTTTGTCTTCCTGTCTCTGAGAAGACAATTTTTAAGCTAGTATTAAGGTATGGAAGGAAGCAATGGGAAAATCTGCAGTCACCATGTATTTATAATTTAGGAAGGACCCATGCATTATGCAAAATGGTTCTGTTATTCTCAAACCAAATATGATGAGTGACAAGAGAAGGAATCTCTGTGGTTCATATGAGGAACAGAAAAGAGAATAACTTAAAACAGCTGACAGAGACAGACATAAGCCCTATTCTCTAGTTTCTGCCACTTGTATTCCTGTCTGTCCACCCTCTACTTTGAGGGAATCCAGGCAGGAGATGAGCATATACCCGGTTGATTTGTGATTGCATAAGTGTGTAAGAGCCTAGAATATTCAGTGAAAGGACTGGGTTAGAGAGCTCCTTTCCTTCCAGTACTAAAGGTGCATAACTTTCTTGTCCTATGAGTCAAGTGGAGGTTTGGGCTGTCATTTTCTAGGAAGAAGTCCAAAGAGAGGGGTAGAAAACCTTCATCAATTACATTCAAGACACAACTTCACTGAAGGAGAAAAGAAAGTCTCTGAAAATCTCTGACCACCTCAGACTTCCCAACAATTAATATTTATTTATTTATTTTATTTATTTATTTTTTTGTACCCGGGATTGAACTCAGGTCCTTGCGCCTGCGCAGAAATATGAGTTGTGTAATTGTCCAACAGGCTTAGCTGCTGCCCCTGTTGTCTCGGACTCAGAGACCCCATAACCTCCAGAGTTTCTGTGGCCTGGAGTAGACAGATTCCTTTGGATATTAATTCAAGAGGGGGAAAGAAGCACAAAAGGCCTAGAGCTCAGAAGAATTTGAGGCTTAAAAGGCCATGTTATTCATGTTAAGAACAACATTCTACCTTGCAAGACCAGTATATCTCCCAGTTTCATGGTTCCCAGTCCATTCCTTTGCCTCTGACCCTGAATTATCATACCCTGACATTTATTCACTTTAGATGAACACTTCCTCAAGACCTCTTGGGTCCTGTCTTCATTCTAGATGCTTATGCTCAATCCTCACTCTGCCTGTTAACTTGTGACTTCATTCTGTGGGAGCTGTCTCAGGTGGAGACTTCAGGCTTCCTTTGACCTTTTTGAAATATTAATCCAGGATTTTGGTTTTAAGCACTGATCCTTTCCCGTTGACCTATCGTGTTCATCTAAAGTAAATTTTGAAAAGTGTGGTGGTAATGGTGTGATCCTCTTACACACTTCAGCTTTTGTACCTGAGCCTGGAACAGACGTGGGACAGAACAGTTCCTGGTTTTGAAAATGCCATAAATCTCTCCATGAATCATGCTATCAGTCAAGTTATTGCCTTTGTTTTCTCCCTGCTTGACTGCTCATGTCCTTTCTGTCCTATTCTTTTCACAGTCCATCATAGTCGAGCCTCCTTTCTCACAGTTGCTCTCTAACCATTTGCCCCCTACACAGATAGGCACCTGAGATGCTCTCCAGTATTTGACTCAGTGAGAGTCTTTCTCTCTGAAACTCTCTCAACCTTTAGTTTTCTAATATCACACTGTCCTGGGTTTTCCTCTTCCTCAACTTGCCCCTTCTCTAAATGTCAGTGTTCCTCAGTTTTCTGAGGGTGAATATAAACTGCAGGTTAAGAATCTCTTTCCCTGACACCAAACAACCTGGGTGTGAATCCTGCATTGGCCACTTCCACTGATATATGTTTTTAACCTCTTTATTAATCAGTTTCTGTGTATGTCAGAGAAAGTACTATTATACTTAACTTACAGGACTGTTTTCAGAATAAAATCAATAAATGTATGGAAATTGCTTCAAGCAATACTTGGCCATATAGTGACACACAATATGTATACAGGCATGGACTACATAATAAACATTTTGCTCAATGTGACCATTAATCCTGACATGCTAACATCACTATTAAGAAATGCCTATGAGATTGTTAGAACCTATTCCTGGGTGTGCCTGGATGGACCACAGAGGAATGGCCTCAGGTGCAATATCTGGTCCCTTACCACATCTTCTCTGGTGCTGTTCCTCTGCTTTGCTTCTTGGTTTCCATGAACTAAGTAACTTTTGTCTTCCATGCCCTTTCACTGTGAATGTTTTGCCTTGGAGCCAACTGACAATGGACTGGGTCCTCCCAACCCATGAGTTAAATTAAACCATTCTTCCTTAAGTTGTGAGTGTCTAATATTATATCCAGCAATGAGAAAATTGACTAATACAGAAAATTTGTACCAGAGAAGTGGGGTCATTTCTGTAACTGTACCTGACCACATAGTTTAAGAGCATTTGGAACTTGTTTATTGTAGGATTTTGGAAAGTTTTGGAGAAGTAGGCTAGGAAAGGCCTAGAATGCTCTAAACAGAGCTTGATGAGTGACTCTAGTTGGAGCATAGAAGACCAGGATGATGATAGAAATGCAGACAGTAAAGGCCAGGTCAAAGAGGTTTTAGTTTACTCCATTGGTGATTGGAAAACAGACCATGTGTGTTACACTCTGGAAGAAAATCTATTTACATTTTGCTCTTGTCTTGAGACTTTGTAGAAGACAGAGGTTAAGGGTGGCAGTCTAATTAGTCTGGAAGAGAAAATTTCAAGACAGCCTAATACTCAAGCTGTGGCATGAGTAGCACTGGCTGTTTTTAGCTAGATTTATAGTGAGAATGGGGGGAAAAGCAGAGCAGAATAAATTGGAAAACTTAAATTTGGGCTCAGAAAGAACCATGTATAAAGTTGGAGCCAAAGGAGGTGTGGCTGCCAAAGAGATTAACACTACTATAAAAAAAAGAGTGTTATTAATCTTAGTTCATGTTTATGGCATATAATGTTTACATTTATTGAGGTTTTTAGGTTTTTGTACGTGGCATATCCTTATTCTACTTATTGCCCCTCCCCTCTCTCACTCCTTGCCCTTGTTCTCTCTGACCCCTTTATATTTGCAAGAGATCCATTCCTCATATCCTTCTATCTATCCTTTATTATTTTCTTTGTTTGTACTTTTCCTTGCTATTATGCACTAATAAAAATTTTAAAAATTAATAATAAAGAACCATGTACTTTGTATAGGGACAAGAAGAAGGATATCATGAGGACATCTCAAGAATCAGCAAGACTCCACCAGTGGCAGGTTCATTAGTGTAAATCTCAAACTTACATATGACAAGAAAGTCTCTGAGAAACCTGCTTGAGAAGGGCCTCCTAAGGAACTGGTTTCCCAATGTTCATTTTATTGTGCTCAGCTATCTAGGCACTCAGAAGCTGCTGTAGCCATAGTCCAAGGGGCCATAGCTCCTGATTGAGCTGCCAGCTAACTTGGCATCCATGTGATTTTAGTTTTGCCAGGATGCAGAATGAAGAGTTGATGGATCAGGAAGGCTTTCACCCAAATCTTACAGGAAACCCTGGGAGGCCAGGAGAGGAAGCCCTCAATGAGAGGGCAGTGTTGTAATGAAGCCAATGATGCAGTGGAGAGGCCAGCAAGTCAGAGATGCCAGGAATGTGAAAAATTTGCCAAAGGAAGCTGCAGTGTTAAAGTGGCACCACTGCAAGAGAGAGGCTGTGTAGGCTGTAACCTGTAATATCATAGGTGTGGGGCTGCCGAGGCCCTCTGGAGCTCACATCTTACCATGTGGATATGGCTACAAGAGATGAATATGGAGGTACAAAACAATGTTTGCCCTGCTGGGTTTCAGTCTTGATTATTTTCAATCTCCATATTTCTCCTTTTTGGGATGGGAATGTTTATCCTGTGCAATGTAACTTGGGATTATGTAAATTGTTATTTGTGCAGAGGTTTACAGCTAAGAGTTTGCCTTGTGTCTCATAAGGGACTTGGACTTAGTCTTTTGAAAAATGCTAGAATAGTGGAGACTCTGTGGAAATGGTTATTGCATTTCCAATTGTATGTGGGATAGTTGTTTTAAATTAGGCAGAATTGTGAATTTGCTATTGTCTTTATTTGGTGATTAAATATGGTTTAAGGAGGTGTGTCTGGATGTGAAGTTGGCAAGGGTTGGATTATGATCATTAAACCTGATATGTCAACTTCATTTGGTTGAGAAACACACAGCAGGGCTCGTGATTTAGCTCAGTGGTGCTGCTGCCTGCCTCACAAGTGCAAGGTCCTAAGTTTGATCCCCAAAAAAAAAAAAAAAAAAAAGAAAAGAAACACATAGCAGATTAGTAGCGTATACCTCAATGTGTCTGGGTGGGTTATGGAGGCATGGTTTTGAGTACTATATATGGTTCCTCACCTGTTCCTCTCAGGCACTGTTCCCCTGCTCTGCTCCCTGACCACTGTGAATTAAGCAGGTTTTTTCTGCTATACCCTTCCACCATTATGTTCCTGCTTTGAAACCGATTAACTATGGACTGAATATTCTCAAAGCATTAGCTAAATAGAACTTTTTCTCCTTTAAGGGATGTGTCAGGTACTGTGTCCAACAAAAGGCAAGCTGACTAATACAGTCAATGGTACACTACAAGTATAATAGTGGTGCCATAGAATATAATGGAGCTGAAAATTTGTGTCACCTAGCACATAGTATCTTATCCCTATTGCACCCCAAAACTAACCCTAACCTTAACTCTAACCCTAAACCGAACCCTAAGTATAAGCCCAAAATAAAAAAATTGGGATACATTCCCTTTGGAGTACCATCTTCCCTATCAGTATGACACAATATCATTATGGCACAATACATTACTTACGTGTTTGTGATGATGCGGTATAAAATACATACTTTTTGCCAGTTGGTAAAAGTGTACTACATACAATTTAGTATAGTCCATAATACTTGTTAATAGTAATGGACAGTTGTGGTACTGGTTTATGTATTCATTATGCTATATTTTTATTGCTATTTTAGGGTTTAATCTTTCTATTTATAAAAACAAGTTTTCTGTAAAACAGCATTCCATCTTATACTTAGAACAGGCTGACACATCCCTTGTGTTTACCACATCACTTTTGCAATGCTGGGGATCAACCTCAGGGCCCCGTGCATGCTAGCAAAGCACTCCACCTCTGAGCTACATCCCTACCCTTCAACCAGGGGCCACACTGAATGATTGACCTCTATCTTTGAGGTTTGTTTAAGTATATTCTGTGATGTTCATACAGTGAAAAACTCATCTAATGACACATTTCTCAGGAGGTATCCCTGAACCCAAATGGCATATAACTGCATTTTGTTTTGATTATTGTTTTATCATTCTCTCCAGGAGTTTTAACTCCCAGGTCTACATTATTGAGTCAAATATATTTCAGTAACTTAAGATTCAAGTTAGAGTTCCATCCTGTATTTCTATTTTCTGTATTTCTGAATGTATAAGGGGAACATGAAAATCAGCATGTCTAAAGCTAAACATTATTAACTTCCTATGACTAGCTTCTTTTCCTCCATTTCACTTCTGTGTTTATGAAACTGCCATCCCCTGGACTGTCAGAATTGGAGTTCTTGAGTACCCCCCTCCCCCTCTCCTTCCCTCCCTCCCTCTCTCTTTCTCACCAATCCATGACTATTAATCTTTCAAAATATTTCTTAAGTATTTTATAATCAACTCTTATTGTCAATCCTTCAATCCCATATTATCTCACACTGGATTATTACAATAGTTTAATTCCTCTTCTTTTACTCCATTCTCCAAATATATAACCTTTAACACTGATCATGTTTTATTCCTATTTTTAAAAAAATAAACAAATAATAAAAGAGTACCTTCACTGAGTCTCCAGCACCTAAAGGAAGAATCTGCACCCATGCAGCCACATTTTCCAATCTCCAAATGCAGTCTCTGACAACTTTGAACTCACATTTATCACATTTTGTCCATTTCTAAATTCCTATTGATAGAAAGATCTGTGAATTTATAAACAAGTCACACCATTTTACCTCTGTATGTCATTATTTTTACCCTTTTCTTATGACAAAACCTACTCAGGTTTAAGGTTCAGAACAGATAGCCCATTCCGTGGGCTGCCACAGCACCCATCCCACCCCTAAGCCCAAAGCAAATGCTCCACCTTCTTATGAGCTCCATCTGCTCTGCACAGACCTGCTTCCTGCACTTGTAATGTTACAGTGATATCTATTTCTGTCTCTCTCTCTCTCTCTCTTAGCTGTGAGTTCTTACTGATCTCTTATCCTATGCATCTGACGTGGTTTCTGGCTCATATTAACACTAAGTGGCAATCTATTCATTGAATTTTTATGAGAATCTTTCTTCCTTTTGTCAGTGTCGCTGCCAGGTCAGCCAAACCTGTTGCCTCTCGCTTTCCTATAGTTCTTTGTTTTTCTGACTGTCTGTGTGTGAGCATTGGAACCCCTTAGCTCACTGGCATTGTTATCATGATGAACACTCACCTGGGAGTAGACAAATATGCCTGCAGCCAGTTTGAATAAAACCAACTTGGTTAACAGAAACTTTCCCAGTGACACCTAAAGTTCATGTTTATACAATGCAATCAGTTTTATGGAATAGTGTTACCCCACTTAGGCTGAATGCTTACATTCCTTTAGTAATATTTTGATCTGTTTTGTCTACTTTTGATTGAGTATTTCAAGCATTTTTAGGTTCAGCAATCTTCCATTTATGAACTTCACATTATGTCATATGCAATTCAGGCAGTGTATACCCTTTGGTGCCCTGATCTACATTTTGCTGTTTAGGGGCTATTTTAAGAGATTTTATACACAACATAATACTATGAAGCAAGTCACCTAATATCCAATTTATCATTTTAGAGGACAATTTTTCTATAACACTCAAAGAATGAAACACATTTAGTACCATTTGCCTATATTAATCGACAATCTACATCATAAAGTAATATGTGATCAAAACTAGCTATAGTCATAACAGTTTAGCCTAGTTATTTGAAATTTGTAACTTATTGCTTTCACTATCAAAAAATTAGGTGCCCATTAAATAAAGTTTATAAAACATGAAAGACAAAAATAAAATTTTATTATTTAAATATCCATACTATTAAGAGTTTCTAGTCTTTCTGATTATTGTTTCAATTTTATTTAATATTTTCACTTGATTTTTATTACATTATTTGAACTTATATGTAAGTTTTATTTAATAATGTGTTCATAGAAACAAATACAAAATATCTGCAATACTTTATATATACATACATACATACATACTTGATACACATATATCATGCATGGATTTGGGCATACATAATACATATAATTTTTCCCTTTGAGGTTTACCATATAGCTATTGTCCTTTCACATTTTTTTTTTATTCTTAAGTTCTTTTATTGGTACACTTTAGGTATATAATACATTTACACTTATCATTGGGTGTTTGTACTTGTACATGATGTACCTTGATTCTTATTTTTTCCCCATTACCTGTGCACCATTCACCCCCTCCACTCTTCCCTATTTACATAGACATCATTTCCATTTTTTTTCTTTTCTTATAATTTTTCCTTTCCCTTATTTCCTTTCCCCTTCCACTTCCTTAACCTCTACCACTTTGGACCTTGTTTCCTATTTCAAATTATCAATTATTCATTTTAACCCTTATTTACACTTTGAGTTTCTCACACTAGAGAAACTGTTCAGTATTTAAATATGTGTGTCCTATTTATTTCACTTAAGAGTATGGCCTCAAGAAGGGGCTTCCGGGCCACCATCTGTCCTACCGCACCTGGCCCAGCTGAGCCACTGTCCCACTGCTCCCAGGTCAGAGGAAGGGGCTTCTGGGCTGCCATTAATCCCGGTGCTCCAAGCCCAGAGGAAGGGGCTTTTGGGTTGCCATCCATCCTACCGGTCCCAGCCAATGGGAAGGGACTTCTGAGCTATTGTCCCACCACTCCTGGCTCAGAGGAAAGGGCTTCCAGGTTGCGATCCATCCCACCACTCCTAGCCAAGAGGAGGAGGCTTCTGAGCCACTGTCCCATGGCTCCCAGATCAGAGAAGGTAGATCACATCAACAGCACCCCCACCAGGGTCGAAATGAGAATACACATAAACAAGTCTCAAAACCAGACTTCCAGATCACCTACAGCAACCCCAAAGTGAAACCAGATGGAACACTCTGATACTCAAGCACCTGGACACCCTGAAATGGCAACAAAAGAGGATCTGGGAAAAATGAAATCAGAAATATTTTTTCAGATAACAGCAGAGATTGTGCTTGCAGTGCAAGACATAACTAATAAATCTAGAGAGGAGCTGAGGAATATGATGGAATCCCAACATAGGAAACAAATAGAATCTGAAAAACAGATGTAAATAGATTTCCAGGAGATGAAAAACTCCACTGAAACTCTACACAGCAGAATGAGCCAATGTGAGGACAGAATTTCAGATATAGAAGATAAGATTGCAATTAGTG
>NW_004624841.1:1901601-1935032 GCF_000247695.1 Heterocephalus glaber | reverse complement strand
ATATTTCATTTTTTTGGATGCTATTGTAAAAGGAATTGTTTCCCTAATTTCTCTCTCAGTGAGTCTGTTATTTGTGTACAAGAAGGCTATTGTTTTCTGAGTGTTGACCTTATATCCAGCTACTCTACTGAATCTGTCAATTAATTATAGAAGTCTTTTGGCAGAGTTTTTGGGGTCTTCTATGTAAAGTATCATATAATCAGCAAATAATGACAGTTTCACTTCTTCCTTTCTTATCTTTATTACTTTTATTTCTTTCTCTTTTCTAATTGCTGTGGCTATTGTTTCCAGAACTATATTGAACAGAAGTGGTGATAGCAGGCATCCTTGTCTTGTTCCTGATTTTAGCGTGAATGTTTTCAGTTTTTGACCATTTAGTATGACGTTGGCTATTTGTTTTTCATAGATAGCTTTAATCAGGTTGAGATAAAGGCCTTCTATTCTAATTTTCTGTAGAGTTTTTATCATGAATAGGTGTTGGATTTTGTCAAATGCCTTTTGTGCATCTATTGAGATGATCATATGGTTTTAGTCTTTGACTCGGTTAATACAGTGTATTACATTTATTGAATTATGAATGTTCAGCCATCCTTGCATCACTATGATAAATCTGACTTGGTCAGGGTATATGATTTTCTTGATGACCCTTTGTATTCTGTTTGCCAGTATCTTGTTGAGGATTTTTGCATCTATGTATATTAAGGAGATTGGTGTGTAGTTCTCTTTTTGGGTTGGGTCTTTCCCTGGTTTTGGAATCAAAGTAACACTTGCTTCAAGGAATGAATTTGGAAGCCTTGCGTCCCTTTCAATTTCCTTGATGAGTTTAAAGACTAATGGCAATAGTTCTTTAAATGTCCTGTAGAATTCAGCAATGAAGCCATCAGGACCTGAACTTTTCTTTGTTGGTACATTTTTTATTACACTTTCAATTTCACTCATTTTATTTGGGGTGTTTAGAATTTCTATATCTTCTTCATTTTACTTTGGCAATTCGTATGTATCTAGGCATCTGTCCATTTCTTCTGTGTTTTCCATTTTATTAAAGTATAAGTTCTAAAAGTAGGTATAGATGATCCTCTGGATTTCGGTTGGATCTGTTGTGACTTCACCTTTTTCATTCTTAATTGCATGGATTTGTGACTTTTGTTTCCTTTTTTTTTGATAAGGTTGGCTAAAGATTTATTGATTTTATTTATTATTTAAAAAAAACCAACTCTTTGATTCATTGATTTTTGTATCATTCTCTTAGTCTCCATTGCTTTGATTTCTGTTCTGATCTTTATAATTTCCTCTCTTGTACAAGCTTTGGATTTGTTATGCTTTTCTTTTTCTAGGAGCTTGAAGTTCTGCATTAAGTTATTTATCTGAGTTCTCTCTGTTTTCCTAATATGGGCATTCACCGCTATGAATTTCCCAGGTAGAACTGCTTTCATTGTGTCCCACAGATTCCTGTATGTTGTACTGGCATTATCATTTACTTGTAGAAACTGTTTAATTTCTTCTTTAATATCCTCTGTGACCCACTGGTTGTTCTGGAGGGTGTTATTCAGTTTCCATGTGTTTGTGGGGTTTTGCACTTTCTTATGTTATTGATCTCCAATTTCATTGCACTATGGTCTGATAGTATTCAGGGGGAAACATCAATTCTTTTAAATTTACTTAGACATGTCCTATAAGCCAGCATGTGGTCTATTTTGGAGAATGAGCCATGTGCAGCTGAAAAGAATGTGTATTCTGATTTTGTGGGGTGGAACACTCTCTAAACATCTATTATGTCTATTCGTTCAATAACTTGGTTCAGTTCTAGAATTTCCTTGTTAATTTTTTGTCTAGATGATCTGTCTATTTATGATAGTGGGGTATTGAGGTCCCCCACTACAATTGTGTTAGTGTTTATTTGGTTTTTCATGTCCATTAATATTTGTTTTCTATGGCTGGGGGCATTCATACTTGATGCATATATATTTAGGATTGTCATCTCTTCCTCTTGGACTGTCCCCTTCACAAGGATGTGGTGATCATATTTGTCTCTTTTAATTAGTTTTGGTTTGAAATTTATTTTGTCTGCAAATAATATTGCTACCCCTGCTTTTTTATGGGTTCCTGTGGCACGGAGAACTGTTTTCCATCCTTTTACTTTCAGTCTATGAATTTCTTTTTGAGTTAGGTGTGTTTCTTGTATACAGCATATTGCTGGATTTTACTTCTTAATCCATTCTGTCAGTCCAGGTCTTTTGATTGGTGAATTGAGGCCATTAACATTGATGGTTATAATTGATAGATATTGATTAATCCTTGTCATGATGTTTTAATTTGTCGGCTCTTTTATTATATTTCCCCCTTTCTCTTCAGTTTCTTACCTTGCCTGGTGGCTTCCCTCTGTTGGGCCTCATGGAGTTGTGACTGTCATTGTTTTTTTCTAGGATATTTTTTAGAATTGCTTGTAGTGCTGGTTTGGTGTTCATGAAATTTCTCAAGTGTTCTTTGTCATGGAAGTATCTAATTTCCCCACCAATTTTGAAAGAAAATTTTGCAGGATACAACAGTCTAGGATGGAAGTTATTTTCTTTTAGGGCTTGAAATACTTCACTTCAGGCTCTCCTTACTTGAGGGTTTGTGTTGAGAAGTCTGCTCTCATTCTGATGGGATTTCCTTTGTAGGTGATTTGTTTCTTTTCTCCAACTGCTTGTAGAATTTTGTTTTTCTGTTGGGTTTCTGGGATCTTGACTATTATATTTCTAGGTGTATATTTTGTTTTGATTTTGGCTAGTTGGAGTTCTATATGCCTCACTTATCTTTATGTCCAATTCTCTACCTCTGTCTGGGAAGTTTTCTACTATTACTTCTGTGAACAGGTTTTTTTTATGTCAATTGTTCTTTCTTCTGTTTTTCTGTGGACTCCTATCAATCTTATGGTATTCTTCTTTGCATCATCTAGCAGCTGCTGGATTGCTTTCTTGTGATCCCTTACTGTTTTTAAGAAATCTCTGATTTCATGGTCCTTAACCATGATCCTGTCTTCTATACCTGATATTCTATCTTCAGATTCCCTTAATCTGCTGTGGATACTTTCAATGGAGTTTTTAATCTCTTGAATATCTGTTTGAATCTGTTTCATGGATTCCATTTTTTCTTATGTTGGGCAATCATGGTTTCCATTTTTCTCATGCTGGGTATTCATGACTTCTAGCATGTTTCTGAGCTCATCTACTTTTTTTTTTATCTGTTTCTGTTCTAGAGCCTCTAATCATGTCTTTCACTCTGCTCACCATCTCTGTAGATATCTGGGAGATTATTTCTGCTTTGAATTTTTCTAGAGCCTCATTCATCAGTTTTGTTATTTCCTGTGCTATCATTTCAGGGTGTCCATGTTGTTGATTATCAGACTTTTCCACCTCATTTCCCCTGGGGTTTACCCTTGGTGGGGTGGAAGTCTGAGTGTGTGCCTTGCTTAAATGTCTTCTCATTTTTGTTTTTGGTACTGTCTTTGGTTTAAATCCTGGGTTGATATTTCAAAATTGCTTATTGTAAGTATCTTTGTTGCTTGTAATTAGAACCATTATGGAATGATTGCTTCTCAGAGGTATCTTCCCGATATAGCTGGTCTTTAGGTTTTGAGTCTCTAATGACTCTGAGACTATATCATTTTCAGTATACCAGGGTGGGCCACTGACTAGATCAATAATAACACCTTAGCCCAAGTGATACAATCGGCAGCACCATAGCATCAAGTACATCATAGAAAATGACAGTTTGTGATAGTTATTAATCTATCACCTTTAACTGTGTGAATTAAATCAAAATCTAGGACCAACCCAATATATGTTTATAGAGAATAAACTCTTCAATATAACAACTTTACCCCTTGGGATGGGGAGTTAGAAGGAGTTGGGGAGGGAGGGATAGGTACAAGGATAGGGGAAGGTTTGCAGTGAGGCCAGAGGTCACAGGCAAGGGAAGGAAAAAGAGAATAATAGAAAAACAAAGAAGAAATCCAAATGATGGCCAGAATAGGAACATAAAGGGAGATGAACAATGTGGGACAGCAAGAGAGTGACTGTAAGAGAGAGAGAAAAGAAAGAAGAAAAAAGGGGAGAAAAACAAAAATTTGCAAAGTGTAGGAAAAAAAATTAAAGATAAAGAGGAGAAAAATAAGCAAACCAATAATACTAATTTTGGAAATAAAAAATAAAAATGAAAATGAAGGGCCTCCTTTAGGGCATGTCTCTGCTGTCACAATAGACAACTTGGGTAGCAGTGTGCAGATATAAGTCAATGAGTCTCAGCAAGCCAGTCACAGACCTGGGAGATTCAGGCAGATTTCTGGCTGCACATCCCAAGTTGAGCTCCCTGTCCTCCTGTAGGGTTGAACTCTGCAGGGCTGTACTGCAGGTTTCAGCTGCCCTTCCCCTGAAGATAGTCCCAGTTCCAATGGGAGGTGATGATCCCTTTAACTTACCAAGTATGGTGGTCTGGTGTTCCAGTGTCCCCTGTGTCTTTGTAGTGTGGAACTGGGTGGCAGTACAACCAAGAGACCAGAGGAGCGGGGGGATGGGAGGGGTGTGTTCCTGCAGGCTAAGTGGATCACTGTCAAGTGTGCTGGCTGGATTGGGTGGGTCCCCTGTGACTGGGAACCCCTCTGCAGCATCCATGGATGTGCCTGGATGGCGTGGGCTGGATGGGGCAGGTCCCCTGTGACTGGGGACCCCTCTCTGGAGTCTGCGGATGTGCCTGGCTGGCGTGGACTCTGTTCTTTCACATTTGTTGCCAAACAATATTCCATTTTATAAATATCCTTGAATCTGGCTATACATTTTACTATCAATTTATATTATTTTTCACTAAAAGAGTGATTTATTCTATAAATATTATGTTTATAATATATTCTATATATTGCATATTACATATATCAAGAGAGAAATTGCTGGATCAGAGATTATAGTTATTTCCAAGTGTACAAGTCAAAATATATCCTTTTTGTTAACTATGTCAGGGTGGAGTATTTTTAAAATAATATTCACTGACTGTGTAAATATGCTGGATATTACACAACTTTTCAACATTTCATATTTTTCTGAGTTTTAGCCAATTTAATTATGATTCATTATATTTTGTATAACTGACAAAATAAACTGCACATAAAATGTATAATGATAAAGTTACAGATTGTATAAGCTTTGGAAATCATCACTGCTATCAGATAGTAAGCATATCCATCACTCCTCACGCCCCTTTGTGTCTCTTCCTGATGGCACTCTCAACCCTGCCTCCCCATCCCCAGGAAATTGCCAATCAGCTACAGATTAATTCTTGTGCATCTTCTAAAACCACACAAAAGTGGAGATTTTTTTGTATAGTGTATAATTGTTTAGCTAGGCTTTTTTCACTGAGAATAATTGTTTAAAAAACTTTTGGGAATGAAAATACACTTTTTTTGTTTTTGCTGAGAAGTTTGCCATTGTATGGAAATACAACAATTTATCCATTGAGCCATTGATGGACATGCAGACTGTTCCTTCCTAGTTTGGCTATTTCAGCAAAAGTTATATGAACACTCAGATACAAGTTTTTATATGTTCATATGCTTTCAATTCCCTGGGTAAATACTTAGGAAAGAAATGGAAGAATTATAAATTGGTATATCTTAATATTTTAGAAGCCAGCAAAACATGTTTTCCAAAGTGTTTGCACCATTTTGCCTTCCCACTGTCTGCCTAGGGACTCCAGCTGCTCCACATCTTTGTCTAGGATTAGAATATTCAGTCATTTTAATTTTATCCATTGTAATAGGTGTGAGGTGGTATCTCACTGTGATTTAAATTTAGGACTAATGATTAATTAGTGACTAATGATGTTGGATGGCTTTCATGTATTTACTTGATATCACATGCATTGTTTTTCTTTTTTTCCATATTCTTATTGGGATGTTTCCTTGGTATTAATTATTGATATTTCTTCATATAGTCTAGATGTAAGTAATTTATTAGATATGTGGTTTGCAAATATTTCTCCTAGTTTGTGGCTGTCACTCTATCCTGTTAAATTTTTTTGAAGAGTGAAAGCTCCTAACATTAATGATTACAATTTATCTTTTTAAAACATTTATATATCATGTTTATCACGTTTGTGTAGTATCTCTTTTCACAAGCTTCCCATCATGGATATCTATAACCCTTTCTTTTTCAAAGACACTCGTCATATTGTATTTGGTCCCACCCTAATGATTTCATATTAATTTGGTTGCCTATGTGAAACATTATTTTCAAATAAGGTCACATTTTGGGGCCCAAGATAGTAGTACTTCAACATATATTTTCTAGGAAGTTATAATTCAGTTCATAACAGTATTTATTGTAACTAAGATTATTTTGTCTAATCCAAGATTACAGTGATTTGTTTTAATATCTTCTTTCTAGAAATATGGTTTTCCTTGTTTTAGCATATGAGGACCCGATTGTTCTCCATTATTTTTTGACAAGACTATTCTTTCTCTACTGGATTATCTTTGCCAAAATTCAGTTGTTGCTCTTTGAGTTACTCTATTTCTGCACTTTGTCTATCTTTATGCCAATATAACACTCTCTGCCTATATTAACTGTCCTTTCAAACAGACTCTTTTCCAATTTCTCTAATTTATTCTGGAACTCCAATGGATCTTACATTAGATGTTTTTTATCTTGAAGTTCTTTAAAACTTCTATGTAGTTTTCTGTAACTTTGTTACTTTTCTTCCTTCTTTATAATTTTATTGGAGTCTAATTTCAATTATATCACTCTTTAGCTTTGTTGGATTAGTTGTCAAATTCACCCTCCATTTTTCTCATTTTAATTGCTCAGATAATTCAACAAATAAGATGGTTATTTTCCATATTTTCTTGCTCTTCAATATCTTTCTTCTTCACAAATATTGTTTGTTTGTTTGTTTTGAGGCAAAGTTTCCTTATGTTACCCACGCTGGCCCTCAAGTCATGATTCTATCTCAGCCTCCCAAATTGCTGGGATTACGAAGACCTGCGACCATGCCAAGGTAATATTCTTAAATGGCAATTCCAATATTGAGCTTTTGTTTTAATATGTTGTTCCTTCTACCCTTCACTCAGAGCACCATTTGATTTTAGGATCCCAGGGTATTCTCACTAAGTTGCATTCTAGTCCTTTTATTATTTTTTATTTTAAGACAAGATCTCACTAAGTCACTAAATTGTTCATGCTGGGCTTGAACTCATGATCCTCCTTGGGATTTCTGGAATGCTGGAAGTAAAGACAGGCATCACCATGTCAAGCAGTACCTTTGAGTCACTAATTATTTTATGTTTGTGTTTTAATATTTAACCAAAATGGTTTGATTTTTCTTTGCTCCACAGAGGACTGCCATTTCTCCTGCCAAGATTTAAGTTGTTGTTGTTGTTGGGGGGGGGGGGTTTCGCTGTTTTTTTCAATCAATGACATTAATTAATTAAAAAATATTTTTGCTATATTCAACCAAGAACTTTTAATAGTTTTCAATGATTGGGTTCACCAGAATATCTGTTTCACAGAACACTCTAAATATAAATATCTGAGATTTTGTTTGTTAATAAGAACAATTTGCCTAATGACTCATGTGGCAAGAATGCAATTATATAGTTAACAGCTCACTGAACAGGTGTATGTTTAAGCCTCTCTCTTCACTCAATGTATCTTATGATTAATACTGATAATACCAGATGTCTTGCAAATATTAATTTGTGATTTTTATATGATAAAGATATTAATAATCTAATTAGACTCCCCCAAATAAAAGATCCAATAAAAAGGGGAATTGAAATGAATAAACACTTCTCAGAAAAAGAAGTACAAATGACCAATAAATACTTGAAAAAATGTTCAACATCTTTGGATGCAAATGAGAATAATGACATTGTGATTTTTTCTTCCTCCAGAAAGAATGGATATCATTGAGAAATCAAGTAATAACAAATGCTGGCAAGGCTGTGAGGTAAAAGGAACATTTTCTTATTGTTGGTGGGAATGTAAACTTGTACAACTACTATGGAAATCAGCATGGAGATTCCTCAAAATACTAAAAGTAGAAATTCCATTAGACCCAGCTATTCCCCTTTTGAGTATCTTCCCAAAGGAATTAAAGACAACATATTAGAGTGATATGTGTATACCCATATTTATAGCAGCACAACTCATAAGAGCTAAATCTTGCCAGCAGCCTATATATTCATGTAAAGAAAATGAGGTATTTATACATGGTGGAGTACTACTTAGCCATCAAGAAGGATAAGTTAGAATAATTTGTAGGAAAATGGTTGCACCTTGAGAGTCCATAATGTTAAGTGAAATAAATCTGACACAGAAATTTAAGTATCACATGGTTTCTTTTATATGAGAAACCCAGAGTATAAATGATGTAAAAAGGAAAGTAAAAGATAGATTACAAGAAACAGGGAGGTAAACCTTTGCAAACAGGAAAAGAATCTAAGGATGGAGGAGAAGGAACTGTGGCAAGGGGAAGAGGAATTAAAAAGAGAGTGAGATGTGATATGTGTATGTACCAACTCCCTACAATGAATGTATTCATTAGGTATCACTAACATCTACTAATAAAAATGCTATTTCAGATATGATGTTTGGCTTAATATAGTCAACATTTCCCTTTGTGATATGTTCTGTTGAACCTCAACTTCAAAGAATCTGCTTGCAAACATTGAATAAATATACAGTCTTATTTTCTAGTAATCTATTGCATTATTTTTAAAAATATTTATCTGTTCAGGTCATCAGAAATTCATCCTTTTGTGCTGCACAGGGCTCTGAGCCAATGCTTATTCACAGTCTCCCAGAGGAAGGAGCTATAGGGTCCAGCCCATTTTCCCTTTGTCTTCTGTGGCTTTTTCATCCCCCAAAGGCTCAAAATTAAGCAGGACAAAGACGTGCTCCAAGCTGATGGTTGTTCTACTCACTAGAACAAAGACATTGCCACATGCCATGCTGTAACTTCACTTCCCCTAAATAGCTACACTGTTCATTACAGTTTTATTTATTAGCTTAAAATTTGCTTTTAGTTGGAAATGCTTACAAATAGGCAAGATAAAAAATATACACCTAAAGGAATAGCAAAATGGAATTCTTAATAGCTGTTAAAAGCAACCCATTATATAAGAATTGGTATAAATTGATGCATTGGTATTTCAAAGGACTATCTCATTTAACAAACTATTACTAAAGTTTAGTAGATTTAACATAGGTGAATTGCCTCCAGCTTGCATTTTCAGCTACTCTCAAGGTCTACAGAACTCTTTGACGTTCTTCAGAAAATGAGTTTAAGAAGAGAGAAATTGGCCTGACACTCCCCAAGAGGTAATTTAAATCTTTTTCTTTCTTCCATTTTCAATGGCTGTGGCTGGCCCAAGCACCTTGCAAACTAGCCATGATTACATAAGATGCCTCATGGCCACAGCTTTGGCTGCAATGAGCTTTGGTTCTGGTCCATCCCAGATGATTCTACTCTGTAGCCTCTCTAGAGACCTCACTCTTCTGCAGCTGTCCAGTCCCCGATCTGATCCATGAGGAGCCTCTTCCCTGCCCACAACAAAATAGAAAGCCTAAGGTGGATAGCAGGACACTGCTGTGTGAGCCAACTTTTTTTCCTGTATAAGCAGGATTCTTTATGCCCATTTGGGTCAGTCATGCACTGTTCCCTTTATGACACAGCATTAGTCTTACTAAAGACACATTTAGGTCATATATTTTTGCCCATCCCTTATCTCTTTTGAGTAAAGAAGGCTGAGCTGGTTACACCAAGAGCTGGAACCCTAAAGGCTGCTGGCACTGAAAGCATCCAGCAGCAGGGGCTGTAATACTGAGGGCAGCTGGCGGGCATAGACCAATGGACAGTTTCTGGGAGCCTCTAGGTGTGGTTGCTGGAGGATTTCCAGGGGGCTGCTGGTAGCTGCTGTCTCTAGCAGCCAGGAGAGCAGTGAGAAGGGCTACCATCCCTAAGACTCATGGTGGCTGGCATCATGGAGCCCTTAACACAAAGGGAGCTGCATTTTGTCTATTCATGGTGCATATCCAAACTGGGCAAAATAACCCCTAGCCAATTGATAACAGTTTGGCTCTAAGTCTGATCTTAGAATGCTTTCCACAAAAATCTTTCTGTCCTCCAAAGCCTTTGTAATCTGAAGTTGGAGGAGTGCTGTGGTCTTACAGTCCTGAGTATAACCCCAATCCTGCCTGTGTTAGTAGAGGCTCTGGTATCTATCTCCGAGGATAAACATCTATTTCACTACTTAAAGCATGAAGCACTTTTGCCCACTTTTAAAAAACAGATTCATATTAATAATAATGAAAACTTCCCCGTACATTGATAATAGCTTTATGAAAGGTTTGTAAGCCCCCTGAATCAAGTGGGGCAAATTAATTCACAGGAGATTGCTAATGTTAATCATTTTGAGTGGTCTAATTTTATTGTGCAACTTTAATTATTCACTAAAATAAGAATTAGGAATTGCTCTTCTATTTCTGTTGAGCCCATGCTCCTCGACCAATATAAAGGCCATAGTAAAACCCAGGAGGCCCACTTCTGTGCTCTGAGGACTTTAAATCCAGGCCAGTGGCTGGGAGAGGCCTTACCAAGGCATTGTGAATGCCTTCTACTGTCACCATCAATCACCAGTTCTTGTCCTGCTCTGGACCTCTTGGTATCTGGGTACTTGTGCTGGAGTCTCTAGGTAGGAGACTCCCCCTTCACCTCCCCTCTCATGTGAAGTCCCCTCAATCGTGTTAAGGGACCTGTGTGTACCTCAGTCATGCATCCCCCACAGTGCAGGTTTCTCAGTCTTTTCATCCCTGCCCTCCAGCCTGGTATGGGGTTGTAGCTAGCTAACCAGACTCTCAGCTAGACAGACTGAATTCACATCTTCAAGGTGCTACTTATTAGCCTGATACAGAAAAATTATATATTCAGTCTCATCTCACATGCTTCATCTATACAATAGTGATTCCAATGGTATATAGCGCATCAGGATGATAAAGTCATGATAGATAAAGTGCTCAAAGACACTTGAAATGGAGTAAAGACTTAATGAATTTGTTTTGTTAAAACCAAGAGTGTTGTTCTTATGGCAAAATATCAATATCTAGTGTCCCCATGCAGTACAGCATATAACAATTTATCCAGTTAATTTTTACAGCAAAATTATGAGCCAAGTGGTATTATTATTTCCATTTACATATGAAAAGTTGAGGTCCAGAGAAAGACTAATAAAATTGCTGGACATCATTCAGTTAATTTTTTGGTGAATTAGGATTTGATTGACTTCAGAGTTTTTACTCTTCACCACTACTCTGAATCCTCTCAAAATATATTATGATGCTTCCTTGTACATGTTAGTTGAATGGGTGATTCTTAAAATGCAGTATGTAAATAGTTTCTAGATATGTATATGGCATCCTGGTCAGAATTATTCTATATATCTGTCAGATCTAGATGTACATGGTATGAACAGTTATTTGATGTTTGCAATTTCTGAAATTCATTGCATTGGTATGGAAACCTTCAGAGTCTTCACTATGGACCTAATGCTTGGATAAACCATAACTACAATGATGTGAGCTGATCAATCCCCAAAGAAGGACCATAAGACCAAGGACAGGAGGCAGATAAGTGATGAGAAGAGAGTCAGGAGGCAGCATGATGTAGGAAAGTTAGAGCTTAGGATCCAGCAGATCTATTTCTTTGCTTCTGACACATATTAGCTGACTCATTAAGTTAATACTTAATCCATACCCATTCCATGTTTGTTGCACTCCAGTATGTTTCAGAAACCATGACTTCTTTCTGAACTTCAACTTTTTTGTATGTAAAATGGACATAGTTATTTCTAACTTGAAAGATGTTTGAGAAAAGTCACTGGGGCTGACAGAAGGACACAGCTGAGGTGTCTTCTGAGTGGGTCTTCCATTGTTTTACTAGGTTGTCCCTAGCTGGGACTCAGTATGGGCTCAGTTGTACAGGCAGAAGCCAGAAAAGTGAGTGCAAACACCAGAAAGAGAAAGGAGTAGATTCCTCAGCAGAGGTCAAGAGTAACATATACAGAAGTAAGTGGTGTCTCAAGGCAGGTATCAGTCAAGGAAGGCAAAGGACTGAAGTTGAGCAGAAAAGAAAGGCACATAGGGGTGGAGCTATGGGGTAGGGCAGGGTGTGTTTCTGCTAAGTACATTGATCACTTGCTAGTGTTTGGGTTACATCTGGTGACTGCTTGGAGTCTGACAATGGGTACTGTTTGAAAGGAGCCTCTTTTCCTCAATCCTAGTATATTTAAGGGGATTCTCCCTAACGATGCTCTTTGCTTCCTGCCCACCATTATTTCCTCCCATTAAGGTCACTTGTCGCCTGGATGAAGGCAACAGGTATTGATATGCAGTTCTTACTCATATGGACTTAGTGTGCATGAAGTTCTGAATGTGAGATGTGGGTTCTCATTTTCCTTCCTTCTTCCCCAAGACCAGTGGGAAGTAGTGACCTGTGTAAGTGTAAGTGGGTGTAATTTGAAGATTTACCTCTACCTCAAATATGCTGCCCTCAAGTATAGACCAGGGTTTCTCAGCTTTAGCACTGTTGACATTTTGGACCAGATGATTCTTTCTTTAGGGGTGTGCAGGGTAGACTTTACTGTGTGTTTTATGATGTTTAACAGCATACTTGGCCTCTACCCACTAAGTATCCATGGCATTCTCATGGTTATGATATGCAAAAAATTTGTGCAGACATTGCCAAGTGTTTCCTGGGTGAAAAATTGCAATTCTCCCATTTGTTTTAAAACATGACTCTAGACAGACATGAAGAGTTGGCAGACCACATAGATCTGTGAGCAAATGATGACCTCTAATTTAGCCACATCAAAAAAAAGCTGATATTTTGGCTTCCATTTTTATTCTTGCTTTTAACAATTTACAGCTTGTTCAGAACCCACTGAAGGTCCTTTCAGGGACTTCTCAATGCAGGGCTGTGTGTGGGCCTCAGGTGGAATAAAACTTGTTACTTGAGTGTTTCAACCCTTAGATAAATACTCCTCCTACAGACTGTGTTTGGACAGTTATAAAAGAGAGGAGCCCAGGTCCTGGTACTAACCTAATACTTGTGACTGAATTTCAAAGAGATGTTCCCTTGAGTGTTCTAAATATTCAATTCTCAGAGTCCTGTGGCCACAGAAGCTGGGTCAAAGACAAGCACTCAGGTTCACCTTGGTGGCTAGCCAGCAGGTAGACCAGTTGGCTCTGGTCTTGGCTACAGTTTCTAGAATGGCAGAGATGAAATGTTTTTGTGGTGGAGGAAGTTTTCTGTAATGTTTCTTTGAGTAGCCAAAAGCCAAAGCCCAGCCTGCAAACTTTGGATTGGGTCTTCCAGAAGTTCTTTGTCAAACACAGGTCGTGTTTCTGACTGAACATCACCCATGGGCACTGTGCCCCAGACAGGCCCAATCCATACAGAGAAAGGCTCCTTTTCAGCTCTGCAGAGGCAGCAGCCTTTAGGCTAATTAATAAATCATCAACACATTTGTGGTGTGAAAAATGAAATATTTACGCTTGCCAGAGTAATATTTCTGTCTTGCAGCCCCATGCTCTGTTAATGCCTGATGGAGGATGAAGTAAATAGCAGCTGGTGTAGAATTAGTGGAATATAATTACTCTCTACAAAGTTAAGTGAATATTAAAACACAGAAGTCACAGGCACTGACTCCATAGCTGGGCAAACGGCAACCTGACCTGATGTTTGGCTCTCCGATAACTCTGTTCTCAGTGAAAGGCTTGGTTGCCAGTGATATGGAAACAGCTGGGTCACAGACTACGAGAAAGGTAGAAGTTGATCACTTTCAAAGAGCTTGGAGAGATTTTCAAGATGTAGGACTGAATGTGACACTGTGAAAAGACTATTACTTTGGGGCCAGAGAGATCAAGTTCTATGTTCATCTCAGAAATGCACAAGTTGAATGACCTTGCCCAAGGTCTTTCACTTCTCTGTACTTCAGTGTGTTTCCCTAAAAAATTGGGTAGTGCTTTAGCATGTGACCAAGTAACTGTGCTTCAGAAAGAGATTGGTGGTGTTTGGTATGGTGACACAGAGGTAGAGATGAAATGAGAAGAGAGCTGTAGAGAGATCAGGTAAGTGGTCTAAGCATGCAAAGATGTTGGCAGAAGTGCAAAGGAGCACTCAGGAAAGGCAAAATTGAGCAGAGGAGTGTAGTCACAGGAGTAGCAAATGGGACCCATGTTGAACAGGGGCAGAAATAAAATGCCCACAACAGAGATTTAAAAAGACCAAAAGGACAGCTTGCCCAGTGAGGAGAGAGGCAGAGAGGGGAGCTGCCTTTAGGGTTAAAATTGCAGTGGGCAGTCTAAATGGAGTAAGTCATCAGTGGGATCTTCCCAACCTTGGAATAATATATATTCTTTCCTTTGAATCTGTGGGTTCTTCATCCATGGATTCAACCAAACCCAAATAAAAAAATTTTAGACAAAACTGCATACATACCAAATATGTATGTACAGACTTTTTTTGTCATTATTTTTCTAAATAATACAGTATAACAGTTATTTGCATAGCATTTACATTTTATTAGGTATTATAAACAATCTAGAGACAGTTTAAACTATATAGGACATGCATAGGTTATATGCAAATACTACAACGTAAAGGAATTGAGAAACTGTAGATTTATTAACCATGGGGGGGGTTATGTAATCAGATCTCCATGGATACAGAGGGATGACTGTGTGTGTGTACATGCATAATTTTTGTATCAATTTCAACTAAGAATTCTTTAGAATTTCAATTTTTGTTTTCTTTCTTATTTTGCTATTTGAAACTATTCAGGACCTCCACACATTGCAACTTGAAAATAGTTTTGTATGTGTTTCATGATCAGAGTTACTTTAGCCTTCCAAGCAGAAAATAAATAATTGACCAGATCTCTCCACAGCTCCTCACAGCACACACACACACACACACACACACACACACACACACACTCACACCCACACACACAGTCACCCCTCAACAAAACCTCCATCATCTAAACACAACATAACACTCTCTCTGTTCCTGTCTGAACTTCCTTCTGTCGCTCATTCCCCCAGTTAAATGCCTTCAAATAGATCCAACTACAGCCTGATCAGGCCTGTTTGAGGCCCAGGAACTTGGTCTCCTGACAGTCATTCTTTCACCTTTCCTGAGCCTCACCGGAGTGTCTACTATCATTTCTGGGTAGAATCACTGTGATACTGGCCCTGCTCAGTGCTCAGGGAGGCAGATAAAAGTGCCTAGTAGAGAGTGGGATGGGATATAAAACATACCTCCATCTTTTCAGCATCCCACAGAACTCCAAAATCCCTGTCCTTCAAGAGCAGAAAGTCTCCCAAGATTACAGCACAACATCCATGAAACAATTACAGAAGCAAAAGGCTGTGTGCTTGAGTGGTATCACATTTAGTAGATGGTAGAAGGAACAAAATCTATGAAGAAGGACCAAAATCATCTTTTCTTCGCACCTACTATGTGGAATTACTACTCTTAGAATGCCAAAAAAAGGATCTCTGTTTGATATTTAGAAGCTTCTCCTAAGGTAGGTGTTTTACAGTTGGGAAAATAATCTAAAAATAATAGATTGCCCTCAGCCAAAAAGCATGCTGGTGATGGTAGAAGGATGCAAACCCAAGAGTATTGTCTTTAATTTTTGCATCCATTCCATCTTTCCTGCTACTCTCACTTTTTTTCATTACCCTATTCTGATTCCTTATTACTCATTCTCTTTATTGTCATTTAAAAAATGTTCTACACCCATGGTGGTTTTCTTAACTGCCTCCCATTGATTGTGTTCAAGGTTGTAATGTCTCAGCTTAAAGAAAAACATCATATTTCTGCATAAACATCATATTCCTTCTAGATAAGGGAGGCCAGATGACACAGCTTTGGCCACTGACATGTAAGTGGAGAGGATGAGCTCAGCTTGCCCAGTGCCCAGCTGTCTTTTGCCTTCCTGAATGAGAGACCAGAAGAGGAGCTGCACTGTGAGCACAGTTGTTGTGCCCTGTACACATAAGGCCACCTGAGATCAAATATGGCACCTGGGTCTTAGAAGATATGATGAACCAACCATTGCATCTCCAGATTGCCTCCCTCTACAGATGTACACATCATTAGTGTGAGAGCTTTGTTCCTTGTTGCAGAACACAATTGCTAACTTCCTAAGTGATGCAAATGGTGCCCAGAAAACAAAGAAAAAGAAAGCTCCTAACCTTTCCTTCTCCACTCAGAGGAAACCTGGTAGCAGGGGTTTGGTATGAATGCCTCCCACACTCACTCCACACTTGCCATTTACAAACATCTATGTGCATACTCACAGACACCTTTTCAGTACGTGAAAGGTATGCTCTACCCATTTCTCTGTAGTAAAAAACTCTTTCCACGTGTATAAAAATATGATTTCCAGTACATCTATTTAATATACTTAGACATGTACTGGTCATTTTTTCCTGTATGTTTGCAGAAGAATGATTTTTAAATGGGGCTAATTATGTACTGATCCCACAGAAGACATTTGCCAATGTCCACCAGCATATTTGGTTGACACAACTGTAGGGTAAGGTTCAGATTGAAATGTCATTCTGAGGTTGCGAGACCCTCTCTAGCATATTCTGTAATATAGTTGAGTTGTGGTTAGTGTAATCAGTTACTATTAACCAATACTAAATTATTTCTGACAATGCAAAACAGAACACCATATGTACATTGCCCATATGTACTTGAGACTATAAGTTTCTTTAAGGTATAAATTCTTATGATAGAAGTGCATGTACAAAGACTGTGCACAGCTAATATCACTGCTACCAAATCACCTTATAAAAAGAGACTTCCTTAATTTACACCCTTGTCAAAAGTGCAATAGGCACTGCCTATTTCCCTGAGTCCTCATCAGTATTATACATTATCAATCATTTAAATCTTTGTGAACCAGTGAAATTATTGTTTAATTTGCATTCTCTGGTATAAATGAGGTTGGACATCATTTAGTCTGTTAATTGGCATTTTATTTTTTTATGTCAAAGGCTTTATCCTTCCTGCTAATCCATTTTCTTTCTGATTATTGTCCTTTTTCTTGTTGATTTGTAGAAGCTCCTTTCATATATTAGATATTAATGCTTTTTGTATTGAATCTGTGAGAGACACGTTCTGCCTGCCTTATCCTGCTATGCAGCTAGTTTAGGTAAGAGAAAAAGCATGAGGGTTTTGACATCTGGGGAATACTTCATTCATCATTCATTGATGAATCATGGTTTATCTGGGTGACCATAGTGGATCATGCAGGTACTGTGAGAGATGTAATAGGAAGTGAGCCCATTTCTATCCTCAGTGGTTCCATGTACATGTGGATGACAATGAATTTATATATTGCTTTTGTTCTAAAACTTGTTAGAAATCAAGGGCCTAATAATAGTCCTCATCCTTCATGCACAAATAATCTATTGAACATTAAGACACAAAATAGCAGAAGGTATGTCAAAATAGTTCTTTTTTTTAACCTGTGATAATAACACTGGAGAGAAAGGCATATATTTATAGATCATAGTCCAACACTGACTCCCAGAGTGGATAGACAGACCTGCCCCACCTACAGGAGTACTGGGACCTTGCAGGTCACCAAGACAGGGCCAAGACCTCTCATGTAATGAGGGACACATAGCAGAAATGGCTGGAGAACACATTCTGTGTGCTGGTGGGGACTATGCCTGAGAGGAAGTGTCTTTTTTCCACGCTTACAAATAAGATACATCACTAAATACATCGTGGGGAAAACGAAGGTGATGGGACAGAGAGAGGCTGCAAGTACTAAGTTAGTGACGGTATTTTACCTGGGAGGAAAATCAGAGGTAGAGATAAGTGTTGCCTGTGTCTCTGCCGATAAAACATAACATGTTAAATTCTGAAGACATAAAAATAAACAAGAATTTCCTGAATAGAATCCCAGTTGCACAAGAAATAATGCTCAGAATTAATGAATGGGTTAATGTCAAATTAAAATGGTTCTGTACAGCAAAAGAAACAATCAACCGAGTGAAAAGATAACTTGCAGCTTCTCCTCGGGTAGAAGACTAATATCTAGAATATATAAAGAACTATATATACATATATTCAGTTATATATATGTATAGAATCCCCTTTAAAATGTTCTACCCTTTTCTTTCTCACCCTCTTGTTCTCAAATGATTTGTCTGAATGTGTGTCTTTTTTCTCATATAACCTCTACTGTCACTTATTCCTTCCTCACTCTTTGCACTGACCATTGGTATTGCTGCAGTAGCAGCTGTCTTCACACTAAAAGTTGTCATATTTTCATCTGTGTCTTTCCTTGGTTTCCTCCTGTCTTCCTTCTTCAGCCCTCCAGGTAAGTCAATATTTCATACTCACAAGCGTTTTGGACACCCGACATAGGAGACCTCACATCTTGATTTTGTTCACACTTTATTATTCTTCCTAGACCCTCTCTGTTCATTCACCATTACTTGTAGATATTTATAAGTCTTCTTTCTTTACCCTCTCCCTGCTCCTTCTCACTATATAAAAGGTTGATCTTCCTCAGAGGACCACCCTCAGCTATTTCCTCAGTCAATCTTATAAATGCCTGATTTCAGCAGTCAACTATATAATGACAATTTCAAAATGTGTTTCTCCTTACCTAAGCTGCACACACACGCACCTGTGTTTACAATGGTTGGTGCACACTTCCATCTAGCTGTCATGCTGCCATTTCAAACTTGACATGACCAAATCCTATTTTTCTTCCTATATTTGTCTCAGCCCCATTAGCATCTGTTCAATTAAAAATTTAGGCATCATCTACATGCAGCCCTACCTATTTTGTAAATTACAGATTGTATCATTATTTGATTAAAATCTCTATTATCCAAAAAGTTTAAAAAATACTCAGAAATTTAAACATACCTCCTTACTTTGTAGATGTGGCTGGATCACAGTGCTGATATTTTATGTCACATTGTTCGGGATGTCTCTGTGAGGGTGCTTGCTGGAAGACATTAACATTTAAATTAATGGAATTTGAGAAGAGCAGATTGCACTCCATAATGTAGGTTGTTCTCATCCAATCAGTTGAAGGCCTTAGTAGATCAAGCACTGATCTCCACTGAGCAGAAGACACTTGCAAACAGACTGATTTTGTATACACTTCAAGTCTTCCCTGGGTTGTCAGCCTCCTAATCTTCCCTGCTGATTTTGGATTTTCCATGCCTCCACAGACATATGAGCCAGTTCTTTATAATTCGTCCTCTCCCCCCGCCCCGCCCCTCTTTCTCTTTCTTTCCATATATTAAGAAAGGGGAAAACAGTGAGATAAACAAACAAACAATAAAGTAAAATCTTTAAAGCCACTACTCACACAAATATGGGCCTCAAGCATGTCAAGGCTCCCATCCTTTCATGTATTTGACACATTTTCCACTGCCTCTGTGCTGCTACCTGCTGGTCTCTCATCTTAGATTACTCTTCTATTTTTCTTTGTCTAACTTTTGTCAGTGTCTCCAGGCAGGTTTAGATGTGATCTTCTTTGTGCTCTGAAAACCCTTTGTCCCCCATCTTTATTTTTGCAGTTCCCAAGCAGATGTCAATTAGTTATATCTACTTTCCTCAAAAAGATTTAAATTCCTTGAAGGCTGGAGCTCATAGCCCTAGGATCCAAAGTACTTTAAATCCATTTTTGTAGACTAAAGTGCCTTTAATCTATAGCTAACTTCTCCCCATTACATTTTTTCTTAAGTACAGATGTATAAGCAATTCATTGGGAGACAATCAAATCCTTCACCCTCTGCTTTGGGTCCTTAACATTCAAGCATGTTTTGCATCCTCATTTCCTTCTATACTCAAGTATTATCCTGATTTCAAAGTGGAACCTTGGGGTCAAGGACAGCTGACTCCTGGGGATCCCATGTCAAGCACTCCACTGCCACCCCTCAAGAATTCATGACCCACAGAAGCAACAACCTTTGTTGACCTCAAGAAGAAGGTGGCTTTGGGGGAGGCCGCTGGTTCTTGCTTTGCTAAGACTAACAATTGCAGAGACTATCACTCTAAGACCACCCCACCTCATCTTTCCTTAAACCTTGTAGAAATGACCAACCCCTTAGCCTTAGACTGGGGGCTCCTTGTGGTTAAGGATTCTGTTCTCCCCTTATAATCCCTTATAACTTGTGTGCAAAAGTAAATACATAGTAAATTTTGATAGCTGTCAGTACATATTACCTTGAGTTGAATGGTATGGTAGGGAGTCCATGTATCTCATTTCAGGATGCTGGCTTATTTGAATAAAAGAGAAACATATTTGAGGAGTTTTAAGGGAAGCTTAGGAAGAATTTTACTCCTTCCTAAAAGATGCATCACCAACATTGCAAGTTATTTTTTCATCGGGCACTTAAATTTAAATAGAACATGAGATTAATACAAGATGCATTAAATTTTTAGTTTAGCACTTCTCATATGATATTGGGTAATTCTTTTATTTCTATAGTTTCAATTTCCTCATCTTTGAGTCCCTTCTTCACATTATTGTTGTGAGAAGTAAATAAATTAAAATATGTCAAGGCACCTATAACCAGAAGTCCCTCAATAAAATGGTTGTTGAATCTGAGTCTTCAACACCCTCTTCATTATAGGCAATCACAGTGCTTTTTTCCCCACACTCTGTGCTGTAAACCTTGCCAAAACATTCAGACTATATTAACCTCTCAATAATAAAGAAAAACAGCAAGCTAATTTGGGGCGCTTCCAATAGCAAAAATGTCTATTAAAATTTGAAAATGGTATAGGACCAAAACTATATGACCACAATGGCCTCTTTCTTTTTTGCTTGGGAACCAGAGGTGGACATCATATTTCTAGTTCTTGGCTATTGCTGTTTGCTTCCAGAAAAGACAATCTAAGTGCTGGTTATTAGAGCCTGTCAATAAATTTCAGAGCTAAAGCAAAGCCCGCTCAACTGACTGACAGCTACAAATTAATTTTGCTTTCTTTAAAGAACTAACCAGTCTAATGTGTGTGCAACAGACAAGCTTCACTGTGTGCTCTTGTGGATCGGTGCTGTGTGGTTCATCTGTCATCATGTTTTGCAAATTATTTTGCTTTCGCTCGGCTTCTTAATGAGGAGACAGTGCGGTCTGTTCACACATCTTGGCGACAGTGCTGCAGTTTAGAGCTCAGCCTGCTGAGCAACACATAGGCCCACACGGAGGTGTGGGAGACAGTGATGGTCCCCATTCTCAGGGGACCAACTCTGCTCCATTTGTGATTTCTTATCCCAGTTCACTCAGTGACATGTGACCAAACACTGTGTCAAGTGCTCAGGATAAAAAGAAAAATGCCGCTCAATCACTTTCTATAAAGATGTGATAGGCTAAGCAGGAGAAAAACATTGACAAGAACTATTTGTCATAATTATAGCTATTGTGGGAAGTGAAGGCGCAAAGGAGAAGGTTATAATTTTAGGGCAGAGGCTGGAGAGTGAAAGTGCACCCCCAAAGAGGTCACTTATCTGTAGACACTGGTTTTCTGAAAACTTCAAGGAGGTATGCATACATACAATAATGTCCCCGATTCTTCACTGTGCAGCTCAGGGAATTTTTATATATGTATATATTTATGTAATGACCACCCAGGTCAAGATACTCCATGCTGCATTTTCATCTCCCAAGAGAAATTCTTGCTGCTCTTTCCTGGTGAATCCTTCTCACCTCCAATGGATAATTACAATTTTATTACTGTGGATTAATATTAAATGTTTTTGAATTTCATAAGTATGGACTCATATGATGTAAAAGTTGCACCATTAGTGTGTAGTGTACACACACGTAGCTCTTTTTACTGCCATGAATTTATTCAGTACAGACATTCGAAGGATGAGCTCAGATTGCTCTTGGGTGGAGGCTGAGGAGAAGCACGGCATAAATTTCAGTACATCGTATCTAGGAGTAGAGGATAGGCACAGGAGACTGGTCTAAGTAAAAAACTGGAGCTACACTGTCAAAGATGAAGAAGGTAGTGCAAGATGTTTGATGCCTGTTTTATTATAGATGAGTCCCCAGAATCACAGTGTTTAAACCTGAGGCATGGTATGATTAGATGTAAGCATCAGACTCATTACTCTGGTATGAACATGGACAGTTCAGAGAGCAACAAGAATCCAGACACAGGGACCTAAAGGAGAGGCCACTGTAGTGACCCAGGTGGCCCAATTTTGATGCAAGTGAGGGAGAGAAGAGGAGTAATCAGAGATGACAAGATGTTTCAGGTGACAGGAAGCATTTCGAGGAGTCAAGGCAAGGGATTAGTTTTTCTGGAGTGGAAAACTGGGATGTAGAATGCAAGCAGAAGCAGTTTAATAACTAAGAAATAAGCCACAACTTCTGTTGTTCACTTAAAACAGATGTGAGAGTGAGCGCACCCCAGGTACACCTACCCCAACCCATGGTTATCTCAGCAGCACAGCCCTCAGAGGAGAAAGAGCAAAAACCCCAAGGGATTATGCATATTTAATTTACATCCAGGTCTGAAATCCTCATGCCTGCTTCCTGTCATTTTGCTATTTCAGAGAATAGTATACCAGGGCTTTTCATTCCAGCCCTGTGGTGGTGCCCTTTTGGAGAAAATAAGCCTCCAGTAGTGTTGCCAAGAGCCAGTGACATTTGCCATGTTTGAAAAGGCCTCATTTTGAAGAATGATTATTGATTCTTTTTCACATTTCAGATCACTCCTTTGAGGCTGCCATTTACTGGCCCTGGTGAGAGACCCTCAGCTGTGTTCCAGGCTCTTTGACACAGCAGTTCACCCGCAAAGAACGTGACGTTCCTCCAAGTGGCACTCACCCTGAGCCTGTCTGCAGGAAAGTCAGTGTTTCCATGAATATTTCATCATGTGGAAGGGCTTCTCCTGGCCTTGTCTGGACGGTTGAAAACATGTAGATGTGCTTATAAATGAACACAGGTGAGGATGGAATGTGGGGAGATACAAAGGAGAAGCATCAGTGTGATTCTTTTGGAAGAATGGTAGCAATTCTGGGACCACATCATCTTCACTCATGAGCTATGGGCTTGTGAATTCTGGAAGGAAGTAGAATTGGAAGGGGAGGTTTGCAGACAGCATAGGAGACCAGAAGAAAAGGATATATAATACGTTCTAATTGTATACAATTTACTCTCAAGAAATACATATTGAAAAGAATTCTTAAAAAAAAAAAAGAAAAGAATTCTTAAGTGTGGATAGTTTCTGCAACAGAAAGCCCTGATTTCTGTTGATTCTAGAATCCAAGAGATACTCAGTCATCTATCTAAGGACCCTGATATTGCCTATGTTTGAAGTGAAATTCGATATTCGGTGGCAATGAGAGTTTTGTGAGCCTGATGGGTGCAATAAAGGCAAGAATAAGGCTGGAAATCTTGGTATACACTCCATGTACTTGAAATAGGCTGTTTATTCTCCATTACATCATATGTCCCTTGATGTTACATTACCTTCAAGATGTTGGCAAGAAGAACAGATAGGACACTGTTTGTCAATGAATTTTTAGGGCTAGAAAAAAGTTTTATCAAACACTAATTTAAGCCCTCCATGGAAGGTAGGGCTAGAAGCCCAAGATATTAGAAAATATATAAATACATATTGTATAGGCACATAGTACGTGTAAATTACATATAGTTGAGTACTTATTCTTTGGAAGGTAAGGTCTAAATTTGTGAATAAAGTTCTTAGCATCATGCATAGAACAAATTATTATCTTTGAAAGTTTTGGATCATGAGAGGAATGACTTTCCAGCCTGACACTCAGTAAGGAGCTGGTTATTGTGTATGTCATACTTTTCATTAACAGAGGAAGAATAATGAGCTTATAAGTGGTGACTCCATGGTCCCAAATGTTCCTTTCTGGGACACCAAGTCAAGTAACCAACAAGTAAGAATGGCAAAAAGTAGAAAGTATCTCAAACAATGAGTTCTATTTCAAAAACAGCTAAAAGAATTCCAAAGCATGTCAAGGTCAAAGGCACCAGAGAAATCACCTTGGGAGCAGGAGAACAAGTATGGGCCTGTCACAAATTCTTTTGGATAACAGACTCATGGATGTTGCTTTACAGGCTTTGGGATTCTGTTCACCAAGCTATAGATATTTCCACTTCTTGACAGCTTCAAGATCTTAAGAATCTTGTAAAAATCTTGTGATGATCTTTTCTTTTAAAAAATTTTTATTTGGGGCAATGTCAAACTCTGTAATAAAACACTCACAAAATTTCAGTGTCATAAGACAATAAAGACGTGAATCTTGCTCATGAAATAGCACATGTGGATATTCGTGGTCAACACGTGACTTCTACACACAATGATAGTGGAACCCAGATCCTTACTATGTGTAGTTTCACCTTCCCTTGGAGTCTTTGGCAACCAGCTGACAAATAAGAAAACAGAGGATGAAGGAAATATACCCTCTTCTCAACTGCTGGTCCATCTTCTCAACCCAAAGCAACAAGCCACACTTCTGCTATTTGCCTTTGGCAAAGCCTGATTACATGGCCTCATCTACTTTCAAGGGATCAGGGATCTATAATCCCTATAATTCCAAGCTAGGCATCCACCAGAGTCAACTTAATAGCAAAGATGAGTTGTTTTTATCCCTTATGCTATGATCTGAAGGTTTGTCTCCTCAAATATAGAGAACATTATTGATCACTTTTGCAGTGGGGCTTGATCTCCTGTAATCATAATGCAAGCTGAGAAAGAGAAAGAGAGAGAGAACAAAGACAGAGACTTGAAAGAAGAAGCTGGGTCTTGGGCTGATCTTTGCTCTGGGCAGCAAAGACAAAAAGCACCAAGGACATCCTGTGTTTATTCATTACAAGTGTGGGGAGGGGAGCTGGGCAGGTCTTGGGACACCTGCTGATAACATAATGCAGGCAGGGGCACTAGCATATCTTTACTGAAGAGAACAAATGGTTAATTTAATGGAGGAAGAATTTAGTTGAAGTCAAATTGACCTTTGCTGGAAGTGAACTCAGCAAGGCCCTGCTACTTCTAATGTAATATGGCCGAATTATGGAGGGGCAAGACGCTTGTGCCTCTTACAGCCTATTAGTACTGGGCAGAGTTGTCTGCTCCACCCCAAAATTCATATGTTGAAACCTGATCCCCAATATGGTGGTATTAAGTAGAGGCCTTTGGTCACGAGATTGGTACCTGTGTAAAAGTGGCCTAATGGAGCTTATTTACTTCTCCTGCTGTGTGAGGATGTAGCCAGAAGACACCATTTGTGTGGAGGATGAGCCCTTCCACACACAAATCTCCCAGTGCCTTTATCTTGAACTTCTCAGTCTCTAGAACTGCAATAAAATGTTGTTGCTTCTTAGCCCCTCCTCCCACATCTAATTTATGTCATTTTTATTGTAGATACATAAAAGCTAGTGTACCAACACTTTGTTAGCTGGTTCCAAATTTTGAAGGCTCAATGTGAAGTTCCTCTTCACATGCACATACTGTATTTGTACTCCACAGTGATGGAAAGACCAACAAGTTCTTTCTCCTGAGACATTTTCTGCCTGAGTGAACCCCACCTTGTTTTGCTGGCCATTTAACCACAGTCTTCTCTTGATAACTGAAATTAATTCAACTTAGTAATAATAGGTGACTCCAGTAACATTGATTTTTTTAGCATGCTTTTTTTTTGTTCTTAAAAAGTCCTCCAGAAATGATATCTCTGGGGACTAATGCTCCTTTTGGCTCAATACAATTTTCAACAATATGTAAGCAGAAACAAAAGGTTGTTAAATATAGCTTTTTAGAAATGGTTTTGTTTTGTAAATATAAAGCAGATCCACATCTGAGATGGCTATGTTGGAGACACTAGGTTCCATGGAGCAATATATTCATGTGGCTTAGAGACTAATACATTCCTGGATATGGCATGGTTTTACACATGGGAGTAAAGCTGTTGACCAGACCAGAATGTTACTGGAACATTCTCTTTCCTAATGCTGTCTAGTGACTAAACATTGTTGAAGTAAGGATTGGAGGGTCATATTGAGCCCCACCCTCTAGCAGGAAAGACCCACCTATATTGCTCAGTTTTCCTGTTGTTGGAACAAAATACCCAACACCCACAATTTAAAGGAGAAGAGGTTTATTTGAGTTATGATTTCTCAGCTTTAGTCTGTGTTTGGCTGGCTTCAAGGTATAAATATCATGGTAGAAGGGAGTGGTGTAACAGAGCTACTTAATTCATGTTGGCAGGAAGTAGGGCACAGTAGAAGAGAGCCAGCAAGAGATATTCTTTCTGGATCATCTCCCCAGTGATCCACCTCCAGCTCAGGCCCTCTTCCTGACAGCACATCCAATTATGAACATACCGGATAAGCCCACTGCTGAGTGTCCTGATCCAATCAAGCTGCCCATCAAGGCTAACACATTATTGTAAACAATGTTATTGGGAATTGGGGTTTGGTTTTCCTGGAAGAAGTTGGAAGTGCCACACATGAACAACATTTTGCTACAACGTGAATGACATCTTTCCTGTCAGGTTAGGCTTGAGGAGGCAGAAGATGGTCTTATCACATGCTATATCATGATCAGTTGCATCCTTGATAAGCATTGAGAAAAAATTGGCCTTTCATGTTGACTCTGCAATGGCATCAGTTGCCTGAGTTATATTGACATATGCATAGTTTTATTGTGGCCATATTCAGATTTATATTCAATATCTAGCTTAAGAGTTACAAGTCTTGAGGACTCATACTTTTTTATTGAGCAATTACTAAGTTGTTTGCATTTTGCTGGGTATTTAGAACACACCACAAACTAAATTATACCTTACAACAACTTTCTGAAAGGGTAATATATTGTCTCCATATCACAGAAGAGAAACACTGCGGCTTGGAGGTGTTCACTTTGTTGATCAGGGTCATAGGAATGACAAATATCAAAGCTGAATTTCCATACTAACCTTATCTGGCCACAAAGCCTGAACACCAGCCTCTGGGTGAAATAGGTTTCTCATTTATGGTTTCTCATTTACTCACCCAATACATAAATATTTATTGAACAGACATGGGGTTAAACACTGAAAATATAGCGATAAACCAAAAAGATGGAATCTAGTATGAAAAGGAAATGTTAGTAGGGATGACTGAAACTCAATTGAAATTATACAAATAACCATTGAAATGCACTTACAATAACAACTATGATAAAAAGTATAGAGTATAACACAAGGATTTTGGAGGGGGATTCACTGCCATCAAGGCCACCAGAGATGCCCCTGAAAAGGAAATACTGCCTATGGGACCTTAAGGTAGGTAGACATTATCCTCAAAAGAGGAGAAAGAGCCTGTCACACACAGGAAGCAGTGTATCCAGACCTAGAGAGCATGAGGCCTGTGAAAGTACAGTGATAGAAAAGGTCAGTGTCACTGGACCATAGAAAGCTAGGCAGAGTGGATAGAGAGTAGGTTGACCAGACAAGCCAAGCAGAGCTCGGGAAGAGACCCAGAATCCACACAGATGGTGGAGAAAAGCACAGACTCATCATTCCCAGACTAGGTGCATTTTCAGAGATTCTGAAAGGCTAACTGCTGCTGGAGACTCAGTTCTTTATTATTATTCTCAACTTTTGACATAATCAGTGGCAGTGCCTTATCAATGAAGGCAGATTTTCCAAAATAGTGATATTGTAGGGTATCAAATATATTGTATATATGAGCTGTGCCCTTTGAGTGATCAAATCACAAATAATCAGAATATGATTAAATATTTAATATTAGAACAATAAACATAGTTTAATTTTCTTTGAAGCTTCCATTTACAGTATCTTACTAACTAGAACATAGCAGCCTCTTGGTTTCTCCCAGCTTCCCACTCACCCAAAACACAACTGACAGCATGAGACAACGGAACAAACAAACAAAAACCTTATCTAAAATTTAAAACAGCAATTTCTGGACATCTTAGAATCTGGAAACCCTCTAGATAACAAACATCATCTACTAAACAGCCACTCGGTAATGTGTGAAGCACTTCCTATGTTAATTCTTCCAACGACCCTGCCAGCTTGGACATGTAATTTTACAATTTGCAGTGAGAAAGCTAAAGGTTAATAGTTTAAATAACCTGTGCAACATCACAGAACTGGCAAAGGGTGGAAATGGGCTCTGGAGTCTGTGCCGTTGACCATAACACCCCCTGGCTTCTCTTCTCCCCCGGGCAATACTAGGCGTCAGTGGAAATCCCCCAAACAGAGGCACAGAGAACTCTTTTCTCAGCTTGGCAATCTCACCTGGTCCTGATGGGTATTATTGTTTCTCATCCCTAGATAAACACCACTTTCCTTTCCTGGGAGTCAAGGTTTTGCATATGCTTTGTAAAATGAGCACAGGTATTACTAACCTCCCTTTCCCTTTCCATTTCTCCTCCTCCATCCTTCCAGAGAGAAACCCGTACCCTCTTTTCTGCAGGGCTACAGCCCACATGTAGCCTGCAGGATTCCACAGTGAGGCTCAAGTACCTTCCTACTAAGTACCCTGGTTTCATGTATAACATTCCCTTTGTCTGAGTTGAGCCACTGGGTGAATCCCATCTGTTCTTGTGGCTCCTTGTCCTCTTCACTGTTGCAGAACTGAACAGAGTGGGTGGGGTAAGTGCTGATCTAACTTTCCCACTGGGAAAGCTGCCGTTTGACAGAGGCTGTTTCGGGTGATGAGAGAAAACTCAGCACAGCAGACAGAATATGATGGTTCCTGACAGGTGGTTGGAGTAGAATCATCTTATTTCCTTGGTCTTCTATAGGTATGCAACCAATCCTACAGGCCAGGAAAGGTCAGGAAGGGAAGTGCGGGGCAGGCCCTGAGCATAACTCTCTGCCTGTACCCACCTGTACCTGGGTTTGGTTTAGGCAATGGCTCTTCAGGTTCCTAACCTGGGGGATGGAACACCTGCAAGCCAGGTGAATGAATGAACAATAGCAATACAGTGTTGCCTCTGTTATATTTGAGGCATTTGGACACACAAACTTAGAAAGTGAAAAGTATAAACTTTCTATGGAAGACTCTAGAAAAATTTCCACAAAGGAAGGTGTTGAAAAAAAGAAAAAAGAGCTTTTTATAGTCAGACTGATAAGGGACAGAGGAAGAGATAAAGTTTTATAAACATGAAGGAGTATAACTCATTCAGGGAATTGAACAAGCATCACATTTTTAATATAAATTGATCTGTTGGTAAAGATATTGTGAGAAATTTTGTGGTGAGCCTCCCTTCTGGTCACTGCATATGTTCTTTAGTTTGGAAAAAGGCATGATTTATTAAGAAGCATGGAGAGGTCCTGAATCATTAAAAGCAAGGAGCTCATGTCTTTGTCCAATACTGGTCCTGGCCTGTGCTCTCACCAGTGCTGGTGAGTGCAAAGCCACAGGTTATAGGTAAAACGTTTACTGGCCTATGGCCATGATCATTCTTTAACAGAAATAGTGAAACTTAATTTGAGAGCTTTCTGGTCACATCTTAACATATTCCTTCTACTTTAGTTACCAGCTCTGACAATTCAGCTGTATTGTCAACGTGGTTGGCTTGAGAGCTGCCTAGTGCAAGGTGGAGTACAATTCTGGGTGTGTCTGGATAAGCCATGTCCCCTTCCTTGGGGCCTATGTCCTTAGGCCCTGTCCCCTTCCTTTCTGGTATGGTTCCTCTGATGTTGTTCATGGCTGCCTTGAAGGGAACAAAATTTGCTGTACTACACCCTTCCCCAATGATGTTTCTGCCTTGGAGCCAGACCATCATAGACTGAAACCTCTGAAACCATGAGCTAAAAATCAGCCTCTCCTCCTTTAAGCTTTTGTTGTCAGGGATTGTGTCCCCCAGTGAAATGCTGACTAATACACTAGCATTCTTGTCCTCTTGGGTATTGCCACTCTGATCCTTTCCCATCACTTCATATAAACAGGTGTTGCCAAGGTTGCTTAAAACTACCTCACTGCCAAATACAGAGACTACTGTCAACCTTTATGGCATTGATTGTTCTACAGCTTTTGTTACAGTTAGCCACCATCTACTCTTCTTTGACACAACTATAGCATTCTTTCCCTGCCTCCAATATCATTCCATCCATCCCCAGGTGGGGGATGAGGTGGGCAGGTACCTATTTGTTCTTCTGTCACCCTTTCTGCCTGGGGAATGGTGCCCCTCTCTCTAAACCTCACCAAGCAGTTGTGGTGGGTGAAGAAGCAGGGAACTTCCAGGATGGCACTGACCAAAGTTGGCAGATCTAGAGGTGGAAAGCTGACTCAAGAAGGACCAAGCACCGTTTTTTCCTAGTAATGTTTGACTGGATCTGAGAAAAGGTTTCTCTGTATACCTGAGTTATCAGATCTAAACTGCAGGTGCTGCTGGCAAGTTACCATGTGACCTGCAGAAATGGGGCTGTGGTAAGACAGTGAATAACAGGGAAGATGGAGAGAAGAAGAGAAAAAAGAAAAGGAGATGACTGCTGATGTTTGAACCTGTGCCTCCTCCTTACTGTAAACCTTTTCTCACCTTTGGTCTCTGATTTCCAGAGAGGTTGGAAAAAGAATACGGCAGTGTTGAGTGGCTGAAGCATGGGCCAAGGGGAGAAGCTCAGAGTCACCATGACCACAGGACCTGAGGATTAGGGGGAGAGCTTTGAGAGCAAATTGAGGTACTCTCCTCAGAAAAGGCAGCACGAATTGTAGGGAACAGGAAACCATAACCTTTAGTGGGGATGCTTATGGGCTTTTTTTTTTTCTTTTTAGCTTTCATAGAAACTCCAAAATATTGATGTAGATGAATAGATTGGACTCAGACACACTATGTTAATTATGAATAGATACAGAGAAAATCAGAGGTAGAGGAGACTTAAAACTGAACTGGCTTGTGCAGTGCCTGTACTGTGTCTAACAAAAGAGAGATTGTCCCATATTGTAGGTTGTCTGTCAGCTCTGTTGGTGGTTTATTTTGCAGTGCAGAAGCTTTTTAATAAGATGAGATCCCAGTTGTTGATTCTTTCTGCTAGTTCCACTGCTGCTGAGGTTTTGTTCATGAAGTTTTTTCCTATGCCAATGTCTTCAAGAGTTCTACCTAACTTATCTTCCAGCAAGTTTAGTGTTTGTCTTAATATTTATATCTTTAATTCACTTCAATCTCAGTTTAGTGCATGGTGATAGGTATGGGTCTAGATTTAATCTTGGGTAGGTTGAAATTCAGTTTTGCCAACACCATTTATTAAATAGGCTATCTTTCCTCCAATGATGATGGTTGGCTCCTTTGTCAAAGATGAGGTGGCTGAGCATGTCTGGAGTTGTTTTTGCATCTTCTAATCCATTCCACTGATCCTCAGGTTTGTTCCTTTGCCAGTACCATGCTGATTTTATCACAGTAGCTTTGTAGTGTAGTTTCAAGTTGGGGATTGTGATACCCTCACCCATGTTCCTGTTGCTTAGAATTTCTTTAGCTATTCTAGGTCTCTTATGGTTCCAAATGAATTTTTGGATTGTTTTCTCTAGTTCTGTGAAGTATATTGTTGGAATTTCAATTGGCATTGCATTGAATCTATATAGTAGTTTTGGAAATATGGCCATTTTCACTATACTGGTTCTTCCTACCCAGGAGCAAGGGATGTCTTTCCATTTTCTTGTATCCTCTTCGATCTCTTTTTTCAGAGTGCTGTAATTTTCAGTGCAGAAGTCTTTTGCTTCCTTTGCTAGATCGATTCCTAGATACTTCATTTTTTTGGATGCTATTGTAAAAGGAATTATTTCCCTAATTTCTCTCTCAGTGAGTCTGTCATTTGTGTACAAGAAGGCTATTGTTTTTGAGTGTTGACCTTGTATCCAGCTACTCTACTGAATCTGTCAATTAAATCTAGAAGTCTTCTGGCAGTATACCTAAAATGTACCAATAAAAGAACTAAAAAAAAAAAAAAGAGAGAGAGAGAGAGATTGCCCAACACCTTTATTTTTCTTTATATTTTTTTCTTCCTCCTCCTTCTTAACAGAAGAGAGTGATGAGTTTTTTGTTTGTTTGGTTTTTAATGAACTCTGATTTTTCTTTTTGGTTGTATAAATACATCTTTTTATTAGCAACAACATCATACACAGACCCTTTCTGTAATGAAGGCAACATCCTTTGTAAGATTACAAGAGGAAATTAAAGGCAGCATCTGACCCTAGATGGAAGTGATTTTTTTCCTCCTGTGAACTCCTGTAAGGGCTGATTGTCTAGGTCCCTGGTTCTCAGCCTCCCTGCCCATTAGTCACCTGGGGATCTTTGAAATGAACTCTTAAACAGTATTAGTGTATTTGCAGGTCTGCTCTGGAAGAAATGGGAAACCAAAGCCTCAGTCCCTTCCTGGGCAAGTACTTGCCTGGAAGAAAACACCCTACGGATCATATTCTAGTCAAATGAAAGTAAACTAGAGTCATGCTGAAAACACCAAATCAGCCCTCTGCAGACAGGCAGGTCAGCAGATGTGGTCCCGAGGTCACCAGTTGTGCTGAAAACACCGAATCAGCCCATGCCCCAGCAGCAATCCACTGGACCCCCCCACTCCTTTGGCCTTGTCTCTGTAAAGCCACCTGGTTCCACACTACAAAGACTCACAGGACACTGGACCACCAGACCGCTGTACTGGAGTGAATAAAGTTCTCAACATTCAAAGAATTCCTGCCCAGAGGTAGGGGCTTCTGAGCTGCCATTCCACTGCTCCTGGTCCAGAAGAAGGGACTGCCCAGCCCCCATTCCTGCCCCTGCTCCCAGCCCAGAGAAAAGGGCTTTTGGGCTGCTATCTATCCCGCTGCTCCTGGCCCAGAGATAGGGGCTACTGAGCTGCCATCCCACTGCACCTTGTTCAGAAGAAGGGGCTTCTGGGGCTGCCAAACATCCCATAGCTCCCGGACCAGAGGAAGAGGCTTTTGGGCCACCATCCCTACCACTGCTCCCGGCCCCTGGCCCACTTCTCCCAGTTCAGAGAAGGTGAGCCACACGGATGCCAAAAGCACCCCACCTGCCCACCGAGTTGAAATGAGAAAACATGTAAATAAGTCTCAAAACCAGACTTCCAGATCACCTACAGCAAGCCCAAAGGGAAATGAGATGATAGAACACTCTGATATTCAACCACCTGGACCCACTGAAGTGGCAACAAAAGGGGATCTGGAAAAAATGAAATCAGAAATAATTTCTCAGATAACAGGAGAAATTGTGCTCCTAGTACAGGATATGATTAATAAATCTAGAGAGGAACGAGGAACATGATGGAATCCCAACATAGGAAACAAATGGAATCCATAAAACAGATGCAAATAGATTTCCAGGACATGAAAAACTCCATTGAAAGT
>NW_004624841.1:1867691-1897173 GCF_000247695.1 Heterocephalus glaber | reverse complement strand
CTGGGCAAGGGTGAAAAATAAGAACCAAGAGAGATTATGTAAAGTTGCAAATTTCCAATGATGAATGTCATTATATTGTATACCTAAAATGTACCAATGATTAGAATGAATAATCGATAATGCAAAATAGGAAAAAATGTCCAAATGGGTAGGGGCAGTGGGAGGGGCAGGGGGAAGGAAAGAAGGGAAAGGAAAACTTCTGAGAAATGGAAAAAATGGAAATAAAGTCTTTGTAAATAGGGCAGGGTGGAGGGGGTGAAGGGAGGGCAAGGAATGGGGAAAATATAAGAACCAAGATGCATCATGTAAAGGTGCAAGTTCCCAATGAGAAATGTAATTGTGTTGTATACCTAAAATGCACCAATAAAAGAATTTTTACAAAAATGAAAGTAAACTGCATTTTATTGATTCCTGCATTTTAAATAGCAAAGTGATCCATTACATAAAATTCAAATATAATGTAATTATTGAACATTAACTATTACCAAACATCCTAGTATTTACTAAACTGATAGGTAAAAATTATATAGTGTTACTTCTTCAAATAGATTACATCTTCAATCTGTACCCTCTTAATTTTTAGTATAAAAGAACTTATTTGAATGTCTATATTTTTTTCTTTATATCATCAGTCATCTCATTTACTTATTTTTCTGTTGGTTTGTGCCTTTTATCTTATTGGCCCAAAGGAACACATTATAAGTACAAACATGAGTGCTTTGTGTGCTATGTATGTTGCAAATCATTTTCTCCAAGTTATAATTTATCTTTTAACCTTACTCATGGACTATTTTAAACTCATTTGAATAAACCAGGAAAAATGTCAGTGAAGGAGTAGGTGTTGCTGTTTTTATGTCGGAGGAGAGCCTGAATTTGAATTCTAAGCCCTCCCCTCACTGTCTGATTTTGAAAGTTCTAATCTCTCTGACCCTGTATTTCTCTTAGATAAATTAGTTTGCTATTATGTGACTAATATAGTTTTGAGAGGATTAAATGAGGTAACGCAACGGAAAGCTCTCTGTGGAAACCAAGGCATTTTTCAAATTTAAGTGGTCCCTTGTGATCCCGTGCCATGAGAACATGCTATTTCTTAGCCTGGAAAGGACCTAGCTATGGTCTTCACATCAGCAAGCTCAATTCCCGTTTATACCATAGATGCTCTCAGGCACTAAACCTCAAGCTATTGTTTTGCAGCCTTTTCCCCTGACTGATGGCATTGATTCGGGTGGAATGGCCTGCTTGGCTTCCTCTGCTGTGGAGTGACAGTAAGGATGGCCTTTTATGTGGACTGACCCATTCACTTTGTGAACTCTTTTCTCCAGCTTATGAGCTTTGTCTCAGTCCATTTATCTATTTGTTACCTACCAGACCCTTTCCTTTCATTTCCCTTGCTCTGCTCTTTATTTCAGAGAACTCTTTTTCAGACTCCCTTGCCTGATGGTTTTGTTTAATAAGTCTTTTGTAATTAAAAAAACTTTCTTTAAAATTGTATACAATAAAATGTATTGGTCATTTCCTTTTTAGAGCCCTTGAATTTTTTGAATTGATTAGGAAAATTCTCACCTTGTACAAGAACATAAAATATTTTGTAATATATTTATCCTATATTTATAGAATTGAAAAGATCTATCTAGAATCTATTTCTGTGTATGATGTGAGGTGTCTGTACTTTGCACTCAAATAGTGAATTTTCTCAATATCATTTATTAAATGATTGCATAATCTATTCCTTTTTCACTGATTACAAAAGCTAATTTCTGCATTTGTACATAGACCACCCTGATCTGTTTCAAAGGATGTCCTATCTATTTCTAGGCAAGTGTACCTTTCCCAACAAATAAATCTAAAAATGTCTTCTTTTTTGAGGCTTTTAAATGAAATGACTCAAAAAGACCTGTTCCATCAGCAAGTTCCATCATCAGAATTTTGCCATGTAGCTGGTTGGGGCTAATGCTGTCTGGGGTAGACACTGACTGTTCTTGTTGGTATAACATGACTAAAACTCTCTTTAGCTTCTAAGTCAAGCTGGCTATGTAATTTTTTAAAATATTTGTGTATTTAATCTAGATTTATAAGTGTGTTTATACACAATGGTATTTGAGATTTTTTTCTAGTATCATTCCTTGAATTTTGGAGTGTCCTATGTCTGTGTCTGTGTTTCCTTGATGGACTACGAGAATTTTCTGTATTTTGTTGGTCACTTAAGGAAATAAAGTTAAAGCTCATTTATAAAATTTATTTTAAAAAATAAAAATAAAAAATAAAACTTATTTTTGTTTTATAGTTAAATTCTGATGTTATAAGTATTATGATTCTTATTCTATTTTATTGAGCTTATTTCATCCCTTTTCTCATTTTTTTAGTTACATGCCTCCTTCCAGGTTCTATCTTTAAAAGGAAATAGGCAAAATGAGTCAAACAAGGGTAGGTTTTGGCTTTATTTAGAGATGTCTGAAATGACTTTCAAGATGGTTGGAGAAGGAAAGAGCATATCTTACAGGAATGGTAGCCAAATTCCCAGCTTCTCACCCTCTTATCACAAGGTTCAGTGAATGCTAAGTTTTCACCAGCATTGCTGTCAGATGAGACATTCTTGGGGGGAGAATGAACAAGAGGAGGAGTAGTTATATGTCCACCAACATCCCACAGTTGTGTGGATGGAGATGCCTCTCCCATGATCAGCAAGAAAATAATTTCACCCTGAATGATCTAAATATGCATTCTCTTCTATGTATTGGCTTTAGTTGTAAAGTCTGTGGTCAACAAGAGTTGACAACAAGTCTAGAGGAATAGGCAAAAGTGTTCTTTTTCTGGGTACAGTGCCTCCTTATCAGATGTTAACTACGATACCAGGTTAGGTATGTCCTTTCAGCTCTGTATATACATATAAATATGTAAACAACAGCAAATTTTTAAGAGGAGGGAAAGTTATTTAGATAATTCCATATAAAATGTTCCGCATGGTGCCTTTTTAGCATTTAACAGTATATCTCAAGGACTTTCTAGAGGATTGATACAGGTCCATACATATAATAATGATTTTATAATAATCCATTTTATAGTTATAAAATAAGTGTTATTTACTTTTCTACTGAAAATACTTAGGTTGATTTCTAATTTGGGCTATTATAATCAATGAAGAAATAAATATTCTTGAACACAAATTTTTATATACTTGTTTAATTGCCTTTACACTTGTCCACACATAATGGACAGATGCTCTCTAACAGCTGTGACCAACTGGCAGTGGTCCCATAGTCTGTGATACTCCAGCAGTACTGCGTCTCCTCCACTTCTCATGGTTACTCTGAGAGGTAAAAATGATGAGATTTTCATTTGAATATGTATTTTCCTGCTTACTTTTTAGGAAAAACATTCATATATTTATTTGTCACTCGCAGTTCCATCTTTGAAATTTTTTCCCTTTTGTGATTTGTCTTCTTTATTTTTAGAACTATAGAGTACTTTGTATCAGACACTGGTCCATCGTTGCATAAATAAATTATTAAAAATGTGAGTGCAATTTATTTTAACTTTATTGTTATTTTTGTCATATTAAACTGTATACTATAGTCAATTGTATCAATCTTTTGCCCTATTTTATGGTTTCTTGTTCAAGAATTTCTTAACTCTATGTTATAAAGACATTTGCCTTTGTTTTAAATTTTTGATTTTTTTTTTTAGCATGTAGACTGAATTCATCTGCAACTTATTTGGGAATATGGTATCATAACACTCTATTTTTTATTTCTTTTATATAATTGCAGTGGTTTTAAAATGTTTACCCTTGGACATGCCCTTGGGCATGCCAAGTTCCCATATGATAGATTCTCTATTCTCTTTCACTGTTTTGTTCTTATTTTTGGTAGTAATCTGTTTTTTACCTACTTCTGAGATATTAATACAATAGTTTTGTACTACATAACATTATTATAACTTCTAGTATCTATTAGAGTATAACTTTCCTCATCTACTTCAGATATGACTAGAGAGAAGAATGAAAATCTCTCCAAGGAACTTTGCCCACAAGCATAAATGTGGACTTCCCCAAGCCTGCTTGGCCAGATTTCATTAATCTTATGGATAATGGGCTGGTCTTTCCACAGTAGAAGTGTTTATGTGGATCCTCCATGACTTTTCCATTACTGTGCACCAGTGAGAGGAGATCATCTATTGCTTTTGTTCTTAGGTCTCTGGCCCATGGGGACATGTAAACAAACCTGATGGTGCAGAATGAGAATCAGCTGGAAATTGAGGACTTTGAACTAGACCTGAGATATTTCCTTGTAGAGGGGCAGGATAAAGTGAATATTTCATGATGAGAAGAGTAAAATGTATCACATCAAGTGCTACACATCCATCATTGCCTTTTCTTACTTTTCCTGGGTGTAGAGATACCCCATATTTCTCATTCATCTGTAAAGTTTAGTGTGACTTTCCACTCCATGCACCTGTTCCACTACTTGCTAACTTTTAAGGAAGTGCATTTATGCTTAGAGGTTCTTGTTAAGGTCAAAGCTGCATTGCTAACCATATCCCACTCCTAGAGTCTCATACAACAGTTGAAAATTGTGGTAAGATTGAAGCACATCTTTTTCCCCTAGTTCTTTTTGTGGGGAGAACACACACTTAACAGTTGAATTAGGTTTCATAGCTTTATTACCTGTAAGTAGTTGCAGTTAATTACTTTTTCATGCATATCCTCCACAAATGAAGATTCATTTCCCAATTTGTAAGAAGTGCATTAATGAACAGATCTTTGTAAATAAATAGCGGAGTGTAGGCAGTATGTAGTGGCTGAAGCCACTATGTCCAGCTGGCCAGAATGCTTTATGTTTCAGGGTTCACCATAGAGCTACATAAGGGCAATGTGGTGGCCTGTCCTTCACTGCAAGAGGCCAGTGTCACCCAATTACAGGACTCTGACAGAATTTCCAAGGTCTTCAAGAAGATCTACAAACTTTATCCACTTGAAAAATGTATCAGCCAGTGGTCCTGAATGCAGAGGGCTGCTGCTACTATTCTGTAATCCTTTAATTAATTGCACATTAAAAAAACTCCCTATACTCTGCTCTTGCTATGATCTTGTTTTGGAGGGATTCTTCTGGGCAAACCTAACTTCAGAGCTTCCGTCTTATGTTTGTATACATTCAAAGGTTCTTCCTCCATATGAGACTTAGGGATCAATGTTATTTTATCAGTTTAATACATTCCAGAAATACTGTTTCTTTGCTCTTGGTGTCACTCTTCCTCATATTTTAATGTTGCTTATTTTTCCCTATTTCAATAATTTTGTCATTTTCATGAGAATTTGATAAAAGCAAGAGAAAAATATCTATGCTTGGTAAAACATCACAAACGAGAAGTGAGAGTCTCTTTTTCTGTGGTTATTCTTTTTTAAGTTCAAAGAGTTTACTATCAACACTCAGGCTAGGGCTTCTTTAGTAAAGATTTTCCTTGTGAATCCTCAATCCTCAATCCAGTGAGATTTCTTTCTTTATTGTTTATTCATCTGTTCTGCAGTTATATTTCTTGTGTGTTTCCTTACATAAATATGCATAAGTGCTCTGTCTTTATAGCATCTATCCTTGAACTGATATTCATCTCTGTACCTTTACCTACTAAACTGATTGATTTTTCACAGACCAGATTTTTAATTCACTACTTGTATTTTATAGTTCCTGACCTAATATCCCTTACTTTCACTGACTTTATACATTTTGATATTCTAAATTTTCATTTGAAAACATTTTCTGATTTCCCCTTCTTTCTTTTCACATACTTAACCTCAGATACTGATAAGTATATATGAAGCAAAATATCTGTTGAAGATTTTTTTTGTCTTCTAAGAATAAATTTGTTTTAGAAGGAAACATTTCATTATAGCCCTCAGTATCTTATACTCATGCTATGTTTTGCTTTTCTGTTTTCTCTGATCAAGAAGGATTTCCATGCCTAGGAATCAAGATGGACATGGTTAAAGGCTGAGGGGAGGTTTTTGTCTGATTTCTAGGGTAGATTAGTAAGATGACCATGTTAAGATTTGCTGGACTTTTCTTTTGCACCAAAAGGTGTACTGATCGCAACAAAAAGGAGTGATCATAAGGTCTCTTGGTCCATTTTGTATGGCTGTAACAAAATGCCTGATGTTGAGTAATTTATAAAGAAAGGAGGTTTATTAAGCTCATGATTTGGGAAGATGAATGTCCAAGACAGGACAGCCACCTCTTCATCTGAGTTATAACACAGCAGATGGTGTAGCATAAGGGAGAGATCACATAGTGAGAAAGGCCACGAGGAGTGAGATGAGAAAGCTCAACTTGGCTTTAACAAAATGCTCTTTCAAGTCCTCATCTAATTCCAGAAGAGCTAGAACTCCTATGAGAGAGAATTGATCCACTTTAATGACTTAATTGCTTCTCTTAAAAGCTCCCCCAACCTTAATATAGTTTCATTGGGGAATTCAGCCTCCACATGCATCTGTACAACTGTACATGTGGAGAGATGGGAGCTGTGCCTCTGCTGAAAACCTTTCTGCCTGTATTCTTTCTCCTCCCCCTCCCTCTCCTCCTCCTCTTCCTTCTTCTTTGTCTGTGGCAGCCTAAGAGTGCCTTCATCAAAGCCCCTGTTCTGTGGAGACAGCACCCCCATCCCCCACCCATTAGGGGCCCCCTGGGGCTGAGTCCTTCTTTCTTTAGTGCAGGGTCCTCCTGAGCAGATCTCTTGAGCTGGGCACCCGTGGCCCTGCAGGGCTGTGCTTGCACTCTGCCGGTCATGCAGTGGCTGAAGGTTGCCTTCAGGCTCTGCTCCCTGACATGTGGCCTTGGTGCTGGGGGTTTGCTGGAGGACCCGCAGCTCAGAACCAGCCAGCTTCCTTGTTGTTTCATTCAGTTCTCTTATTCTGGCACAGAGTCTGAGTTTTGTTTTCCCTTTGGGATCTACGCTTCCTTAGCTTTCAGGGGTGATGTGCGTTTTCCCCAATTCATATTTCATTAGCCATTTTCCTGAAATTGTTCAAGGGGCAAGTTATGTGTATGGCTTTCAATTGCCATTTGAACTTCCTGCCCTCCTGATTCTATGTTTAGCTCATATCAACTCTGCTGTCTTTCTTTCTCTATGGTGGGTTTCAGTACAGTTGTTGTGTTGTTTGGTTGCCTTGAAAACCTTTCTCTGATCACCCACCTCCCTGTTCACCTCATCATCTTCATTCTTGATGTCACTGTATTGAATCAGCATCTCTGCCTTTTCTTTGCTTAGCACTGTCTAGTCTTGCTCCACTGTCTTCTGCCAGGCTCTTCCTGTTGCTTTCTTCTCTTGCTGACATTGACAGTCTTCACATCATTCCCAGAGGATGGCTGCTCCTTGGATTTATTGGAATCTGTTCTTTTCATTTCACTCTATGGCATGTGTCCCTGAGTGTGCTTTTCTCTCATTCACTGTGAGAGCCATCACATAGTTTGTCATTCTAAGGAGAAAATTTTGATAGTTACTGAAATATAGTGATATAATACTGAAAATACTTATCTATTAATAGATGAAGCAGTTTTATTACATTAGCACCCTATGAAATAGTTTTGATGTAAAAATATTACACATAACATTAGCAATTCAATTTTGTGAGATATTAAAGTGGTAAAATTTTGTAAACAAGTAAAGTTTATCTGGATCCATAATCTTGTTTAACATTTGAAAGTCAATCTTTTCTTTTTAAAAGAAAACAGAAAATTATGAAGTCACTGTGACTTAGGTAGAGAAAGCACTTGATAATATTCTGTAGCTGTTTATTGCTTCTAAAAAATTAAAAATTAGGATGAATATCTCTAAAACTGTAGAAAGCATATTTATTTCTGCAATATTGATTTTTTTTCCACCTGAAAAAAAAATAGATCAAAACGACTGATCTTGTTCCTTTTATTTGACTCTGAACTGAAGTCCTGGTGAGCATACTCAAGATAAAGTTCTTATTTTAGTAGTAGATCCTAATGCTTCTTTAGAAACTTTGGTCTGCTTGCTTTCATGCAGTGAGAAAGGTCCTAGGGCCCAGCCCCACAGTAGAAAGTAAACGTTGACCAAAAATACTGTGTAAGTTACAGATTCATCACCAACTTCTGTAAGTAATGGAACTTCCATATTTTTAAAAAATGAAATTGTTCTTACAGTTTTTATCTCACTATTGACAAAGACTTCACTCAAAATATAAAACAAATAAAAATCATTAACAAATGAGGGCATAAAAAATTTAGATTTACAACATAGAATAAAATAACAGAGTTGCAGTAGCATCAGCACTCAGCAGTCCCCTCACCATGACAGAATTGCTTAGAATTTATCTTCTGTACTTATTTCGTGTGTGTCTAATCTAAACTGTACTACGTTTCCTGCTTACTCTTTTTATTGGCAGCCCACCAATTTTGCTTGTCTGACAGAGGATAAAAAGGGCCACCATGGACTGATACACCAGGTTTTGAGCTGAATATGCCTAAGCTGAGCATTCTTTTCTGAGCTCGTTTTATCCGTGAATCTCCTCCATACGGTGACTGAAAGCAAGAGTTTAGTTACATTGATCTTAGGACTAGGGATGAGTTTTTGTTTGTCATGGTACAGACTTTTCACTTTAACAGGTAGCTAAAGTAGCTTTGTGTGTTTATTGTTTGTGTGTGTGTGTGTGTGTGTGTGTGTGTGTGTGTATGGTGGCTGAGAGGATTATAATATACAACCCTTACATTTGAAACTTTACCTGGAGTTGAGAGAATGCTACCTCATGGAATGTAAGCTCTTAAACCCTTCTTCCCTCTTGTATAATGTAGTTGTCATATGTAATACAGCAACTTACCTTAAAATGTAACACAGTTTACAGATTTTCCCTTAAATATTGTATGTACTTTGAAGGAAGTTAAGAGAAAAAATAGTCTTTCGTATGTAATATTTCATATGCTCTTCATTTATTTCTGATGATTCAAGTTCCTTCTTGTATCATTTATTTCAGGTTGAAAAGTTTCACTTAACATTGCCTATGCTACAAGATCTGATAGAAGTAAACATCCTTTGCTTTCCTTTGTCTAAGAATGCCTTTATTTTTCCTTTGTTTATTAAAATATCACTGCTAATTATGGAGTTCTGAGTTTGTATATTTTCTTTTGTTTTTTTTTTAATCTTCCTATACCTGTACATAATATATCTAGGCTCTTATTTTTCCCCATTCCCCTCCCTCTAAGGTTTGTTTCCATTTTTTTCCTTTTTTTTTCATTTTTTTCCTTTTCTTTCTTTCCTTTCCCAAGCCCCCCCACCCCCAGTTCCTCTTCCTCTTAGAACATTTTCTTCCTATTTTCACAGTATCTATTATACATTTAGGTCCTCATTTACACTTTAGAATTAGAGGTCCCATTTGACCCAGCTAGTCCCCTTCTTGGTATATTCCTGAAAGAATTAAAAGCATCCTACCACAATGATATATATCCAAACCGTGTTTATAGTGGCATGTTATAGCTAAATCTTGGAATTTATTCTTTCTATTGAACTTGAATTTTGTATCCTTCAGCCAATGTCACATCAACACCCTTCCTCCTCTCAACAAACTTTTGATGGTGGCCCACTATCTTTCACAGACGAAGTTCAACTCTTTTGCTTTTTCACATTTTTTTATTAGTGCATGTTCCCAGGAATAATAATTACATTCATCTTGAAAATTGGATATATACATATCACATTTTGATAATTTGCTTCACTATCTTTGGATTGCCATGCCTTCTAATGAGGAGTTTACAGTAATTCATCATTGCCCTGTATTTAATGTGTTGGGATTCCCTAGTTGCTGTCAATGTTTTTCTCCTATGATTATGACTTGCCCAGGTGTGTCACTCCATAAGTATATAATATTCATGCATTGGATCTTGAAGCTGAATTGTTTGATCATATATTTTGGAACAAATTTGAGAAGTTTGGGGACATAAATTCTTTCAGTATTTTTCTCATTCTTTCTTTCTCTTCTAGGACTCAGATTTTCTGGGCTCTTGGAAATTGTCTCTAGGGCCCTTAGACTATGTTTAGTCAATTTTTTATTTTACGTTTTTCTTGTCTTTACACCATATGATTTATATTGATCTATTTTTGTGTTCAGATATTCCTTTCTTTCCATTGCTACAGTTACTATGACAGTGGCAGCCTTTCTAACAAAATTGGAAACATGAACACACACACACACATACACATACACACACCACACACACGGGGGAGGGGAGGTTATGGAGGATGGAGAAATTCTTAGATGATAGAGGGATTCATCTGTTAGACACTTTCTCTAGCAGTCACCTGAACCATCAAAATAGGTATTTGGGCTTTTTTCTTTTGTTTTTTAAAGATAATTCAGAGTTCATATTTATTATTTTTGGATAGATGAGTTTTTTTGGATAGGTGAATTTTCAAACTGCCTTAGCATGGGAGCAGAAATCTCTATAGTCTCCATGCCATAAATGATTGCTGCATATTGAATTTCTCACTAATTTGAATAGGTAGGGCTGGTCCAAAATCAGCATTATTTAGAGAAAGCACTTTCATACTTTCAATATTTTACATGCTTTCTGTGGATTTCTGTGGAATAGGATGTTGAAATTCAAGTTTTCACCAAAACACCAAGTTCTAAAAAGGCTGCTTATAAAATGCAGACCAGAATGAAAAAAGCAGAATGTTAAAGTAAGTAGCTGAAACTCAATCAATTTTGTCATAAATCTAGGTTTCTGTACTTCAAGAGAAAAAAACAAAAGTAAGATTTCGTGATGAAAGTTCTTTCACAAGAACTGATGTGGTACCTGACGTATCTGGTTCCCAGCGTGGAGGACAGAAGTGTAAGGATGCTGCTTTGTTCATGTCAAGGCTGGAGACAGAGGTTTCACAGGACCTTCAGAGAGACTTAGATGTGAGATAGAGTAGAAAAGGGCTTGATCTTATGAAAGTACATGGTGGGCAGGCGAGACAGATTGGCCAACTGCTCTGCTGCTAGCAAGCAAGGCAATTTGCTGCTGCTTCTAGAAAGCACCATAACTCCTTTCTGTTGACAGAGGATTCAAAGAGGGATAAGTATTTTTTTCATTACCATTATTATTATTTTTCTTATTAAGTTTATTTATTGCTACATTTTAGGTATACAATATAGTTACATTCATCATTGGGGTCTTGTATCTTTACATGATGTATCTTGGTTCTTATTTTTTCCCCATTCCTAGGCCTCCCTTCACCCTCTCCACCTTTCCCTATTTACAAATAATTTGTTTCCATTTTTTTCCTTTTCCCATATTTTTTTTCCCTTCTTTCCTTTCCCTTATCCCTCCCATTTCCCTTATTGCTTTAGACCTTTTCTTCCTATTTCACATTATCTATTATACATTTTGATCCTTATTTACAGTTTTAGTTTTTTGCACCTGAGAAACTATTTGGTATTTATGCATGTGTGTTCTATTTATTTCACTTAAGAGTATGGCCTCAATGTGCATCCACTTGGCTGTAAATGTCTCTAGCTCTCTATTCTTTATGGCTGAGTAGTACTCCATTTTATTTTTTTAAAAAACACATCTTTATCCAGTCTCCAGTTGATGAGCACTTGGGCTATTTCCAAGTTTTAGTTATCACAAACTGTGCTGCTATAAACACGGGTGAGCATATATCGCTGTGGTATGATTCTTTTAATTCTTTTGGGAAAATACTCAGCAGAGGAATTGCTGGGTCAAATGGAACTTCCAATACTAGTTGTTTGAGGTATCTCCATACTGATTTCCAAGTGGTTGCAGCAGTCTGCACTCCCACCAGCAGTGGAGCAGGGTTCCTCTTTCCCCACAACCCTGCCAGCATTTGTTATTGGTTGATTCCTTGAAAGCAGCCATTCTTTCTGGGGTGAGGTGGAATCTCAGCATTGTTTTCATCTGCATCTCTCGAATGACCAGTGATGTTGAACATTTTTCATATGTTTATTTGCTATTTATACTTCTTTATCTGAGAAATGTCTGTTCATTTCAGATGTCCATTTTTGGATTGGGTCTTTATATTTCGGGGGTCTGATTTTTTTGAGTTCTTTATATATTCTAGATAGTAGTCCTGAGGAACAGCTGGTAAAATTTTTTCCCACATTGTAGGTTGTCCTTTAGCGCTGTTGTTGGTTTTTCTTGCTGCACAGAAGCTTTTTAATAAGATGAAATCCCAGTTGTTGATTCTTTGTTCCCCTGCTACTGAGGATTTGTTCATAAAGTCTATTCCTATGCCAATGTCTTCAAGAGATTTACTTAAATTATCTTCCAGCTAGTTTAGTGTTTCTGTTTTAATATTTAGATATTTAATCCACTGGATTTTAGTTTAGTGCATGGTGACAGATAGGGGTCTAGTTTTAATCTTTGGCAGGTAGAAATCCAGTTTTTCCAACACCATTTATTAAAGAGGCTATCTTTCCTCCAGTGAGTATCGTTGGCTCCTTTGTCAAAGATGAGGTGGATGAGTATGTCTGAAGTTGTGTCTGCATCTTCTAATCTATTCCACTGACCCTCGGGTCTGTTTCTTTGCCAGTACCATTCTGTTTTTATCACACTGGCTTTGTAGTACAGTTTCAAGTTGGGAATTGTGATACCTGCTACCATGACTCTGTTGCCTAGAATTTCTTTTGCTATTCCAGGTCTGTTCTGGTGCCAGATGAACTTTTGGATTGTTTTCTCTAGTTCTATGAAATATGCTGTTGGGATTTCAATCGGGATTGCATTGAATTTGTATAGCAGTTTTGGAAGTATGGCCATTTTCACTATATTGGTTCTTCCTACCCAGGAACAGGGGATGTCTTTCCATTTTCTTATATCCTTTTGAATCTATTTTTTTAGAGTGCTGTAGTTCTCAATGTAGAGGCCTTTTGCTTCCTTCATTAGATTGATTCCTAGATATTTCATTTTTTTGGATGCTATTGTAAAAGGAATTGTTTCCCTAATTTCTCTCTCAGTGAGTCTGTTATTTGTGTACAAGAAGGCTATTGATTTTTGAGTGTCAACTGTCGACCTTGTATCCAGCTACTCTACTGAATCTGTCAATTAAGTCTAGAATTCTTTTGGAGGAGTTTTTTGGGTCTGGTCTTCTATTTAGAGCATCATATCATAATCAGATAATGACAGTTTAACTTCTTCTTTTCCTATCTTTATTCCTTTTGTTTCTTTCTCGTGGCTAATGTTTCCAAAACTATGTTGAACAGGAGTGGTGATAGTGGACATCTTTGTCTTGTTCCTAATTTTAGCATGAAGGTTTTCAGTTTTTGAGCATTTAGTATGATGTTGGCTGTTGGTTTTTCATAGATAGCCTTTATCAAGTTAAGATAAAGACTATCTATTCCAATTTTCTGCAGGGTTTTTTTTATTATGAATGGATGTTGGATTTTGTCAAGTGCTTTTTCTACATCTTTTGAGATGACTGTATGGTTTTTGTCCTTGACTCTGTTAATATAGTGTATTACATTTACTAATTTATGTATGTTGAACCATCCTTGCATCCCTGGGAGAAATCTGACTTGGTCATGGTGTGTGATCTTCTTGATGACCATCTGTATTCTGTTTACCAGTATCTTATTGAGGATTTTTGCATCTATGTTCATTAGGGAGATTGGCCTGTAGTTCTCTTTTGGTTGGGTCTTTCCCTGGTTTTGGAATCAAAGTAACATTTGCTTCCAGGAATGAATTTGGAAGTATTGCTTCCCTTTCGAGGAATAAGTATTTTATGGGATCCAGATGCATACTCCACAGGAGAGCATCAACCTGGTTCTATTATTGGCTTCTCAAGAACACCATAGGGAGAGGTGGTGGAATTCCAATAGTAAGAGTGAATATAGGCTTCTTAAGATGGGAAGGGCCAAGTGGACAGTTGGAGTAACTCTATAGCAAGGAGCCTCCAAAGTTCTTCAAAAGTGCCCAAGATAGTCATAATCATTGTTTTTCAGTACCAGAAATCTCTAGGACATCTTATGTCAGTTTCAGCCTTAGAAAGAACCTATTGTCCTTTGTTTTCCTGCTTCCCTGGAAGTATGAATAAGGGGAGGAAAAACCATGAATTCTTCCTCCACTGCAGGTAATGTTGTTTTTAGAGGTTAACATTCAAATATCTGAATTGAGGCTATGTTTATGAAGTAATGAAACAAGAGATATTATTATTATTAAGATTGAAGCAATTCGACATAGGACCTAACTAGCTACAATGAGAGTCAAAAGCAGAATGTTCTTTCTTTCATACTACCACAATTTTGATTGTGCAACATGCTGACATTATACACATTCATAAAGAGAAGAGTGAGCAATCAATTTTGTTTGTGGATCCTGGAGAACAGCAGAAAGAATGACATCTGCAGTGAGTCTTAACAAAGTTTAATAATAAAGAAAGCATACATATATGCAAAGGCATGGATTTTTGAAGTTGCACAGTGTGTTATGAGCAAAAAGGAAAATATAGCACTACATAAACAGTGGGGTTTGGATGACGAATGAGGTCTATTTACAAATGTGGCCTGAAGCCAGCATATTAAAAATACTGGCTACCATTATGGATTTATACCAAAATAATAAGGTAGTTGGAACCCATCAACTTCCTAACATCAGGAACTGTTGTGAGAGTAATTATGTTTAGAGAGCTGATCTGGTCAACACATTGGAGGGAAAGTTAAAGGAGGAAGAATACAGGCAACTCTGTTATAAAGAGTTGAGATGATGGAGTTGAGAGGTGATTGCAACAGGAAAAAGGGAAAGAGCAGTGGACATGGGATTGCTACCTTTAGAGGACAGCAGATAAGGATGACCAAGAAGGAAAAGCTGAGAGCAATACTCAAATTGTGTGGTTAACCAGTCTTCAGCTCACTATGAGGAAACTAAAATAAAACTGATAAAAGGAGGAATTTTAGCTTTGAGGGTTTGAAAAATCAAACCACCTTTCAAGATGTTAGGGTCAACTCACCTGCGAGGAAGCCACATGAAGATTTTGTTAGTTCAGTGCTAAGCACTGTGAAAAAGACTGATACTTACAAGTTCAGTTTCAGGTATGGGCAAAATGGTATCATGGAAAATCATTGTGAAGCAAGAAGGAAAGGAGACATAATAAAAGAGTTGTGAACAGTGTCCAAAACAAGAGAGAATGGTGTAATAGGTATCTAGGAAGAACACAGAAGTTTTCAAAAATAAGGAGGTTTACTCCAAAGTCAAATTATGCAAAGGACCTGAGTAGGATATGTGCTGAAAGAGTCCAGTTGTATGTTACTATTAATCTGTGGTACATGGACTTTGTCTCAAGTGTTAATGGAGTGAGGTTCAGAAGTCACAAAAAAATGAATGAAGACAACAAATTAAAAGCAATGAATATTGGGCCAGGAATTTAGCTCAGTGGTTCCGCCACCTGCCTGGAAACAGCAAGGTCCTGAGTTAGATCCTGGGCACCAAAAAAAAAAAAAGCAGTGAATACTGTTCAACTACCTAAAACAGCATTAGGGATGGGAGAGAGCTAGATGGTTATATAGGTGCCAGTTTTAGCATGGAAGAGATAAAAGTATGTAAGACAGTAGAGATAATAAGACTATATACCACTAGGGAGTCACAGAGAGAAAAATTAGTTCAGCAATGCCCTCTCCAATTCCCGCAATGATTAAGAGCACCACTGATGGATATCAGTGTCTAATATGTTCTTACAAAGCATGTTTCCATGTCTTTGTACCCTTTGGCCAACTTTAATTAATTTAGATCTAGAGATAATACTTGACAATTGTGCAAGAAAAATTGGATAGATAAAGTAAAATGCAAATAATAATGCTGCAGATGATCTGAAATGAAGTGGTAAATGCTTTTTCTTAGAATTCTGTGCTATTTTACTTCTAAATTATTTCCTTGGATTGCCTTAGAGACAGAGGGGTTACTGACAGGTCCATCACAGAGCACTTATGGTCTACTTTCTTGTCATTTATGCCTATTGTAATTTAGATTTGGTTGTTGGTGACGTATTGGGCTGCAGAAAGGGTTGTGGGTTTGAGACCAAATGGATTTGAGCTTGAATACTGACTTTACTGCTTCTTAGATGTGTGACTATGTGACCTTGACTAAGAAGGAACTGCTCAGACTCAGTTTCCCCAGGCATGATGTGAACATAACAGTGCCTCCACGTTTTAGGGATCAGTGATGGTTCATGTCAGGCAGCTACCACTGTGGTTTACAGATAGCAGATGTTTCACACAGTGGGCATTAGCATTGAATATGATCCATTGTTCCCACAGTTCACTTGTCCAGGGACATTTTCTCAGGAAACAGGAGAACGTCACAGACTCACTACTTTATTAAAGGTTTGGATAAGGTGGGTAATGGAGGCTCTGACTGTGCAGGGAACATTCCAAAGTTTGCACTGTACTTAGGTGTGAAAAGAGAGAATGTTTTTAGATGACCAATTTAGGTCTTATTATATTCTCAAGTGGCCATGGCCTCCTCCTGGGTAATATCTCTCTTTCTCTCTCTCTCCCTCTCTCTCTCTCTCTCTCTCTCTCTCTCTCTCTCTCTCTCTCTTGTGTGTGTATGTTTATGCATGTGCATGTGTGTCTCTGTGTGAAGCAGGTGTTGGTGTTGGTGACAAATCTTGTCATCTAAAATTATATCATCCTATTTCATTTTAAGTCGTTTTCAAGTCAGCTTAGTGGTTTTTGATAAATTAATGAACACTAAGTAAATTTCAAGGTCCAAACTCCTTACCAGAACTGAATTTCCTTTGCTGAAGATTGCTTAGGTCTTCAGCCTGAGCTGGGAAGGGACTTCTGCTTCCCCTCAGGGCTCCTGCACTACTATCTTGATTCATGAGACCTCTCTGCCATTACCTTTCCTGGACACTTGGCATCCTCCTGGCATCAGGAGCTCTAGCTCAAGTCCATGGTTGGTGATATCCATGACCTTTTTCATATCATCATTCCCTCCAGGCTCCATTACTAACTTATCCTTACTATGGCTCTTGCCAGTCCTTCAAAGTCCTTGAATTTAAATCAAATCTTCTAGCTATGAGATCTCACTGTCACAGAGACTCTGTTTCCTCTTCACCTTGACCCAAGTAATGCCTGTGGAGTTTAATTCATGGTCATCTTCCACTCACACCCTGGAAGCTCACTGACTCCCCCTATGCCATACAAGAGCTGACAGAAAGACTTCCTATGTCTCATGTCACTTTTGGGACCTGTAGTAAGGGTGTCTCCTCCAGAAATTCCAAATGTAGATCCCTTTCAACCTCCTTGGGATTTCTTCTACTCTTTTATCCTCTTCTGGATGTTAGGGACTAAGATCCTTGTGTCTGATGCTTCACCTCCTCTCACTTCCACCTCCCAGAGCAAAAAAGAGCTTCTCCACTCTTCACCACTGCTGTGGATGATGGCATTCCCGTCTCCTCCTTCTGTCCTCCAGTGGGCCTCTGTCCCTAGGATGGAAACCACTTTTTCTCTAAAGCAATAAAACACTATGTTATTCAATTTATGGAAAGCCATAGAGTCTCATCACTTAAGAAATGGGAGATTTTAAAGGTTTTTCATTTAGTAACAGACATTAACTGTACAAGTTAATGGTTTCCCTGTGACATTTCCATACATGCATAGGTGGTGCCTTGATCATGTCCACCCCCCATCTGGCTTCTACCTTCCCTTATCTGCACCACCCCATCTCCACCCTCTGGTCCCCCTTTCATTCCTTAATAGTTTTTTGATCCCTCATCTGCTTTCTTGTCTTTTTGTTATTATTGTTTCCACAATAATAATTGGGAGCAAATAGGCAATACTTATCTTCTGTCTGGCTTATTTCACTTCACTTACATAATTTCCCCCAGTTCCATCCATTTTCCTGAAAATGACATAGTTTCATTCTTCTTTATGACTGAATAATATTTCATTGTGTATATATACTACATTTTCTTTATCCAATCATCTGTTGATAGACAGGTTGATTCCACAGCTAGGCTATTGTAAAAATGTCACAATAAACTTGGAAATGCAGGTATGTTTTCGTATGCTGACTTCTTTGCCCCTGGACAGAAGTGATATAGCTGGATCATATAAGAGGTCTAATTTTTAGTTTTTGAAGCACCTTCATACCGTTTGCCATAGTGGCTGTACTAATTTACATTCTTAACAGCAGCATACTTTAAGGCTTAATTTGAATTTTTTTTACATCTGCTTAACCTAATTTTACCCAAATCTATGGGTTTATATAGCCTTCCCTCTGGTATCTGTTAGCACTTATTAAGACATTGGCTCTTGTCTGTCGGCTCCAGACCCATGTTTCTGTACTTAGCTTTGTGAAGTTGAAGCTGGGCTTCTGCAAACCCTGTGTTTTAACTGCTCCCTCTTCACATCTTCAAACAGGGACACTGGAGGGAGACTCAGGCTTAGAGAGGAAGGAGAGGCATGCTCCTTCTCTGTTTCCTTGGTGTCTGGTCTACTTCCTCTTCCTGTGAGCATCACCCCAGGTCCTTCCAGTAAGAGCAGCTGAAGTCAGTCTGCAGTTTCTCCCACACTTGCAGAGCAAGCATGCCAGAGACACCAGGCCACCAGTAACACCAGACCCCTTTCTTAGACGACAGGGCCCAGGCCCATGGGAGCCTCCTTTGAGCACAGACACCAGCACTAGGAGTCTGGATTCAACTCTGCAGTGCTCCCGCTCCAAAGCTTCTAAATTTGAATCATTTCGTTTTGTTTTCTTTTTTCTCCAGCTCTTGAATGAGAGTAGCTTCCTGTACATGTTACCTCCTTGATACATAGTAAAAACCTTCATGCATATTTTGCAATTCTTTATATTTAATATTGTCTATGAAAACACTGGCATGATTTTAATTTCCTAAATGGATTCAAACTCCACATGAACAAGTGTTTGAAAGCCACAGTGGAGTGCACTGACTTAAATCAACTGGGTGCTGGGTATGTCGCAGTGATGGGAAAAGTGGCTGTGGTCACACACATCTTTGTGAACTCCTGTGGGTCACGTGTGTTTGGTGTACACATTTGGGCTTGGGAGGATGTTTCTCTAGCTAGAGAGGCAAACAGGCAACCACTAAGAAGTCAAAGACACAAGAAGCATAAATCTTAAGACTAAAACAACTTAATGCTTTCCACCAGACCTTTTCCAAAACCAAAGGCCAACCGAAGTTATCGGAAGAATCAGTGAGAGGCTGTTAGGAACACAGAATTCTTCTTTCTATCCCAGATCTACTGAAGTAGAATATGGATTTAACTGTGTTGACTTTTATGCACATTAATCTTTGACCAACACTGTATTAGAAATGATATCTTGGGGGATGAAATAAATGCTACTTAAAGCAAAAATTATACACTATGTCCACACTCCATTTCCAATCCCCAGCACACATCTGTTTCTGTATTTCTACATCTCTTAGATGTAACCCCCATTATACAGCAGTTCTGAAAATCAGAGAATGTAGAAGGAGACATGTTGTGAATTCTAGTCTTCCTGGGGTCAAGAATATTAGAATAGGTGAGGGCAACAAGAAAAGTAGGTGGAGCACAAATACAGTCTTGTAGATATTGCTATCGGTTTTTGGAAAGAAAGAAAAGCGATGATTTTATGGACCACTATATATTCTCCATGGTCTCTATTTTCACCTTGTCACTGCAAGAATCAGGTGGTAGCATCAGGATACAACTGTATTTCAGGATAGTGAGGTGACTTATGAACAGAACAAGAGTTGAAAGGTGAGCATACTCTGTAGCTGTATCTCAGAGGTTTATCTGATAGGGTCCAATGTGTGTGTGGTCATGTGGGATTAGTCACATACCTGATTCAGTGGAGACAGGTAGTCATCAAAGGTGAGGCCCCATCACAGGCTGAGTATGTCCCTACAGAAAAGATTTAGTGATAGGATGTTGGTTGTACAAAAAGTAGGTTAAGTCTGTATTACTTTGGGGTGGGGCAGGGGCAGAGGAGTCATTTATAAATATTGGACTCTGTAGTCCCTCCCTGAAGCTGGAGACCTGGACTGACATCTTTCCTAATGTGTCTCCAGATCCTAGACAGCCAAGTGGGGGCAAGTGACAAAGTAGTTGCAGAGTGCAGCCCTACAGTCTTTCTCTGGGGACACTCAGAGGCAAAAGGCTCCAGATAAAGAACTAAGGGGATAGGAATTTAGTCCCCTGACAAATATTTCCTATCTTTCTGTATGCTACTTTGTTGTTTATGAGAAAACTTCGACACAGCAGATGTGGAGGACTCAGAGGGAAAACATGCCTTTGACAGCTGCTGAGAAAATAGATCAGGTTTAAAAAATATCTGATTTGTGTTCTCTAAGATAAAGAAGAAATATGAAATGAGAAAATGACATAGGAGGAAAGAACAGGTGAGATAAAAAAGCAAGATTCTCAGATAAAATAGCATAAGCTAAAATTTTAAGTCTGTCACAAAACCCCTCCAAGAACAGATTAAAAATTGTCACTGAGGTCAAAAAAGAATAAAATTTATGGTGTATAAAATTGAATTAATGCTGGAGAAAATGTTTGAGAAATTATTTCAGAAATCAGAGGAAGAGACCTAAGATGATAGTGAGGAGACAGATTTATAGGAACATGGGAGAACATGGGAGTTAGAGAAACACTATAAAATGCGATAGAAGTAAATATTTGCCACATTTGTTCAAGAGGGGAATTTTTTAATCTTAGAAGCAATGAAAGAAATCACAATAATATTCCAAAAGAGGTAGAAGAAAGGATTTTGAATGTGCTCACTATAAAGAAATGATAAAATTTTAAGGTAATAGATATGCTAATTAACCTGATTTGGTCATTAAATAAAGTGTATATGAATTGAAACATCACATTGTAGCCCATAAATACGTACATTTATTATGTCAATCAAAACATTGAAGATATTTTTAAATAAATAAATATTCAAGCTAAGGGGAAAACTAAAGAGTAATGCAATCAGAATGGATCCAAGTTAAAGGAGAAAAAGATAAATATTGGAAAGATGTTTCAGTAAATATGACAATGAAATCTCAAGTATCTTTCCCAAGTGACTTCAGTCAAGCCAGGAAGGGCATGAGAACCAAAACTTAGACTCCCAAGTTACACATCTGGTGGGATGAACTAGACAATGTGCATGGGTCATGAATGGGCCTGCCTCCTGAAGGTCACCCTCTGTCATGGCCACTGACTCATAACCATAAAGCAGCATCACGGTTGAACAGTTTCACACTTAATCTTTCTCCTACAAGACATAGACGTATGCAACTACCAGTGTATTTATTACAATGACCTTAGAATCAACATGCTTTTTGCACTTGTATTCATCATTAGCCATGTCGGTACAGAGGTTCACTCAAACTCAGATTACATCCTGAAAACAATGAAGAACTAAACACAGTAGTAAATGAGCTTGACTTAAGGCAGAGAGTTTGGAAGTCAGGAGTTCTGCTGGTTGTAATTTGTTCTGAGATCTCCAGTACAGACTAAGGGGAAAGGATTCCTGATCCAAATACTTCTCCTTTTTCTTTCCTGGCATACACAGCTTTTATTTTTCTCTGTATTCTTGCTTCTTTTTCTCTTCTCTGTCCCTTGCCTTCCTTTTGTAAATTTTCCTTTTCTCCTTTTTGTCATGTTTTTTCTCCAGGAAAATGAATAGAACAAAAGTTTGGAATGAGAAACCCAATGCAGCCAGTTAGCTATTTATTGACTTTGAAACTTTAGATAAATTTCTAATGAGCAATTTTTCTCTTCAGAAAAATGGACACAAGAATGTTAGGAATGTAGCTTAGTGGTAAAATGCCTGCGTACTATGTGCTGGGCCATGGGATTGAAGCCTAAAGCCCAGAACTCTACAGAAAGGAGGGCGGGCAGAGAGAAAGAGATTAATTCTGAATGCTTAGCCTCCAGAGCTTTGCAAGGATTCAATGAAATAATACATGTGGAGCTGGGGATATAGCTCAGCAGCACAGCTCCTGCCTGGGAAGTGCAAGGTCCTGAGTTCGATCCCTGGTATCAAAAAGAAAGAAAAAGAAAAGAAAAGAAAGAAAGAAATACTACATGTGAAGAATTTGAAAATAGCAGAAACACGGGTAATCCTATGCCTCTTTTCTCTCATAGCTCTCTTTCCTTTCAAGCTCTCTACTAAGCTAAGCACTTCTAGAGGTTTCAGGCTAGATCATCCATAAAGCTTTACTTCCCCAAATCAATCGGTGATATTTCCAGTGACCTTTCAGCAGCAAGGGACAAAAGTGAAGATCAGGGTAATTTTGTACTGGTCTCCTACCCTGTAAACACCACAACTAACCTGCTCTCTCACCCAAGTCCCAACTTCCCAACTCCTCACATCCAGTTTATCATGATCATATCAGTGTGATCTCTTTGGGCCAGAAATGGTGGGAGTGCGGGGTTCTCCATATTCAGTGGCTTCCAGTCCTGAACTATGTGAGGAGGAAGTAGCTCAATGTCATTGGCAAAGAGTCAAAGGCTCCTTCCCTGGGTCTTTGTACTTGATCTGAAAGTCTAGTAACAATAACATTCATTTCTGTCTCCATAGCTGTCTAAACCTATGACTCTTTCATACTTTCTAAAGTGGGAAACAAGAATCTAACACCTTTCCAAATGGTCATGGAAACAAGAGACTGTCTGGATTTCTGAATGGACTGGCCCAGCCTCCTTCCCCAGTAGCAAGCACATGGCTTCATCAGCAGTTTGGAAGAGTGACCATCTCTGCTGGATGCTGGCAGCTCTGGGTGCAAAGGCCAAGGAATCTGATGTCATATAAGAGTTGAATGGGATTCTCCTTCACTATTGACCTGTGTGGGAAGTGGAGGGCTGGAAGGTAAACTTAAACAAAGAACACAACAAGACCACATGTGCATAGGTTTATTTTCTCTCTCTCTCTCTCTCTCTCTCTCTCTCTCTCTATATATATATATATATATAAACATTCTGAAATTTTTGTTAGAATTCTTTGAACCTATAACCTAATTAGGTGATAATTTACATATTTACGTTATAGATCTATTTCTTAAATTGTGCAAATGTTCCAATCATTTCTGTAATATTGTGCAGTTTTCTCTATAAAGTCCTTGTATAACTCTTGTTAGAGTTACACCCAGGTACTTCATAATTGTTATGCAATCATAGGTATTATGTCTTATTAAATTACATGTTCTACCTGTTCTGGAGTATCAAAATACATTGGATATTTGTACATTTATCTTATATCAAGCCATCTGTTCAAATTCTAATTTATAATAAATTATAGATTCCTTAGAGTCTTTCAGTGTGGAGAATCTTATCATCTATAAGTGATGCTAATTTTAATTAACTGTTTCCAATTACTGATTCTTCTTTCTTGTTAGTCAATGTTAAATAGAAGTGTTAATTAATAGTGAAAAAAAGCACATGTGCAAAAGGAACAGCATATATGTAGTTGGTCTCTTAGTTATTTCCTCCATTGCTTGAATAAAATACCTGACACCAACAACTTAAGAGATGAAAGGTTTATTTTGATTTATGTTTCAGTCCATGGTCAGCTGCCTCCAAGGGCAACATGGCAGAGGGGCATGGTGGAGGAAAAGCTGCTCACCTCATGGCTACCAGGAAACAGGGAGAAATCAAGGGAGGAGCCAGGAAGGGAGATACATTTAACACACATTTACCTGTAGATAGTGTTGACTCAATCTACCCACCTCTTCTGAACAGACCCTATCTCCCAACATGATCAGGTCAACTATAATGTTTTCATAATCTCCCCACCTTTAAAAGCCCAATCTTTGAGCTCATGAGGCTTTGGGGGGACATCCAGATATAAACCATAATGGACGGCCATGTACAATTGAGCTCAAGTATTGAGGGAGAACTCACCAAGTACTAAAATCTGGGGATAAAGACAAAGGAGACAATTATGGTGTTGAGGAGCTCACTGCCCAGTGGGAGAAATACCCATGGAAACAAGTCTAATTAGTGTTCTTAGCTGCTGCCATAGAAGTCCAAAGGGCACCATGGTGGCATGTGGTGGGAGGCACAAGTTGGGGCAGGTTGAGGGATGACCCCCAGAGTCATCCTGAGTGGTTTTCTACCCTTGTCCACACTGTCTGAGAGGCATTTCTAGGATACCTTTTGAACTTCAGGGCTTTCTCTGTCCAGTAGAAGCACCACCTAGATGCCTCTGTGCCCTTTTAGGGTCTTGATAATTTTGTCATGTAGTGTCTTATTCAACCAGAGATGTGGACTCCAATTTAAATTACATATTCTAAGAAAGACTTATTGGGTCCAATTCAGGAGAAATGCTGAAAGTGGTTTCATAGAATCCCAACTATCTTATTCTTCTTCTAATGACTACACTGAAGTTCCTCTGAGAAGGCTTAGTGTGGGTGGAATCTATAAATCATTCAGGGAAGCACAGCGTTAAAGCTATGGGGAGAGGTCAGCAGGACAGGAGCTACTCATCATGTCATGGCTAGGCCATTGGATTGAATGGGCATAAAAATAAATGGTAGATAATTGATAATTTGAAATAGGAAAAAAGGTCCAAAAATGAAAGAGTGAAGGGAGGGGAAGAGGAAAAGAAAAGAAGGAAAGGAAAAATTGAGAAAAGAAAAAAAATGGAAATGAAATCTATGTAAAGAGGGAAGGGCAGAGGGGGTGAAGGATGCACAAGTAATGGGGAAAAAAATAAGAACCATGATATATCATGTACAGGTACAAACACCCAATGATAAAAGTAAATGAATTGTATACCTAAAATGTACCAATAAAAGAACTAAAAAAATAAATAAATAAAATAAATGGTGGAAATCAAAGAGGAATCCAAGCCAGCCTGAGTGGTCCATGTGACCTCTCTCTCAGGCCACCATCCTGACTTCCATTCTTACACTTCTTCAGGTAATCATCTTATGAATTTTCAACAGGCTGTTTGTATAAGGCCTTGCTCTGTGGCATGTCTCACCAATGGGCAAAACATTTTGGAGTTAATTCCAATAAAGGAAGAGTTTCAGCTCTTTCAGCTTTGTCATGGTCAATTACATTTGAATTAAAACTGTAGAGTAAAATGTGCAAAGGAGCAACATTTGATAATGCACACAGTTTGGCATTTCACGCTCCAGAACACTTCCACACAAACACACTGTGGAGGGCAAAATGGTTCCCTTAGAAACTATTTGAAGACTTCAGAGTGGCATTTGGATAGAGAGAAATTGCTTGATTTTCAATATTGAGTGTTAGACAACAAATTTCCATATTGCCATGCACACTAATTCGGACAGGAAAAAATGCTCTCTCTTGTGTTGAGGAATACAGGCTGTTCTGTCCTAGTCCCCCATTTCGAGAAACTAAATTAGTAAGCAGCCTTCTAGAGTTCTGAAATAGGACTGTCTCCAATTCTGGGTTGAAAAGACCCAATGCATATGATTGCTTCTCAATGAGATGGTAACTTAACAAAATTGAAGTTCAAGGAGGAAGAAGAGAGTCACCACTATCTACAGGTAAATGTGTGCTCAATGTGCTTAGATACTCAAAAGGTAATTAGCACGTAAATTGAATTCTGAAGGGAAGAACACAAATAATCATGTCACTAAGGACCTATCTACGGTGGATTTTTGGTGCCAGAGTTTGACCTATAATCCTCTCTAATGAGGTGATAATGAGCTGTGAAGGCCCAAAGGAGCTGTTGGGTAGCAGTGCTTGTAAAAGGAGGTGAGCATATTCCTACAAGCACAATTGGTCCTGGAATACAACAATGAATTCCTTACCATCAGCTGCCATAACTTCTTTCAGAAAGAAAATGTTTTGCTGAAAATAATCCTCACTGTGACTTCTGATCTTTTGTAGTCATCAGTGATTCCCAAGGAATGATTTAGACATTAAGAAACCAGAGCAGACCTGGAAAGGCAGAAAGATGGTGGCCTCACAAGAATGCACAGCCTGCACCTACCCATAGATGGAGACATCTAACTTTAAACATCAGACGCAGACTCATTTCCCATCCTCAAGATTAACTCTAAACACAAGCAAAGGGGAATCAGAAGTTCCTGCCCTACTGTCTGAATTCATTGTTAAAAATCTCTTACTCCAGTGGGCCTCGGGCTCTTGTCCTTGAATTTGAAAGCTATGTGGCTGCTTTACTTTTTCTCAGTAGAGAAATGGAACTTGTTCTAAGGATTCATTCTTCTGAAAGGTAGAGACCCTGTCTTGTGTTTATCAGGGGATTTGAATTCTCTGCTTAAATGCATGGCAAACACTAAAGACCTTTTCCTTTTCTGTTTTTTTTGTTTTTTTGTTTTTTTGGGGTTTTTTGAGGTCTAGCTGAGAAAGTGGTGGCAAACCAGAACCCCAACTACAAATAAGATGGAGGTCCAAGCCCAAGAAATGGTGCTCAGAGCTACCAGGGAAGGAAACCAGATGGAGGCAAGAAGAGTTAACTGGTAATACAGGTTCTCAGAAGAAAAGACAAAGAAGAGCCAGGAGTTTGAAAGAGATCCAAGCCAGAAAATTGTTTTACAGGCAGCCCAATGTATGTATTTTTTAAATCCTGCAAAACTTGGTTGAAAACCCAATGTGAATGTCAAAATAAGCCTGGGGGCAGTGATAGGATCCTTGGAGTAGGAGCACCCGCAGAGCAAGAGAACTGAGTGAGTTCGTCCAGAGTCCTCTCCCAGCTGTCTTTAATTGGAAATTGTCTCCATGTGGCCATGTGGTGCACTGTGGTCTTGATGTTGAAGAGGAAGTTGATCCCTTGCGTGCATGTTGATTAGATGCCAACTGGCAGCCTTGGCCTTCTCAGACCAGAGATTTCTTGTTCTCTGACCCCTGCTGGTCACTCAGAATCACAATTACCCCTTGTGATTAAGTCATAAAGAGAAGTATAGGATATAACAAGAACAAATGACAAGGGACATGACCTTGTCTGTAGGGTCAGACAAAGGGTGTCTGGGGAAGTGACATTTAGCAGGCTATCTGAAGGGTGAGGGGGTAGCATAGCATTCCAATATAACAGCTTAGACTCATCAAAGGCCCTCAGGTGCAAGGCTTTTAAGGAGTCTTGTTCAGTGTGTCCTTGGTCCATGTCACTGCAAGAGACCTGCCTAGCAGCCATGTTGCCCTAGAGATGGCCACAGGGAGTAGACAGGAAGGAAATGGCTATGTTTATTTGCAGAGATTACCAATGTGCTCAGGGAAGAGAGAAATTGGGACTGGAGGAAATGAATAAACGTCCAGAGAGATCTAGTGTCCTCTTCACCGCTCCTTTGGTCAGTGTTTCAGAATTGGAAATTGAAGAGAATATTTGGCAGTTCTGACATTTCACCGTATTTCAGCGGATCTCAAGTCACAACTAAAAGGCATGGTAAACCTCAGAGTCAAAGGAAATATATATATGAGAAAGGGAGAGAGAAAGTTCCACTTTCTTGGTACTGAATGAGTTGGAACTCACCATATATTTACTCAGTTGTGCATAGCAATTACCAAACAGCTAAATGGTCAAGAATTTCCATGAAGTAAAACACAACTACTTGATATTTATGTTTTAAAGCCTCCCCTTTTAAAACATCATAATGTAACCCTGGGCATGGAGATTCCCTGCTGACATGGAGGTTTGAATGACAGGAGGGATCAGCCACTGTATTTTGTTTCCATTGGGATCACATAACCAACCTGTAATTTCTCCATATTAGAAAAATAGTGCTTGACTTTCAAATAATGAACAGTTGGAGGATGCCTTTGCCCTGCTGCCACATAATGCTAGGTGCCTTAGACCCCCTCAGGGAGAGAACAGAGACTGGGACCCACATCTGGTCACTTGTAGGTAGGACCCTCGGGTCTCTGTGACATGTTACAATGTATCTTTCTGCAACGGTGTTATCTAGAAGTCCTGCCTGCCACTTGGCCTCACCCCTGAGATCCTGGGGTGATAATGGTCTTTGTCCAAGGAGGAGTATTTCCAAGAATCCTCTGCATGAATAGGGCCCTTCCTGAGTGACAGGCATGGTTTCTATGAAGACTTTAGGACATGATGAATTGCACATAGAAACATATTTACTGGAGCATGGTCCAAACATCCTCTTTTCAGGAAGTCCTGTCTACATACACCAACTCATTTTGAGACCCAATCATGTAAGTTCCAAGGTCCAGGAGAAGGCTAGCAATGATTTTTAATCTCAGGATCTCTAGAAAAACTGCATTCAGGAGAGGGTTGTACCAGCTGCCCAATCTATCAGGAAAAAAATGGACATAGATCGAGAAGGCAGGTTATTTAAGTCCAGGTAAATGGAAATCACAACAAAGGATAACCAATGGTAATGAAAAAGCTTGAGTCTACTTCTTGGCATGTGCCATTTTCTGTGTGGGTGGTATAATTCTAAGGGAGGAGAAGATGACCTTAATACTCAGAGTCTAGATACGTAGAGCTGGATTGTATCTGGGGAAACCCACCAAGACAGCCTGGATGGTGAGGAACAGGAACTTGGCTGGAAAGGTGGGCAAGTTTCCTAGGAAAAAAGAATCACAATCTATCCAGGTTTCAAAGAACCTAAGGTGGGTGGGACAGAGAACTTCAGGCTGCCCTTCCAGTGGTGGAGGCCTGAGACTTCCTGGAGTTGCTCTCTTACCTTGGGAAAGGGCTGTTCTCACCTGTGAACACTTGGTGGACCCCGGTGCCCTGCCACAGAAGGGCTTGGACTGGAGTGGCCACAGGCAGGGCAAACAATCCCCAATGACACAGTTTGTTTGTTTTTTTTAGTTTTTTATTATTATTGAATGTGCTCTCTCTCCACATAAATTTCTCTAGCTTTATCATACTGTTATAGGCAGGACAGAATACAACTGTGATTGTCTTTGGTATGTGGATTTTGCCCAGGCTTCAGGGAGGGGGAAGGAACATTAACCACTTTCTCTCCATCTCTCCATACACAGGCAGACTTTATTCTAGTTAATGTACCCTTTATTAGCAATCTTTTATTAAATCTAAATCTGTCCTTCAAAAATAACCTACTCGCCTTTTCTTCTGTAATAAAACAATGTTTCAGAATACCACCAGCATAGGAGTAAGGCAGACTTGAGGTAAAATCCAAGTTCTGAAATAACTGACTAGACAACGCGTGGACAAGTCCTTGAATTCATCTGGCCCTAGAGTGAAAGAAGATGATATTGACCTGAAAATTGAAATGCTGAAATGAGGAATAAATGATACATCATGCACCAAAACTGTAGCATTACCCTTAATCCAGCATTTCCTAAACTTGTGTTTGACTACAGAACTCTTCTCACCACCCCCGCTTTTCCCAATGCCTCTCAATATCCCTGGAAATACTTAGGAAAATCCCAGATTTCCCCATCTACTCATCCTTTTACTTATTTATTTTTTAATTCTTTTACTGGTACATTGTAGGTATACAACACAATTACATTTCTCATTGGGAACTGTACCTTTACATAATGCATCTTGGTTCTTATTTTTTCCCCATTCCTAGCCCTCCCTTTAGCCCCTCCACCCTTCCCTATTTA
>NW_004624841.1:1819156-1862222 GCF_000247695.1 Heterocephalus glaber | reverse complement strand
GAGCAGCGGGACTAAGTACCTTGGTCTGGTGGTCTGGTGTCCTCTGCATCTTTGTAGTGTGGAACCAGGTGGCTGCCTGTCTGCAGTGGGGTGATTTGGCATCTTCCACATGACTCGGGACCTCAATAGGGAGTGTGCAGACCTGCCTGTCTGCAGCAGGGTGATTCCCATCCACTCATCCTTATATCCCAGCTTTTCCTTTTCTGTCATAGTGAGGTACAGAACCCTTAGGCTGGAACATTACAATTCCTTTGCTTCAAACTAACTGAACCTCCACTGATGTTAAGATACCATGCACTCTCACTGGTAACTCTCTAGTGGAGCTTTTCTGCAGTGGCCTATTGGGGTTTTGACACCCAAGGATCTTTGTCCAACTGGCTATGCTCCTCTGTGACTTTCCTGCATTGATGGTTGAATAGGACACACATGAGGTTTCGACTGAGTACTGTTATTCCCATACCAGTGTTGGATTGTGGATGTGATTCCTGACCCTGCTCTGTGTCCATTTGATGGTCCCTCACATTCCATACTGGGCCCTTGTCCATGCATTGGGAAGGGCTGGAGTGGGCAGAGAAGGGGGCTAACCAGAACTGAGGTCTTGCTGATTGCTCTCAGAGGGTACTCTGCAGAGGCAGGCTCACCTACTGCAAGAATGTCCAACCAGCCCATTTACAGATGAGCAAACAGATGCCCAAAGATATTATGCAACTTCTCTGTGTTCATGCTTTACTAAGTGGTGTTGGGTGTGTTAATTGTTTTTCTTCCTGCAGTACGATGCACTATCAGTCATTCTCTGTAGAAAGCCTGAGGGTTTAGTGCTGGCATTTCATGATTTTCTCTGCCCAGTGCTATCTGTGGACTGCATACAAAAACTCAACTGGCTTTATCAAGTTGACAATCGATGCTACAAAGGTCCTGATGTCCAACAGTCCTGGAGGATGAACTTTCACCTACTGGCCGGGTGTCCTGGGAGATGCCTGAATGATTGATCACCCCACTGGGCCCTGGGATGAGCTGGTTCAGAGAGCAAAACTAGAGGTCCCTGAGGAAGCACTAGGCCAAGAGTGTGCCCTTCATGGGAGCTTTGGAGACAGCACCCCTGCATAAAAGGAGCAGCAAAATTAAATAAAACCAGACTATTAAAATTGGCACATAACCCAAATTTCATGTTAAGGTTTTATCCTAATCTCCAAAAGGGTTTTAAAATATCTGTTTCATATTGTACACCAGGAAAAATACTGCTCTATCTTATTCTAGTTCTGTAGCTTGTATTTGCTTTTTTAAAAATTTCTCATACTCAATACAATATCAGGTTATTTTAATTAGTTTTTCTATAAAAATACATTTGCAGGCATATTGTGGTTTAAAATCTAATGGAATCATACTTTCTAAATGCTCAGTTAAAGATGTAGGTGAATATGAGTCTCCTATCAATGAGTACTGTGGAAATTTCTTCATGGAAATTACATTTTTGATGCTGCTTCATTTCCTGGGTGGCACATTATCATCTCTTTAGCTACATTTTCCACTGATTTATTGCTGCAGATGTAGCCTCAATGTCCAAATGTTTGGGGAAACAGTATCACATTGTGAGTAGACTTCAGTCACATTGTGCTGCCATTTGAGGAAGGGGACAGATTATCTGAGGTTTGATGCCATCCTGCCCACCCTGACCTTCCAGGAGCTGCAGGCTGGCTGTCCTCTGCCTGGGTGATAACCAGTTTAGAAACCACATAGCACTGAGGCTTGAAAGCGGAGAGTTGCTGGGGAGGACAGAGGTGGCAGAGGCAGCTCGGAAATTGTCAATGCCTAATTGCACGTCTGCCAGGTTTTCATTATTCACTCAGGGATGTACGGGATCACATGAATGCACTGACAGCCAGCAAGGTGGCAATAGCTAGGTAGAAAGTCATCTTCTCAAGAAATGATTCAGTCCCTAATCAGGATAGGGACAGAAGTAGATCTCCCTAAGTTTCTCTCTATTTTTCTTTCTCTGCCTAATGCCGCTTTAGTCAGCTTATTGCTAACTATAGCAATGGTCACTGGGCAATTTCAAGTCTGTAAATCCATCTAAGAAGGAGCCATGGCATGTTGAATTAGTGCGGACCACTGAGAGTTCTATTTGTCGCACTGGCACTATGGAGTTAAACTCATGACCAATAAGACTGTGATCCAAATGTCCCACATGGGGAGGGGAAGGAAGATTCTGGGCTCAAGCAGCCAGGGGACTGACTTGGGTGTGTTGATGAAGGACTGGTCTCTTTGGACCAATCCTATACCCCATGAGCCTTCAGTTTGTAGAAAGAGGTAGGATGAAAGCAGACCAGCCACCCTGACAGAGTCATTCCTATAGTAAGGCAAAGATGAAAAGAGAGGACATTGACAAACACAGGGATCTTTTGTCTATTTCTCTCTCTTGAAACAAATCTAGGCTGAAAAGTAGGAGAACACAGAAGGGAAGGAAGAGGACTCCCAGCAGTGGGGTACCCTTTGTTGGGCACTCAGGACCAACCTGTGCCACTACAAAGGTAAGTGGTAAAAAGGCCAGACCAGAGTTGATCCTGGCAGCCACCAGCAGCATTGTCCTGGTCCCCAAAAGATTCACAGGTTCTGTGCATGGGCTGGGTGGGCCATGAGGAGCTCAGGGGAAGGACTTGCAGTTTCTCTGCTGGCAAGTGTGCTAGACACGGCAGTAAAAATGCTGGTGTGAGAGCACTATGGCTGGAGACACCAACATGGGTTCAAATCCGGGCCCTGGCACTTACTGTATAGGGACATGGCAAGGCACCTTGCCAGTAACAGGCATGGAGATGACTTTGCACTTCCCCTTACGGAATGGAGTCACTATTTAGATGAGAGGAGCCTCTAGCCTCCAACCGGGTGCCATGCTACTCTCAGGCAGCCCTGCCAGCAGCTAAGCATGGTAGCAAGAGGCACCCCCTAAGCTTCCAAAGGGAGACTTTCTCTTGGGCACCTTCGCTCTGCTCCCTGCTGGCCTAGCAGAGATTTGCCACATATGCACACCTGCCTGAGCAATTCTGCTTCCTTCCTGGTTCTTTCACAGGAATGGATCCACAAGATATACTTTTCATTTCTTACTTCAGGTCGGAAACTGTGTCCTTAAGAATCCAGCTGGTACCATTACTTAATGCCTCAGCTTCCTCATTGTAAATTAAGCATAATAAATTTAAAAAACAATTGCTGTTATGAGAAGAAATTGCTATGAGAAGAATTTGTCATGTCACTTATCAAGTGACCTCCCTGCCGTGTTTTCTGTGGAGTCAAGACCAGGAAGGTCCAGATTATACTATTTTATTTAGGTAAAAAGCTCTGTTCTACTTTCTTCCCCTTTCTTCCAGCACTTGACTGCTCAGACATGTCCTGGTATACATGTCCTTGACCCCAGGAACTGAGTCTGGTCCTATATTAGAAGTATTTCTCCCTGAGGTTCCCTCACACAGGCTTTTAGCCTAGACATCACTTATCTGCAGCAAAGTACAATTAACCAGGAGAGGAAGGGCAGAAAGTCAGTAGAGGAAGCCTCAGTTGTCTCAACAAGCCTAGGCTACTGGAACAAAGATTTGGGTGCTCCAGGGAGGTCTACTCTTTGACTACTAGGATTCAAGTCAGGAGTTTCTGAAAGGCTGAGGAGCACCACAAGACATTCTTCCTACTGGCCATCCACAGGGATTACTGCTATTTTCAAGGCAAAGATAGCTCAGAAGGGAGAGGATGACTTTATCAGAAAGAGTTGGAGATTCATGAACTCCTGATGTGAAAAATAGTAAGAAGCATGAACCAGTTCTATTGTTCACAAGAACCCCAGAGGCTGCAACAATCTTTCACTCAGATATCCTGGAAAAAATACCTTTTTCCCAGACACTGGCAGTACACCAGCAGTAGTCACAGTGACAATCATGGAGAAAGTATCCCAAGACCCTGGTGACAATCCCTAGGTACGTTTTGGCCTTCAACTCCATCTACCTTTCTATATTGATGTGGATGGAAAATAAGCTTTTTCTTTTCTTTTTGTCTACATTTTTCACCTCCTCTCTCCCTTCTTTACATTTCTTTTTCTTACTAATTCAGTTATGAATTCAAGGAGAGCTATGAAGTCTTGGTAGGTTCTGGAGCTATATAGAGGTGTAAAATATCATAGGCATTGCCAACAGTTCATTATCCAAGAAACATTAGATCAAAACAACTACAACCTAAAAGAAGGTAATGTTGTACAATTAGGGAAGACTGTATAGAACTCTTTAAATTGTAGGTTAAATCTTGAAGAATAATAAGGAGACTTCTGGGCAGAAAGGAATGGGGTAAGTGTGGTGGTAAGGGTATGAAGGTAAATTTACTATGGCTTGAATGTATCTCTCAAAAATTGTGTGTTGGAAACTTAATCCCTGAATTCATACATTAGTGGTATGTGGAGGCTGGACCCTTGAAAGTCAGTTAGGATTAGATGAGGTTGTGAAAGTGGGGTCTTCATGTTAGTGTTAGTGGCTTTATGAGAAGAGGAGGCCAGACCTACTTACACACTTGCCCTGTCTCACTGTGTGATGCCCATGTTATGATGTACCAAAAATGCCCACACCAGATTCCTGTACCATGCTCTCTTACTTGCAGTCTGTAGAATTTTAAACCAGATAAACTCTTACTTATAAACTACCCAGTTTCAAGTATTTTATTATAGCAACAGATACTAAGCTAAGACAAACTAGGATAGAGTGATGGTGGATGTAAGGGGTGATGGAGATAACTACTCCAAAGCAAACCAAACAGCACATAGAGAATCTGAGAAGTGGGGAACTTACCTTTGGAATGGTCTCATCCCTGTAGGACAGGTACTCAGGGATCAGCAGGCCTGAGAAGCAAACACTATTCTTCATAGCAGTCATCTAGTAGTATGTATTCCATCTCATCCTCTGGGTTTGTGAAGAGCAAATATTCTTCACAGATAATAATCTTTGCTATTTTGTTTTTATTTATTTATTTATTTGATACTGGGGATCAAACTCAGGACCTTTCACTTGTGAGGCAGGCCGTGGCACCACTGAGCTAAATCTCCTGCCCAGTCTTCGTTATTTTCAATGGGATAGGACAAGAGCCTAGAGTCTGGTAGAAAGAGTTTTTCCTAGAGTCCAAAGCCTGTATTTGCATGGCTTGGTTTTGACTTATGAGTATTATCCCTCTGGAGAGAATGTGGTCTTGCAGACTACAGGAACTTTCCTGTCCTTGTTTCTTCTCTAAACAAATATATGATTTTGAATCCACAAACAACCACTGATTTCTGTGTACCTTAAGTAAATATTGAAAATGTGGTCTAATGGGACAAAAATTAAGGAAAATCTAAAAAAACCAAGAAATGATATGACCTCAAAACTGAGGTAAGCTGTTCCCTTAAAATACACAATTACTCTCATGGGTGACATTTTAGAGAATTTGTGCTTTAAACAGTATCTTTGGAACTGGTTTGGGATGCCTGTGGCTAAATCACTTTCTAACCCTCATTTGCCATTTTCATTGATGCCAATAAATCACACCCGATTTACCACCATGCTCTAAATTTATCTTTATTTATTCATTTTATGTTTTTCAGATTTTATAGATTTAACAAAATTCTAAATCAGTATAGGTTGTTGACTGAACTTATGTAGTAGACTGACATTTATAATTAAGTGTTACCTTCATTCACATTCAACAGTGGTCAAATTACCACAGATACAACCTTTCCCTCTTGCCTTGGCACCTGCATATCAGCCCTCTGGTGGAATTCTCAGCTCTCTGCACACTGCCATCACCAAGGTTACTAGGATGCTGGGTTGTTCTCAAGGTGTGTATTAATCAGCTTTCCATTACTGTGACAAAACACCTTAGATAAGTGAATTCAAAAGAAGAGAGGTTGATTTTGGTTTATAGCTTTGGAAGTTTCAGTCCATAACCGGCTCAGTTGCTCATCTCCTTCAAGGCCACACTCTCAGTGACCTAAGGACTTCTCACTAGGCCTCACCTCTTTAAGATTCCACCTTCTCTCAGTAGCATCTTCTGCTGAGGACCAAGCTTTCAACCCTTGGGCCTAGGGCATCACTTACCCAAACCATGGCACAGTGTGCTGAGGTTCCATATTCTACTGGAAACTGTCTTGTAACAAAATAGGGTTTCTACCTGTCCCTCCCTCTGGATTATTGGAGAAAAGAGTCAAATTTTCTGCACTAACTAGATTGGTGATAACAAGGTGATCTTTTCAGGGCACCAAAATCCTGCCTGAATGCTGCTGTTATGATGCCTCACATTTGAGGCATTGAGCTCCATCTCACTATTTCTCAAAACCTTCGGAGGAAGAAGATGAACTCTCCACATCCATATCCATGGATTAGTACAGTCCTCTTCTCAGGTCCCATGTACCTTTCTGACCCTGACTGTCTCTCTCACTTTCTTGCTTACCTGCACATTTGCTCATCTTTTTCTCTACACACACACACACACACACACACACATGCACACACACTCACATCCACATTCCCCCTTCTTCTGCTGTATTCATTATCATGCCTCCTTGCTTCTGAAAGAAAAAAAGAATCAAAAACATTTCCACCCAGTAAACCTGTCTCCTGAACAGACTGATATATTTTCCTCAATACACTGGGTGGGAAGCAAGGTTATAAAAGAGGCTTTCTAGTATTGCTGGAGAGAGTCTTATGTCTCCTGTTAGATGCTGAGCTTAGATGCTCAACAGTCAGAGAGGGGCAGTAATTGGGTTTTTTTAAAAGAATTGGTCAGATTCATCCAGAGGCATAAATAAGAAATACTAGACAAACATCCCAAATAGCCACTAGGTGTGTGACCTTGGCCAAATGACTGAACTTATCCCTGTCTGGGTTTATAAAATGGGATGAAAATCATTTTTTTTATTGTAAGAGCATTAGGAAAATTAAATGAGAAACTTCTCCCAGCCCTTAAACACTGCTGGGAATAGATAGCAAGCATTCACAAGATATTAGATGTTATTATTTTTGTTTCCTAGCCTTACAAAAAGATTTCAAAGTACTCGATCACAAGAAAAATAGTATTCTAACATATGTCTCAAAATTTAGACTACAAATCTAGTGTTTTTTGACAATTCTGTAACACTTCCAAGTGTAGTTATGTTTGCCTCCAGGTCAACCGGGATGTTAGGTTGAGATGTAAAGGGGAAAATTCCTCTGTTTCTCATTTTCCCATACAGGATGACTAGCCCAAAGATCATTTTTAATGGATCATGGGATCTGTTCTGTGCTTCACTTTTTCACAAAATGAAACGTTAATGCTAGAAAGATCATTTACATATGGCCTACTAGTTATTTAAGAAAACAACAATTAAACATGTTGAGATAATTAACAGTGTGCACATGATTAACAATGCCTTTTAGATGCTAGAAATTAATGGAGTAGATGCCAAATAAATGTAATCCCACACTTCAGTTAGAATTTCTTTGTTAATTACATTAATTTGCAAATTTAAAACAACAATCACATTCATTCAAACAAAATGAGTATCTTAAAAGTGGAAATAATCAAGGAGATGTGTGCTTTGAGAAGAGGATGTAATGGATTAACCTTATATTCTGTCCCCACCAGAGGACAGAGTAATTAAAGACAAGAAATAACCTGCTACATTGCAGGGCTGTCCACAATGGACTCATCCAACCTTTTCCTAAGCATAATTTGTTTTCTAGCTAACTCGCCTCCTGGTATCCAATGAAATGGAATTGTTCTGCAGCTGTGATTCCTGTGCCCTTCCCTGGATCCAAGTCCTGTGTTGACCCCACAATGCAGTATGAATTCTAAGTGAGACATGCGAATGTCAGGTACGCACACTCTGAGCAGCCCCCAGTCATCTGTTTATGGCCACAGATCTAACAGCTGAGCTACTCCCACCTACTCAAGGTCACAGCAATATCTCCCACCTGCTGAGTTGCCCTCAGACCATCCATGAGGTCTGTTTCTGAGGGTGGTAACTCAGACGTGAATGCAATTGGAACATCCTTGGACATCTGTCACTCCAGTGTCTGCTGAGCCACCTGGCACAGGAAGTAGTCTCATTGGGCACAGCCTGGTCTGGGGTAAGTTTGGACAGACCAGTTCTGCCACTTACCAGCTAGGTCGTCTTAGACGAGATCCCATGTTTCAAAGTTTCTACACTTGTAAAACGGGGATAGTATGTTACTATCTACTTTGGGGAGTTATTTTGGGATTGAAATGAGCCCACCCCTTGAATGTTAATATTTTTCCACTCGTTGTGAATGTGATTAAGCCCTCAATAGTCAGGCACCTGCAGCAGGGTTCATTTAATTTGGAAGAAAGAGAGGGAGGAAGGGAGGGGAACTTTAAATTCTTCAGGTGATTATTGCAGAGATCTTGAATCCACAACAGAAGAGGTTTTGGCTATACAGATAGATACATAATGGTACAGCTATTTTTTTATATCTATGAAAAGAAAATGGTAGGGAACTGAATACTGCACAGGATAATTGGAATCTGGGTTTGACTCCAAGAGTATTGTCACGGAAAGGGGATATGATAGGTGTGGTAGTTAAGGTAAAATGTCACCTTGATAGGGTTTGGGACCCTGGGGATTGGCCTGGGGCATGCGAGAAGCACACTTTGAGTCTTGGGGAAGTCTATATCTGGTCCCTTACTGCTTCCTCTGTGACACCATTCCCCTGCTCTGCTTCTCAGCCATCATGAACTACAAGGCTTTTCCACCACATCCATCCATCATGATGCTCCTTCCTTGGCGCTGGCTGACCATAGACTGAATCTCCTTAAAACTTGAGTCAAATTAAATTTTTCTGCCTTTATGTTGTGGATTTGGGGTATTGGTTCCAGTGACAGGAAAGCTGACTAATACAATAGAGAAGTAAATTGGCATCAATTGATCGTCTATACGGAACTTAAGCCTGTGGTAGTCTACTCATACTCTCTTCACATAGTCTGCACGTTTCACAGCTCTGATTCGAACTCACACCTGTCTCTGTCTCTGTTTTCAGAATCCTGAAGTTCAGACCTAGAGCTCCCTGCCTAGTCTCCTTTTCCCTATTGGGCCTCTTTGGGGCCTGAGAGGTGGATTCTTTGGTGGCTGGTTGTCAGCATTCTTCACAACATGTTTCTGGGAAACCTTACATCACAAAGCTCCAGAAAGGGGCTGTCAGGCTGCCATTCCATGAGAAAAGATGCCTAGCCATCCTGAGTAGACCTCCGTGTGCCAGATCCCCCAGGCTCAAAGTGGTACCATCATTTCCTTCTCAAAGTCTCCTCTTTGTTATGAACAGAGCTGAGTTTGGGCTTTTTGTCTGCATTCAAAGTACTTCTGGCTCCATTTTCAAAATTCCTCTCCCAACCTTTCATAAAATGTGCTAACTTGAGCTTCTGTGTCCAAAATAATTTTATACCAAAACTGGATAGGAAAAATAAGCAATGTTTCTCAAGTATTTCAAAGTTTGTAGGCCCTTGCCCCATTTCTTCCCTTTGCCTGCTTAATGCCCCCTTGCACCTGTCACCTCCACAGCCTAGTACACCCTTATAAATTACTCAACCTTGTCCTAGTCATTATCCCCTCCAGAAACCATCCCTGACTACATTCCTCCCACCACATGTGGCTTCCTTCTGAAGCTTCCATTATCATCATCGCACTGAGCATTAAATCTCTTTGAACCCATGTAGCCCACGTTCTTCCAGGCACATTCTACATCTTGATCTTCATACTCTAATATTGTACTTATTTGTCCATGCCTAGAACTAAATTCACCAAAAATTCAACTAGATTAATTAATCCAGTCAAGATGTTGTAGTCTCATTGAATCTAAACTGCTTTAGCAATTCAGGAAAAAATAATGTTGGATGAATCCCAGTACACCCTCATTAGGATGGGCACAGATAAAACTCATTAGTATGTCCTATCTACACTCCCTGGAAAGGGGATGAGGTCTATTTAGAGCAGGCAGTTTAACCCAACTCACCTCACCATGATCATCTGCAGTCCCAGGCAGTGGGAGAAAGGCCAGCAATTATCCTATAGTTTGATCAATGCAGAGCTAATCTAAGCAGTTCAGACTAGAGGAACCACCTGTTTATCAAGAGCCATTTCTTGGATCTTATTACAATTCAGTCCTGAAGTGAAGTTTCCTTTTAGTTACTTTTTTCTGCTCCTCACCATTATGCTCTATCTGAAACACCACTTCTCAAACTCCGATGTGCCTAGGAATACACTGAGGACATTGATTCAGCAGGCCTAAAACAGGCCCTGTGGTTCAGAGTCCAGTGGGCTCCCAGGTAAGCACGGCTGCTGCTGGTCACTCTTAGCTTCTGCCGTGCTACACAGTTTCCTAGGCAGTTCTATGAAGTGCCTGTTCCAGGCCTTACTCCAGACTATTTAAGTCAAAATATAGATGAGCCCCAGGGATCATATTTTATAAAATCTCCTCTGTAGTTTCCAATAGACAGCCAAGGTTGAGAACTATTGTTCTCAAAGTTCAAGTTTGAGAAGTGTTGTTCTCACAAAGTATTCTCAAATTGTGATCAATAAAACAGCAGTCTCAGCTTCATCTAGGAATGTGACAGAAATGTAAATTTCAGTGACTAGGTACATAAATTGTGTCTATGCAACAAATGATATATTACTCAGAAATACAAACAAATGATGAAATGCTAATACATGCTACAACATGGATAGACCTCAAGCATAGAATGCTACATAAAAAGAAGGTAAATACAAAAGATCACATATTATATAATTCCAGAAGAGCAAATCTCTGGGGGTAGAAAGCAGGTTAATGTTTGCCAGGAGCTTCGTGTAGAATCTGGACTATAGGCACAAATTATCATTGTGGGGTGATGAAAATGCTCCAAAACTAAACTATGTTGATAGTTGCATGTGTAGGTAAAGTTTCCATTGAATTACATACTTTAAATGCCTGACCTTTATAGTTGTAAAGTATATTTTGATGAAACTACTATAGTATGCAATGTATATGTCAGTGGAAAAACACAAATTCTCTGGCCTCTTCCAGACCTATTAAATCTGTAGTAGGGCCTAGAAGTGTTTGTTTATCCAGCTCTGCAGGATACTCCAAGGTGCACTGACATTTAGGAACCCCTGACTTGGGGCAGGAAGATCTTGAGAGGTGCCTGGGGCCAGGGGAGGGGTCTGGTAGGAATTTTAGGATATGACCACCAGAAAACTGCTCTGAGTAATTGTCAAGCGAAAGCAAAACATCATTCTAGACACTGTGGCATAAAAGGTCTTATAAGGTAACTGCGGGAAAAAACTTACATTCCTCATCTGAATCATCACCCTTGATAGTTGTATGAAAATACAACTTTGGGAAAATATTTGCCTTCTGTCAGTCTGGGTAGTCTTCTCTGTTAAGGGGAATAAAAAAAAAATCTGCTTTTCAGGCCTGTTGTGCAGATAAAATCAGAGGACATACCTGAAATTTAATATAATAATAGATTTATATTAAGCACTTATACAATATAATTGTGAATAACAATTATGGGCCTATTTTTGCTTCATATAAACTGCTATAATCCAGTCTCTTCTAAGAAGCTCATCCTGAAATTTTCTGTTGCATGGGGAAACTTTATGCTGCTATATTTAGAAGGTTTTCATTCTGGCAAATGCATATTTTTCTGGATCTTTCCTTGCCTTAGGGCCTTATTTAAGACTGCTTAGTTTCAAAGTCATTCGTATCTGCTATATTGGAAAAAGCTTTAGGACCATGCCCTGGATTCGGTTTCATCCTCTTGGTTTTTGCAAGAGTAGAAACAATATTTTTACTAGAGAAATTGCTACCCCCGAAAGGGTTCTGGGCCTTACCTTGGAAGTAAGAAATTGCTCTTTGCAGTCCTACACCTAGTGGGTACACTAAGCCTCACAAGAAAAGAATACAAACACGTACCCCAAATCCATCAAAGGATATACAAGGAGAATTTGAGTCCAACTGCAGTGAGACAACAAGAAGCAAATAGAATCACCCTTCAGTAGAATATATTTTAGGGTGACATATAGCACTTTATAGCAATTGAAGCTCAAGTCAAGATGTAATCAACTAATCATTGGTAATCATTGGTAATTCCGATGTGAATCAAGCTAATTTTCAGACAAACAGCCCGTCAGATGGTCCCATTGAATTGCAGGCATGAGTGTTTATGGGAAATAGCACTTGAACCCAAGGAAACAGCCTTAGAATTATACTGTGGGGCACTGGTAAGTGATACTAAATCCTCAGACATCTTGCACCTCCGCCCACCCTTATGCAGCCTACAAAAAGATAGAGCTGCATTCTTCTTCTCTGTAGCCCTTTCATGTCCTGGAAAAGCATTCATTTCAATAGATAGCCTATTGAAATGAATGCTTTTCTAGTTGCTCAGTTGCTCCAAGTTGCTTAATGTACCATGATTCAGATGGAAAAGACTCCATCTCAGCCAATATAATTTATATGCCATCACTGTCCCATTATAAGCTTCTCTAAGGAAGTGCCCAAGGCTTGCCCACCAATATATCCTGCACATTGTAACAGAGCACCATGGATTTAGCAAGTTTCATGGACAGGTACTGTGGTCCCTGCTCCTGAGAGGTGGACATGATTAGCTCGAATTTACCCAGAAACACATGATAGAATCAGAGCATGAATTTCAAATGCCTAAATCCATGTTCTGTACTTGGTCCCTCTTTGACTCCTCCCATATTTATATGAAACAAGCAATGAGTTTGGAATACTGGAACCTTGTCCTTTGCTTCATCCTCCAGCTTCTGGGTTACCTGGAATGTCAGAGGTTTGTAAGACTTATATGCCTGTGCACCAACAAGATGCAGTGTCAGGAGAACACGTTTACGCTCCTTGCTTGCTATTTTCCCTGGCAGCGCTGATTGAGCCAAATCTATCTCTTCGGAAACCTCTGAGTCCAGTTCTGCCAGTAAGCTCTTTAAACAGCTTGCTCATCCTGTCTATAACAGTAAAAATCCCTGGTACAACAAGCAAGGAATTGCTTGAAATTCCAATTAAGCCAAGTCTTACCAAAGCCCTTTCCATTATCTCAGTAAGCTGCTTTCTACATTAAAAGGCTCCTCTTAATTAATTCTCCTTGCTGGTCTGTGGATATGCAATGCTTTATTATGACCCACAAATTCAAAAGCAAAAAAAAAAAAAAATCAAGTGTAGATGAGCAATACCCTGAGCTCCCATAGCAGATCAGAACAGCATCATATCACCCTGTTGATGGTCGAGGCCTTTTCTTACATCAAAACAGAAAGTGCCTTTCAGCAGAGGGCTGGAAGACTTTGTAAAAGGTCTTTTGAGGTCTTTGGCATGAATCCTGTCATTGTTTGAGGGGCTGCTTGTTATAACTGGATCACATTCTGTTCTAGATTGTGGAAGTAGAGGCAGAGTAGGGAGACCCTCTGTGTCCCAAACTTCTAGCCTAGCAGTGAATTCAAGTGAAGGTTTTGTTTTGGGATGAATATAAGCTAACAAGAAGTTCCTCATGGTGGAAACAGATTGCTGGGCTTTACATCTGAAAATCAGATGGCTTGCTGGCAAGGGTTTCCTGATGTAGAACCCACCCTACTAAGGGTTTTCTGATGTCCGCTTTCCTCTGCCTGCCTAAAGTTTTGGAGCCTGATCTCTCAACACAATTCATAGCAGAGGCACTGAGACAATAGACCCCCTACCTGGTTACCCCAAGGTATTGAATAGTGTCAAAAAATGATGTTTATACTACAGGTAGGCAGAGGAGTTTCAATTCAGTCTGACAACAGGTTTAGATTTTAGAAATGCTGGGATAACATTTTTATAAAATTGATAGCACACCCACAAATGAGTGCTATCATTAAATAAGTTCCAAGTATCTATCTGTTTCTCTGTGGCTCAGGGCACTGGGCTGTGAGAGGCAGGACCCTTACTTACAGTGTTTTGTCACTCACCAAGCATGACAAGCTGCCTCCTGAGTACAGAATTAAAAGTGGTTAGAGTCACATCTATTTCTCCTGAGTGTGCAGAATGACAACCTTGTTTGTGATGAAGAAGATGTTCTGAAGATATTTCTAATTGCTTTCATCAAACAGCATAAAAAGAAACCACTCTGGCAGATAAGGTGAGATGGTTTCTGGGAATCTACTGCCTCCCAAGAGTGTACACGATTTATGGTTTTGTATTACTGAATTCTAGGGCTCTACCTCCTACATCTCTAAAAGCTGTGTCTTTATCTCCATCCCCACTGATATACGGCTTGAGTGCAAGCAGGGGCCTTTTCTCACAAGGAGTATTCCTACAGTATTTCACCAAATTTCCTGCCAACCACAGGAAGCACTTTGAGTGTGTCCCTAAAATGCACAACTGGCCATGTCAGCCTCCTAAAGAAAATGCCACCATAACCTCCATCTCCTCTTCAGGATGAAGACCCAAAGTCCTTGTCATGGAGCTATAGAGGTTAATTAGGTAAAACTCAACATGAGATCAGCATCCACTGTGCTAGCCCCAGGACCCAGCTGTTCCCAGGCATTGTCTTCCACATTCTATCTCCTCCTCTCATCTCTGTCTTTTTTCTTTACTCATATTTTCTTCCTCGGCAACTCTGCACCCCTAGAGTGTTCTCAGGGAGTTCGACCAATTCACCACTACTCTTGAGAATTGCTTTGGCTTAATATATTTTCCAGGCACTGAAATCAAAGCTCCCTGCTCTCATGAAGGGTACATCACAGGGCAATTTCATGTAAGGGAGCCAGAGAGGCTCCCTGTGACCAGTTACCTGCAGAAGGTGAGGAAAGGAGTGTTACAGACATCTGATGAGATATCTCTTATCTCCTGCCACAAGTGGATTCAAAATGGTCAAGGATGGGAAAAATGAGGAGCAACTGGGATATGGGATAAGGATGGTCATCATGTGGGAGGTGAGTGGCGGGATGCCAGGTGCTTTTTGAAGGTAAAGATAACTGGTATTGCTTGTGGATTCGATGAGTGATATAGACAAGGGGAGTTGGGATGAATGAATGGCTCCAAAGCTCTTGACTAGGATAACTGCAATTGTGGAATGATGGTGAAGGTGCCGACATCTTCTCACGGTGCTCCTACTGGGTCAGATTTCTTCTTTACCTGCCTGTCTTCCTCACCACTGCCCCCACAAGGTTGGTCATCACCTATATCTCAAATCTGGGTTCCCACAGTTTCCTCCCAGGGGCCCTGACTCCAGCTAGGGACAGAGCTCATCAAAGTTGGTTTTCATTGCCAATGATGATGTCCCCTAAGTGACTTCCCTCAGGCCAGGTCTGATATCCTCAGGCCCATCACTTCCCTTTAGTCACTAGCCTGTCTCACCCACTTACTTCTGGAGAGTACCAATCCTTCTATCTTCCTTTTAAAACTGTACTTCAGAGCCAGGAGTGGTGGCCATGTCTGAAATCCCAGAACTCTGAGGTCAGCAGTCTTTGGAGTTCAAACCAAGCCTGGGCAACTTAGTCAGTTTCTGTCTCAAAAAATTAAAAAAGGCTGGGGCTGTAGCTCAGAGTGGGTTCAATCTCTAACACTGCAAAAGCAAAAGAAACAAGAGAAGCCTGACACTCTAGGAAACAAAAGCTAACAGTAAGTTGCGAAGAAAATTCCAGCTTCACCTCTTGATCTGGGGTCTTTACCTTTTTTTCTTGTTGTCAAGAATGGTATCACCTACAATCATATTGCATGCACACTCTTGTCTGATGTCAGCCAGATCACCTCCTCACGTGGGGCCACGGCTGTCCCTTCCAGGCAGCCTGGCCACCCTGTCCATGTACCATAGTCCTTTCTCCACACAGTCCCAGGAGGGCATCAGATCCTGTGTTACCCCTCTTAGGACAGAGTATGAACTAAAGTCTCCGTCCTGGCCCGTTCTCCCACACATCCTACCCCACAGCCTCCATTGTCTCCTTTTAGTTCTTGTGACACACCTTAGCCCAAAGCTTGACACCTACAATTTCCTTGGCCTTGAACCTTCAACTCCTCCCACGTCTTCCACAGTTGGTTGAGAAGTCTCATCATTCAGGTTTCATCTCTAAAACAGTCTCCTCAGAGAAGCACCCCTACCCTGCCTACTTCTCCTGAAGGAGTACCCAGCTCCCCCACCTCTCTAGTACCTGTAGCCATTATAATTACTTTACAACTTATTAGACCCTTTGTTAATTGGTCTCCTCCTCACTGTAAAGTAAGTCCACTAGGACAAAGTGTGTTTGTCTTGCCAAAGGCTGTATCATCATCATCTAAAAGGCCTGGGCCCTAGTAATCCACCCTAACTCAAGGGCAAATGGAAAGTTGTGAGCCAGTTGAATTGGAAAGGTCAAGGGCATTTAAAAATGGGAATTCTTGTATCTCTGTCAATAAATCACTGCTAATATCATGATGCAAATCTTTCTTAAACTTTTCTTAATGTATTTTTCTTGCAAGAATAAAAGTATACTGAATAAGATATTGATTTTTAAATATAACATTAATTTGTAAACCTCACTCCATAAGAACAGTACACCATTAACCATATATTCCTATTAAGTACACATTATATTTTATGCATTATATATGACATTAAATATGATGGTATTAATGACTGTCTTGTATCATATGATATCCATATACCATAATTCAAAGTGCAGCCTGTTTTTGAATGTTTAATCTCTCCTTCAAGTTTTTATACAATATTTCAAAGAATAAATTCTAAGAAATTTACTCAAACGTTCATTTAAAATTTTTACCTAGCATGTGTGCTTATAAGTACATTAGCTGAATTATTTTGTGTTTGTCTTTTACCTATTGATCCAGAAGTATTTTTTAAATTGGAGATTAAGACACAGATTCTTTGCTGGTCTTACATGTTGCCCTCAGTTCTGTGCTTAATTCTATAATTAATTTATAGTGTTTCTTCCTATATAACTTTTTAATTTTACATCATTAAAACAAGTAATGGTGGGCCCAAGGACTGGGTTCAGTGGCGCCATGCCTGTCTCACAAGTGCAAGGTCCTGAATTTGATCCCCGGTGGGAGCCAGGGGATAGGTTAATGGTGTTCTTAATCAGTTCTGTCTTTGATGCTACATTTAGAAAGTTTTCATGGCCAGGGCTGGGGATTTAGCTCAGCGGCACAGCGCCTGCCTGACAAGCATGAGGTCCTGAGTTGGATTCCTAGTACCAAAACAAAAAAGAAAGTTTTCATGGCCTACTATTTAACATGTATTCGCCATTATTAAATTTTTTATACTTTTATTTGTGACTTACCTCTATACTCCATCATAGGACTTCTTCGTAATGTTGTGGAATGATCATCTAAATCATGTTTTGTCTTTAGTAGTGTATAAGCTGCTTAATTTTAAAAATAAGCAATCTTTTCCATCAGTAATTTTTAAAATCTTTATCATCATCTAATACATTGTTGACTGTGTTTGGTTTCCCTTTTGTTGCTTGTTATTGTATTCTCCTGGATCAGTTATTATACTTTACTTAATGTTCTCAGAGGCTTTTTAAAATCAGTTTTATGGTAGTTTCTTAAAAATCAGTTTTATGATAGTTTCATAGTTGAGTGGTTTTTAGTTTATTATACTTTGAGAGTTTAAATGCCATTAGATAAAATTCTTTCAAGGAATGATTCAGTTTAAACACTTATTTTGGAGGAAGTTTGTTAACAACACTTATTTTCTACCACAGTTAATACTCTATTTCTTCAAACTTTGTGAAAGAATTTTGGTGACTTACATTTTCTGGAAAACTCATTCCTTGGTGATCAATATGTTCTCAAGCTTGTGATGCTATATGGAGCTCCATTTCTCTATTCATATGTTTGCCTATGCATCCTACTTCACATACATACTGATTTTCTTTTTGTCGTTTTAGTACTGACAATGACATATTGATATTACTGCTCTTCTTAAGCAATTGAGTCTTTTTTCTCAATTTTATTGAATCTTATTCTATTTATTTTTGTTTTTATTTTCATTATATTTCCCACCAACTTTCTAGAAAGTTTTTGTTGTTCACTGCTCCTAAAGTTGAAAGTTGGATTTATTAGGGGTTTGAAGTTACTTTTTAAAGTAAAAAGAAAGTAACTTAGTAAGTATGCTTTCTTGAGTATATCTTTGTGTGAGATAACCTTTAAGTTACAGGTATAGCTTAATATTAAAATATTTTTAAAGTCTTTTAATGGTAATTTTTCTCCAATTTTGCCTCAATCAAAATTAAAACTTTAAAAATACATATGTGGACCTTTTTGATTAATTTTTATTGTTTGGTTTAAAATATTTTAATTATTTTATAATTGTAATTATTAAATGAGTGTTTTATCAAAGGATGTTATTTAGTATTTGGTATTTGGGTTATTTACATTGTAATTAATCACTTGAGAATTGTAGAATTTCTAATCTTGGATTTAGTGAGATTCTCTGTTTTTTAGAATTGGTTATGATCCAACTGTATAAACATTCCATTAACATAAAAATCTATTTTTGATATATGTGTATTAGTGATATACTATTTTATTAAGTACTATATAATTCTTTTAGATTGCTGCTTTCTCAATGTGTCAAAGATTGAAATTTGTATTTGGATACTCTCTATAATTATCAGTTATCCCTGGGAGGATTCTTTTTAACAGTTTTTTTCTGTGTTTCATTTAATGACTTATCATTCAGTTTGTATATATTGTATCTTAATTGTGGATTAATCCTTTTAAAGTAGAAACAACACTCAGCTCATTGGCAGAGTGTGTGGTAAGCAAACCTGAGGCTCTTGGTTCAATCCTCAGCACAAACAAAAAAAGGGAAGAAAAAAAATAAATATACTCCAGGTGTTTTACACCTTTGCCCTACCTCTCTTGTCTGTCATTCATTTTTCTGCCTCTGCTTTCTGCATTTTCATTTGTCTGATCTATGGTTGCCCTTCCTTTATGAAGTTTTTGTCTCAGACTTGTTTGCAAATAATTTATATTCTAGTTTGCTTTTGTGTTTTGACCTTATGTGAGACATCAAACTTAATAATTTGCTTTATTTTTATAGCTGAAATGTTTAGGCTTAATTTGGTTCTCTCTCTCTTCTAAGTGATTTGGAAGCTGTAACTTTCATAGGGAAACTAAAAACTCTACTGAGGCATTCAATTCAATTAAATAAAAATCAGCCTATGCAGTCAGTGGGTGAATGCCATAGCCAGTAACATGGAAATGACCAAATTTCTTTCCCTTATGAGCTCCTCCATCATTCTCCATAGTCACTATAAATGCTCCTCACTCCTAAAGGGGTGATGACCTCCATGCTCAGCCTCCCTCGTTTATGATTCTTCTGCCCCTTTCACTCCATCTGGGATACCAGGTGATGCAGGCTCATTCATATTTTAGACTGCTATTTAAAAAATTAAACCCACACAACAATTTTAAATTTAAGAATAGCACCATAGACATCCCTAAACTTTATATAGATTAGCCAAATGATAACATTTTGCATATTCTTCCTATATGTTATGGACATAGATTGAATCATTTGATAATGTGACAATTATAATATCCCTTCATCCCTACATACTTCAGTACAAGTTTCCCAAGAACAAAGATAACCTTATACATAACCACAGCACAATTATCAAATAGTGGCAATTTAATATTGGTTGATTTATTAATTAATACACAGCCCATAGCTGAGTGTTGTTGGTCATGCCAATAATGTCCTTTAGAGGGAAAACAAATCTATTTTCTGGTGTGAAAATGACTGATGCTAATGTTTATCATTATGAGCACAAAATCCTGTCATGTGCCCCTCTTAGGATGGCCAGAGAAGAATGCAGCTTCTCTGCAGTGGTGCCCTGTTGCAAATGCAGAGCTTAAATGTAATTATGAAGAAAAGGCAGACAAACCAAAAGTGAACAAAATTCTACAAAATAATTGGCCTCGGCTCTTCAAAAATACCCATGTTGAGAAACACACTGAAAGGCTGAAGAACAAATCCTGATCAAGGAGAAGCAAAAGACCTGACAATTGAGTGTAAAGTATACACCATGGATGGGGTTGAGTGAAACAGCGCAAGAACAGAGGCTGCCAAACCCTTTCCATCAAGAGCCAGATAGTAAACACTTTAGGCGTTGTGGGCCATATAATCTCTGTGGCAACTTCCCCACTCCATGGCTGCAGTGTGAAAGCAGCCCCAGACAACATGTAAGCAAATGGGCATGATTTTGTTCCAATGCAACTTTGCCTGTAAGAACAGATGGTGAGTGGGGTGATGTTTGCACACCCTTACTCTAAAGGCTATGATTGGGATAATTGAAAAAATATGAATATGAGCAGAGAATAATGTTTTTATTTTTATCAGTGTTAGATTTTCTAATGTTGATTACTGTGTGATGATTACACAAGGGAATGTTATTGTTAAATGGAGATTAAACACACAGATATGGAAGTTAAATTTAGAGAGGCAGATAGATAGATAATAGATGGATGATATGCAGATAGTCAATAGATTACTTTATACCTTTAATTCATATATTTTCTTTTGCTGATCCAGCCTTTAACCCAGGGCTATGTCTTTCATACAGACTCCTCAGTTTCTCTTTTTTTTCTTCTTCTTGCAAGACTTCAACATTTTTCAAGAGTCAAGCTGGGTACTTATAGAACATCCCTCAAACTGTCTTTGCCCCATTAGATCCAGGCTGCATGGTTTTGTAGGATTATAGTAGGAGTGACATTCTGTTTCCTCAGTGCACCCACCAGGAGGCACATGGTGCCCACTTATTCCATGGTTGATGAGGTTCATACTGCTCATTTTGCTAAATGTAAGCTTTCCAGATTTCTCCACATTAAAGGAAACTTTGTCCATCATACTCGTTATTATTTCCAAATTTATCCCAACAGCCTTTGTAGTAAAATCTGACATCTCCCTCTGCTCCTAGGAGCCATTCTCCTTAGCATTTTATCCACTTATAGAAAAGAGCCTTCTGCATTGTGTTAGTAACCTTTAAACTCAATAGGTTCTGATGAAATCGTCTTGTAAGAATCAGTATTTGTTTCTGCCACAGTGAAAACTCTTTCTATTATGTTCACACATAACAGTGCAACACAGAGGCTGAGCCTCTTAATCATGTGGGCGGGCCCCTTACAGAGACCCAATATGTTTAAGAACACACTCTTCTATTTAAAGACTATTGTGCAAATACCAAGTAACTACCTCTGCTGGGCATGAAGTAGTGGCTTTGATTTATGGGCCTTTTAGGGCTTCTGTGATTTGCATTACTGTAGCAAGGACATTTTATTAAAAGTTATACATTATTATAAACCAGATTTGAAGAAAATGAATATGAGGTTTAAGATATTGATGTACTAGCTACACAGCTAATTAAGACTTCAGAAAAACAAAAATACTATGTTTAAGGATTTGAATTTTTCAAGTGAATTTTAGAAGTAAAAAAGACACAGATTTAGTTATGTGGCTACCAAAATGATGTCCTTTGCTTGTAGCTACACATTCTCAGAAATAATGACCAGGAAATCAGGACCCTAGGGAATTTCACTTGGGCAGATGGCCACAAGCACATGTGAGAGTACATCATCAGTTTTACTTTAACAACTGGACTTCACAACTTAGTTATAAGCATATGATGGGGTACATGTGAAATGAAAAAATGAATGGTAAAAGTACCCTAAATCCTAACATGTCCATGGGATTGGTAGTATAGGCACATCCTTCAGGAAGAAAGAGGCAATAGGATGTGCCCACCTCTGATGGAAAATGCCAGGCAGCTCACAAGGCCAGGGGATTAAGAGAATCCTCAAGTTTGATGCACCAGAGCTGGAAAAGGAAATCATTTGGGCTTCCTTCAGCTTGATGGATGGGACCATGTAGCACATTTTGGCTTTGAAAGCAAATATACCCAGAAGAAGGAGAAGAAAGTAACTGTTGAAAGACAGCAGACTCAGAAGCCACTGTCCTCCCAATTATTGTTGGAAGAGATAAAGATTTATGGAAGGATATTTGTCCAGGATGATCGATGGTTTCCTGTCCAGTGCTAGGAACCCAGCAGAAAATTTTCATTTTATGTGGTGAGTGGAGGACATCTATTTATCTCTCTTTTTGGAGGTTACACTTGACTGGAGGTGCAGAGAGGAAGAATACTTAGCTTGGTCTCTTTTATCACTATCTTCATAGAAGGGGATTTAATAAATTCACCTTAGGATACTATACATCCATGCATTTGCTTCCCAAGGAAGTTTTAACAGTCACTTTCAGAGTTGAGCTGGTAGAACAGATTTGGACAGGAATGACTGGAGGGGAAGGGAGACGATGAGTAAAAGTTAGAGCATGAAGAGGCTCAGTGAGTCTGAGGTTCATGGGCAGAATCACAAGATGTCCAGAGCTACTCCAGCAAGAGCCAGGGGGCCAGAGTTTCAAGCTGAAGTTGAGTGGTGTGACAAGAGGAGGAGCAAGTCTTCCTCTTCCTTCTGCTTTCATCAGCCAGGCACACACTGAGTGGCATTCATCCCAAGAGCTCTGCTCATTCCCAAAATTTCTAGTTCACAGCCTACAGCCCATTGAGACCCAAGCCAAGTTCAAGCAATAATCCTCACTTTGGGTCTGAAAGGAGGCAAGGACTTTTGGCATCAATGGACAGTGGGAAATGGAAAAGAGTTTGCAGCCCAATTCCTGATGATGGCAGGAGAAACTTCTACTTCCCCAGAGACCCTGCCTCTTTCCTTATTCCTATCTACCGAGCCATCCACCTCAACTGTCCGTGACTCAGAAACCACACACACAGCCCTATGGAAGCTGCCCTGGGAAGCCACAGCTCTTCCCCATGAATATGATCTGCTTCTAACCAATTTTCCATCTAAGTTAACAAGACCAAGTGAGGTGAAACAATTTGACCTTGATTCCCAGTGAGCCTGTAACTTAGTCTACATTCAGGAAAGAACTCACCTCTCCCGTTCCTGGGCTGCTCTCACCAGCCACTGTGTCCCTGAGCCTTTCAGCTGTATTTAGATATGGTCTAGATTAATATCCACTTAAGCATCAGATGGATTCTTGCCAGCCCAGCCCAGCCAGCAGGCCACTCTGAAGAGTCCTTCACCCCCTCCTCAGCCAGGCACATCAATCCTTCCACCAGTCAATCAAGCAATCAATTAACTTTTATAAATTAGTAAAAGCAAATTTTCCAAAGGGCATGCTTGTCCCCCAATCAGTCCTTTTAGCATTCTTCTCCCCAAGGACCATCTGACAGCTATTTTTAAAAAGAAGCAGGAATAGGGAGACACAGAAGCTTCAGAGAATCTTTTTTACTCATTGCTCGAGATAGATTATTTCCTAACCTTTTATTCTGTTCTTTCTGTTAAACATCCATTTCTTTTTTAAAAGCAGCAAAACTGTCTATAATCTGATGTATTTAAATAGTTTTCCCATTACTAATTAAACCAGTTTTTAGAACTAGCATTCAATTTAGCAGTTTTAATTATGGACATTTTTTCCAAATCTGATCAGAGTACCCAAAGTATATTGGACTGTGGCTTTATATTTTATTCCAGGAGAAAGAAACCTCTACTCTCAGTTGCCCAGAATGCTTGCTTGGGATTATGGCAATCAAGAGCATTGGTTGGTGAAAGGGCATGGAAAATTTAGACAGGTGGGGACCTTGCCTTGCAGGATTTAGAAACATAGACCCAGAAGTGGCTGTGGACAAGCTGAACCTCAGCACAGCACAGCGGGATAAGTGGGCATTCTATGGGAGGAAGGAATGAGAAATGAGTCAGCCTCGTGGACTCTGGAACCACACCCGGTGGTGCCCCTGTGGAGAACTTATTTTAAAAACTCCCTCCAATCTAACTCTGAATATGATGATGTTAGCAAGAATAGGAAGCATGTGGTATGTGAGGAGCATTTCAATTGCTGCTGACATAGACCTTACTATCTCATGGAGAAATCACTGACTCACACAGCAGAATTTATTGTAGCAGGATATGAGGTTCTAGCTTTCCACGTGAGTAGTGTTCCTCCTGGAAGCTATAGGACAAGAGGTCTAAATAACTTTTGTAGAGCAGAGGCTTATAAATGTTTCTTAACAAACACACCAATGAATGGATAGAGAGATGCAAGTTTATTTCATTTCCACATTCTAATTCCAGTAGACTCTGTGATTTGGTGACCAAATGAGAATCCTATGAGATCTTACTAATCTTGCCAACCACTCTAAGTCTGAGAGATGTGAAATATTACCCTAAGCTCAGCAAGTACCCACTCACAACAAACTAGTAGAGAAAGATAGGAAATAATAGCCAATATTGGTCCAGAGTGTACTGTCAGTCAGATGCTACTCCAAATGCACATGTCTTAACCTTTTAATTTTCACAGCAACCAATAATGTAAATGCAACTGTCAACTCCACTAACAGATGAGAAAATTGAAGCCCAGGGCAGATCTTGCTCAAAGAACTATCTTGCTCAAAGACACCTTAACAGTAAAAGGCAGATCCAGAATTTGAATCCAGGAAGTTTGATCCTGAGTCCAGATTCCTAGCTTCTATATTATACTACCTCTCTAGGCAGGGTGAGATTCTGAAAACCCATCAATTGGAGGATGTGGATGTACCCTCCTAGTAGGAATCATAGTCCAAACATTATAACCTGACAGAGGCTGGTCTCAAGAAAGAATATGAACTTTGAAATCCATAAGTAACAGATGACGGAGTTCATAGTCAGAGGGAGGCAACATACAGCTCAAAGTAGTCCATCAGTTTGGCAGAAAACTCTCACCAGAGACAGTATTTACAAGGACAAGGACTTCCCCTAGGAAGATCAACATGGTAGTGAGTAGGCAGGATATAAGGACTCCAAAAAAGAGTAATGAGCCAGAGACCAAAGAAATAAATGAGGCAGGAGAAATATATGGCACTGTGGACATGTGGTGGGGATTAGTGAAAGTCTACAACCCACTGAGGATAAGCTACCATCCAGGGGTAGGGCAGCAGAACTAATCCTGTGTCCATCTGCAAATGACTGGCCCAGCTGAAACTTGGCCAGATTGTCTCAGGCCTGGATGGTCTGAGGGAGGAGTTTCCATGCCTCCTGGACTCTGGGGGGAACCTGATTGCTGAGGTCAGAAGCCAACACAAGTATGCAGAGGTAGCCACAAAAGCAAGCCATCTGTCCCAGGGAAGGGAGAACAGGTGGCAGGCAAGCAGTCCTGGCAAGAGGCTGAGATAGAATCTAGTATCCAGAGAGGCCATTCAAGCAAAGCATAAACAGATAATTGGCAGGTGGGGGCATCAGGTGTCCAGAGTGCTACAAAAAGGGTAGCCAGATGATATCTGTTGATTACTGGAGGCGTCGGAGGAAATACCGCTGGCAACAACAGGTGGCTATGGGATCCAGGTACTTCACTGAAGATGTGAGGGATCAACAGAGTGAATAGAACTGTGGCATCATCTTGCACAATGGCTGGCATTGAGATGGCACCATAGGATCTCACCAAGTACAGATGTCCCTGACTATCCAAATTCTCTGCTTTTAGAATGTTTCCTGAGAGTGTAGGATAGTAATTCTCTTATAGGGACCCAGTCTTATAGCTTTGATTGGACACATTGTTCTGAAACTGGAATGACTGAAGACTTTGATGCCAGGGAGTGAATGTAGAGATTGAAAGTAAGTGCTACATGGCCTTTGCTTTTAGAATCTTAGCTCTGCATGCACGCCAGACAGCTTTCACGTTCTCATCCATTGGTCAGTGTGGCCATTTTAAGGTTCTACTTCATCCACAGCTGTTCCCTGTGCCACAAGAAGCCCCATGAAGCTATGAATGGCCCCAACCTGCTGGAAAGAAATTACAATAGTCCTCACTCATCTGTAAGTAAGGATACATTCTAAGATTTCCAGTGGATGCCTGAAGCCATGGAAAATCTTATGTATAGTATTTTTTCTATACTGCACATATATCCTTATGATAAAGTTTAATTATACATTAGTCAAAGTGAGAGATTAACAAAATAATTAATACTAAAATGGAACAATTATGACAAGGGCTAGAATTAATTGTCAGTATTACTTCACTTATGCTTTCAGGCCAAGTAAGGGTCACCCAAAAATAAGTACCATGAGACTGCAGGAATCCATTTGATAATGGTGAAGGCTACTGAGAGACTCAGGAGGGGACAGTGTAGACAGCAGGGATCCACTAAACAAAGACTTGATTCACGTCATGGTTGGGATAAAGGATAGTGTGAGAGTTCATCATGCTACTCAGAATGGAACACACTTTAAAACTTATGGATTGCTTATTTCTAGAGTAACATTGAATATTTTTGGACTGAGGTTGGCCATGGCTAACTGAAACCACAGCATATGAAACCACATATGGGGATGGGGCATGGGAGATACCGTGCAAGATAGACCTAACGGCTGCTGGAGAGGGCCTGCTGAGGGTCCCAGGGCACACGGTAGTCTGCCCAGCAGAGGGCTCCAAGTGATTCTGTTAGGTGACCATGTCCAACCCAAGTTGTTGGGCCCTATAGGGAGTCTTCCGGTCCTCTGATTTTTGCCATACTTAACAATAGAAGAAATCAAATGGGGCACTTCCCCCAGAATCCTCCCATGTACATGCATAGGCTATGGCCTTGGGAACTTGGTCTCCATACCACAAATGGCATCTGTCTCTTCTGGGAACACTACTTCTCCTGCTCTACCTGGGCTCAATCAATCTTCCTTTCCAGGTACAGAGAAGCCAACCCTTGTTTCTTCTTCTGTTCATCTGGCCTCTGCCTGACTGCACTCACTTCAGTCTTTAGCCTCCTTCTAAGCCCTGTAGTAGTCATTAGACCACTGTGCAGAGCCCTGCAGCCCTGTGGAAAATGGCAGTACACATAAAACAAGAGCTGGGTGCCAAGTGTCAAGAGCCCAGGGCTACCATGTGGTTTCACAGGGCTCAGCTATGGCTTCTTTCTGCTCAGACTTTTTGGATTCACTTGGTGCCATGACCTCTTAACATGTCTATGCTTTTCTGCTCTCTTTGGACTCCACTCATGGGTCACAGTCCTTTTGCCTACAAGGTCTGAGCACTTGTTCTCCTATCTTCCAGAAAGGATTGTCCTCTTCTTCACTAGGTACTTCCCACAGAAACTTCAGATTTCAGCTCTGTTAAACAAACATCTTAGGAGCCCATTGCTCTGGACTAAGCTCCTGAACTAGACCCAGCAGACTAGAATAAAAATCAAAATTAGGTCACTCATGCTAAAGCTCTATGTTCACCAAAGTGAAACAAAGTTGTGATCCATCCTACCTAAGAACTCAGGAGAGTTTCAATTAACATGAGGGTGAAGCTTCCCCCACTTTAACCCTGACATTAAAAAGGTGACCTGATGTTAAGCAACCAGTTGATTTTCTGTTGTTCTGTTTCCCTCTCTCCGCCTTACAAGAAAAGAAATTGTCAAGTGACCAATCTGATTTTGTTTGTTGTTTCTCTTCTCTTTTTTTAAATAAAAAAACATGTATTGGTACAGTTTAGACATACATAATGATAATACTCATTATAGTAAATTTGCACTTGTACATGATACCTCCGCCTCTTTTTTTTCCATTCCCCCTTCCCCTCAATCTCCCGTTTGGTGTTTCTGCTTCCCTCATTCTTTGTCTGTCTATAAAACCAACCTCTGGTGGTTAGCCTGTCACAACACTCATTTTGTTTTATGGAATGATGTATTGCCCAATTCTAGAATTGAAAATAAAGCAATTAAGATTTTTAAACAAATTGTTGTAACTGCTATCCTTTGACAGACTTACCAATACATCCTTAGTAACTTCTCTTTCAGCACCAGGGCCTGCACTTGTGGTACTTGTAATTATGTTTTTCTTGCACAGTTTTTTGATTAGCATCTAACACATTCCCTGGGCTATAACTTCACTAATTTCATTCACTCCAGTACTCAACACAGAACATGATAGCTGTCTGGTGAATAGACAATGAATGAATATATGTCTTTGGTAAACACATTAATAACCTTGAGTCGGCCAACCTTCTATCTCTACATATTGTTGGTCATTGATTTAAGATGGTTTTACTTAGGAGTTTTGACTTTACAATGGTGTAAAAGTGATATGTGTTTGATAGAAAACATATTTCAAACTTCAAATTTTGATCTTTTCCTGGACTATTAATATGTGGTATGATACTTCTGTGGCACCAGACAGTGGTATTGAACTACACCTCTTAGTCAGCCACATGCTTATAAGAATAAACAACCAATACTCTACAGCATGCTGTGTTGCTAAGATCTATAGCAAGAATGAATCTTCTATCCATGAAATCACAAATAAAGGAAAAGAAAATTGTGCTGGTTTTGCTATTATACCTCAAACTGCACCCTCTATGGCCACAATGTATGATAAATGTTAATGTGATTTGGAAAAAGGCATTAAATCTGTGTGTGGAAAACATAAACAGAAAACATGTTCCAATGTGTTAGCACCAGAAAACATTAAGACATATGAAGACCTGAGCAAGAGTTCCCATCAAAAATATAAAAATCCTGGGAAAGTCTGGGTCTGCCAGGGATGACACTTCTTCCACATTTCTGGCAGACTTGAAGAAGTTAATTAAGGAGACTGTGTCAGGGCTGAGTATGTAGCTCAGAGGCAGAGCAGGGTTTTAGTATGCATGAGGCCCTTTGTTCACCCAGCACTGAAAAAATGAAACAAAACTCCCCATAAGAGGAAATTACCTTAATCACCTTTCCACCATGTGATAAAATACCTGAGATAAATAACTTCTAAGGACGAAAGGTTTGTTTTGGCTTGAGGTTTCAGTCTGTGGTCCAGTGTTTCTATTGTTTTGGGGCCTGTGATGAGGCAGAACACCTTGGTGGGGAGTTGGTGGCAAAGCAAAGCTGCACACCTTGTGGTGGTCAGGAAGTAAAAAGGAGGACAGGAAGGGGCCAGGGTCTCAATATCCCCTTCAACAGTGTGCTCCCGATATTGCAACTTCCTAGCATCAGGCCCCACCTCCCAAAGGTTCCACTGTGTCCTGTAGCACCATGCGCTGGAGATAAAGCCTTTAACACACAAGGCTTTGAGGCACACTCCAGATCCAAGCTACAGCAAATACCATTCAAGGCTGGTCTTAAGTTAGTTATCAATTAGTTATTTGCTATTGCTAATCTCTTACTGTGCCTAAATTTTAAATTGAGCTTTATCAGAGCTATGTATGCAAAGGAACAAACATAGTCCATATAGAATTTGGTATTATCTAGTTTCAGGTATCCACTAGAGATAAGGGGAAACAACTGTATGGAATGAAGATGAGTAACTGGGTTTTTGTGCTGAGGACTGAATTATAAAGGATGTCTAAGTGGCCTCACATGGTGCTTAATACCATAGTGGGGCCCCTCACCTTGGAGTTCTTTTTTTGTCCTCTTCTTCCCAGTGTCCAGAATGGTTAGTCTCCTTTCTTCCTGCCTGGGGCTCCAGTCTGCACTTTGCCTTGCAGGAGAGGGATGGATCCTGCTGAAAATATCTTGATGTGAAATCTACATGTAGAGCAGCCATCGAAATGCTGTATGTATCTTAAGCCTCACCTTTTCACATATAAGTGAGGATTTTAATAACACTCACTTCAGTAGGTTATCATTGATAAGTATTATGCCATGTTAGAATAATCCCTGACATGATATTTAGAAATTGATGGTTATTGTATTATGTTTATATCTATCACAGGAACCAAATTAGACACACATGAAAGGAATATGTGAAAACTGGCCCAGAATTTGCCATGCCCTAAATATTCTGTTAAGATCCTGTCTAGGTGAATGAGTCAAATGGGCATCCCACATCCCTCTGGCCAGGAGGAAGATCCTATAAAGCCGAGGAGCACCACCATGCTCCTTTGGGTAGAAGATTGCTGTTTTAAAATTGGCTTCTCAGTCTTGTCAATTCAGCAAAATGCATTTTACTGGGAATTTAAAGAGCTCACTTGATCATATTTCCACTTATCCTTTCTGAATGCAGCTCTTTTTGAACCCTGCTAAGATTGGCAGTTGCATTTCTCAATTCTCAAAGGACATTCCAGAGAATAAAGATAAAAATTTATCCACTGTAGTTGGATATGTAATACTCAGAAAAGAGTTCATAAAAGACCAGCTTGAGTTCTAGGTGGACAAGGGAAAAAAAATTGCAAAGGATGAGCCAGATAGAGGAACAAAGAAAGCTGGAAGGAGGAATGTAGGAAGAAAAAAAAGGAAAGAAAGAAGGAAAAAAGGAAGGAAGGAACCAAGGAGAGAGGGAGGGAAGGAGAAGAAGGAGAGGAATCTTGCCATGAGGAATAGGCCATCATTTCTTTTCTTTTTTTTTTTTTAGATTATAAAATTGGTTTATTGTAAAAGCAATTCAAGAATAACCAGTTAAAATCTTATCCCCATGCTACCCAATACAAACAAGAAGCATTAAAACACTTTTACATTAGGAAAAATGACATAAAGCAAGAAAGATCACATTAAGGCTGTGATTCAAACTCAAAAGGAGAAAGGACTCTTAGATCTCCTTCAGGTCAGTACAAAGGGGACCTTGATAGAAAACTTTATAAACTTTTTTCACTTCAGTAAAGATTTGTCTTGCATCTTGCTGTCATTAAAGGCAGTTGATCCTAAAATTTCAATCACTTAAATATACCCACAAAACAAAAATATGTAGTCTCCATTTCCCCTGGACTTTAATTTGCTCAATTATACCTCAGTGTTGTAGCAGCATTGTGTACCTGACACAGTGCTTTGATCTTTTCATACCCGTCATTTCTTAAATAGAGGTAATACCTCCTTATCAGAGGCAGGGAGAATCAGAGAGGAGTCTGTGCTAAAATCAAGGCTTTCCCCAGGGTTTCTACAAATAGAACATTATGAAGAGGAGGCTGAAACTCTATTTAGGGAGCCAAACAGCAACTCCTTATCCCTAGGTGGAGAATCAGCTGAGCCAGCTGGGAAGTCAGCTGTGTGCTTATACATCCTGCCAGAACAGGGAGAAGCACTCAAAGAAACCCTGATGAAAATGTAGGACAGAGCAGGGAGAGGCCAAGTGGGTTACTGGAAATACCCTGGAAAGACTCCCAACAATAGCTCAGCCCTCCATGTGGATTTAATTTTAGGTGATCAGTACAGTCTGGAATTAGAATGAGAACAATTAACAACCCCACTGTTAGTAGCACAGGTATAAGCTCTGGCCTATTGCAATGGAAATGGCTTGTGAAGAAGTGGAACCCACTCTGCACACTGCTGATATGCACTACTCCCATTCCCCAGGACCTCAACAGTCTTCAGGATTACCTAGGGTCAAAGAGTAATATTCCACAGCAGCTGAACCATGCATTATGGAAAGAATGATAAACAATTATATACAGTTACATCAAGTGCACACATTCATACAGTCATCAAGCTGTAGTTAGTATGCTTTAGGATTCTATTATTTCTAATAATTCCCTCAACACCAAATTCAAAGGCTGCTTAATCTTTCTGGTGAGAACATACCTCTTTTCAATTCTTGTGTTCTCTATATTTCCCTTGTTTACTCACTTTTCCATTGTAATTATTGCAGATTGGAAAGATAAGTAGCCCTGGATACCACAAAGACCAGAGCTCCAATCCTGACTATGCCTTGCACCAAGTGTACCACCTCAGGCAATCTCCCTATAGGTTTGGCGTGAGGGTTCAATGTCACCATGGAGATCATCACCTTAACTCATCACTGGCAAGAGTGAGACTAAATAAATGTTAATGGTCCTCCTGTTTTTCTTCCATACTCTTGTGCACACTGGACTCATCTCACATTTACTCCACACTCTTATGTTAACTGCCCCAGAACTTTTCAACCTGCCTGTTATCAAAATCTAGACTTTAATCCAGAATCTTTGCCAACCATGCACAAAGCTCTAGCCAGGAATATTCTTGAACTCTGGGAGGTCTCTTCTTTCCTGATCCTAAATTGATCATTGGAGACAGATTTGGCTTCTATTTTTCTATTTGATTCATGTTGGAAGGAGGAGATGTTGGATTACCATGGCTGTTCATGGGGGAAAAAATAACTCCCAAATTAAATCTCAGCTAAAATTTCCCTCCTGGCTGACAAATTCCATGATACTTTTATAATTCCAATTGTGACCCTAGGTAATTTAACCATTTCTTGCACTCCACCTTGACATAGACAAAGCTAGAACTAATCTCCGTTTATATTGTTTTGGACCCAAATCCTCTTGTTCTTGGAGCTGAGAAGAGAGTCCATATGTTTGGACTGGAGTGGCAGGGACTTTGGAAATCAATTATTGCAGTTGGCAGGGGAGTCGGGCCCTGGGCTGGTCAGGGCAGTGTTCCTGTGATTGAGAGTAATTATGTTGACAAAAAAGGGGAAGTGTAAGGGTGTCTCATAATTACAAACAGATGTGCTTGGACAATGGCAACCAGGCTTTCGGGGACTGGACAGCCTGATGCTGCAACAGAGAAGTAGCAACACCTCTGCTACTCCCAACATAGGAAGTCAAGGTGATTGAGCTATTTTCAGAGAAAACTACCCACAAGGAAATAAGATAAGGAAAACTTAGGTTTAAGAGCCAGGTAGCTTGATTTAAATCCCAGATTAATAGTTGTATGGCTTTATATGAGCCATCTTAGAAAACTATGACTCAGTTCCCTCATCTTTTAAAATGGCTTCACCCTTTTGGTGTACAATTATTCTTTCCTGAAATTTCTCTTGCTTGAATATTTGTTGATTTCAGGTCTCCCTGCCTAGTGTAAGCTCTAAAGAGTAGAGACTTTATCTGTTTTGATTATGGATACATTCCTACTCTTTAAAACAGGTGCTGGTTCAACAAGTAGATTGCCACACATCTTCTCCATCTGAATTGGAAAAAAAATTTCATGCAGACAAAAAATGTATTGAAAACAAAAGGTGAAGACTGAATTGTCCTTGTAATGGTCACCTGTTCCCCTGTGTTCCTTTGTTTTCTGTGCCATTTTTATTTTCCATCACTGGAAAATCAGCTGGCTTTTTAAAGCATTTCAGATTCTTGCTTATAAACTATGTTCAAAAACAATAATACCCGCCACCAGGGAGGCAGAGTCAGCTTTCAATATTTATCCTGAAATATTTACAGAACAGATTTGAAGAAAAGGAAGAGAAAAGCTGTCCCCCGAAGCTTATCTCCACAGCTTACTTAGTATGACTTCCCCCAAAGAGGCTCCCCAATCAGTTAATTGCTGGAGGGACCAGATTTTAAGAAATAAGTATTTTTTATGGATAAAGCTATTCCCTTTGCCACACACCCCCAGATCTTTCATGGGTATCAAAGTACAATCTGTTGTGTATGTCACTATTGTTTCCTCCTTCCTCTTTTGGGAAAGGAGATTATGGACAAATAGCGACATGTTAGAAGATTAATAGGATAATGAGATGGGTACCTCTGCTTCACACAGCTTCTACCAAAATAGGAAAACACATCCCCCTGTAAAAAAAAAAATGAGGGATGCCGACAGCTTTTCTAGAAGCCTTTTTGAAAGCTTCAGCTTCCCACGGACCTTCTGGCCATAAAAACTTTCAGTGATTATCTGAGAAATTCTCAGCCATTTAAATAAGCAGCCAGAGGCAGGAGGAATCTAAGTCAATCCTGTTGCATGTAGGGCATGAAAGATTCACAAGGTCTGGGACATCATAATAGAAAGTAATAGTAATTTATTTAAAACATTTACCAAGCACTAAGCGTAGTGCTCTGCAATTATAAACACTGCATCATTGAATCTTTCGAAAATGCTGTGAGATACATTAAAGGATTGTTTGACAGAAAAGGTAGCTGATATACATAGAGATTATACAATGAACACAGCTGGTACAGTGGACACTTGTTTTTTTCTGTCCAAAATCCGGTTACTATTCTTCTCGCCATGATACCCTGATTTGCTTTAGTGAATTGCTCCCTTTCCCTGACTTGTAGCACATGAATTTTGTGGGGTTTTATATGTGGTGTGGGGGATGGAACCCAGGGCCTTACACATCCTAGGCAAGTGCTATACAACTAAGCTATCTCTTTAGCTCCTTGTACATGAATTTGGAACGTAGCTCAGCCCATTCCATAGCCTATGTCTGGTCAACCAGCTCCTTCATTGTCTTGGCCATTATTTAGGTTTAGGCAAAGGCAATGCCCAGGTCAAGCTAGTAAGACACAGCTCCTAGACTTTTCTGGAAATGTAGAAAGAGAAATAGCCTCTTTCTTCTGGGATTGCTTGAGTAAGATCAGAATAGCTGGCTATGACAAACTTGCCACACCAAGGACAGCTTGGTGACAAAAAGTTGACACAGAAGCAGATGAAGACACGAGATCAAGAGTGACACTGTCCTAGACTCAGTTTAGTACCTGTATTCTACTACTGTTGAAGTGGGTTTAGACAACAGGATGATGTTTTAGGGTGCTAATGCATTTTCTTCACTTCTTAAAATCTTTCACAATGGATTTCTCTCTCTCTAGTCATTTAATGAGTCTTAAACAAGATGTTTGACTTTGGATATTAACTGATGATTCCTCCTCCTACCTCTGCATCCTTGTGTGCATAAGGAGAGAGCAGATATACTCTGAAGACCAAGCAAGAGAAATGAACTGAAATGTTAATCTTCTTTTCCTTCTGAACTTCTAGCTACTTTAAACACGGCTCTTATTCAACTGGCCACAGAGCTAGCCAGAAGAAGAATGAAGGCTAAGACTATAGATCAACACACTACAAGAATTTGACCTCATAATCAAACAGTCCTTGGTTCAGATCTCACCTTTACCAGTACATATCAAGAGACTTTACACAACTGCTGATCCTGTCTACACCTCCATTTTCTCATCAGTAGAGTATGATAATAAAACTAATTTCATGAGACTGTTCTCTGAGAAATGAATAACAGTGCATGTAAAGTGCTCAGCCAGTGTGGCTAGTCTGTAAGTATTAGTTTCCAACTCTGAGTCAGCTGCAATCTGTGTGACTCAGACTGTGGAGGCTCACAAATACCAACATTGGAAAGTGAGTAGGAATTTTCTCCCCAGATCCATTCACAAACAGTAATTACTGCAAACAAGTAAATGAAGTAAGTGTGGGCTCATTCTCTAGGGGTTCAAAACAAGGCATATATTTGTTTGTTTGTTTTTTACAGAATCTCAAAAGGAGGGTCAGTATTCAAACAAAACCAACCTACCTACCTGATAGAATATTTTATTTTGGCCAACTAACTGACTGTGTATTGGACACCTTGTCAAATAACTGACTTGACTGATTTTTCTCTTCCCTTTGAATAAAGATTGCCTCCATTGATCAAGCCAATGAGGGTTTCTGACACCTCACAGTAACAACAGGGCCATCCTTCATTGCCATGAGAGCCACCCATAAGCAAGTAGAACCCAGAACCTGCATGGGGAGCAGGTTTGAACAAGGTCACTTGTGCTGCATTGAACCCTTAACGCCAGTGACACATGGAGGTGAAAAATGTAGGTAGAGTTAGGACATAAATAATGGCTAGGAACAGTTGGGGTAGATTTGTTTCCTGAAGAAAGGGGCCATACTTATATGGTGTTCCTGCTATACATAGCCTATAAGGCCAGTGTCAAAGCCACATGCACTGCAGTGAAGAATAAAATGGAGAAAACAGGTAGAGACATGATTAGGCATCATCCTGGATGCAATTATGAGAGTCCGTTGATTCAATATGCGCTTACTAAGCACTCACTATGAGCCCAATGAGCTCTCAGTTCCACAGCAGGGACTATGGGGCAGGGTTTCACAGAATCCCATCAAGGGCCAGCTGTGCTGTGGGTGGCAGCAACACAAAAGCTCGACACATGAGAGAGGATGCCAGACAAAAGAAGCAGCTCCATCCAAGGAGGAGAAAAAGCAACTGTCATAACACAGCAGCCACCCCTCTCCCATTTCAAGGGCTGCACTTTGAGTGCATGAGGCAGGAGAGAGTAACAGGTGTTTAAGTGGGGATGGCATCACATGGATGAGGGATGGAAAGGACGGCCTCATCAAGGGTCCCTTAGTACAAAATCAGAACAAACATAAAAAATGGCTCTTTTTCTTTCTGGAAATGGCACTGATTGAAGATGATCCTCCCAAATTTCATTGCTGAAAATGAAGCCTGGCTCCTGGGGACTGGGATTTTCTGCCTCCCTGACCTTACCCAGAGCCAGCATGGGGAGAGAGATGCTCATCTCCTTCCATCCATTGTGCCACTCCCTACATGCCCAAGGGGTGGCATTTGCCCCATCCCAGGGGTCTCCCTCACCTCCACCAAGTCCAGGGCCCCACAGTGCTGATCCCACTCTGCTAATCTTCCAGACCCTTCAGGCCAGAGCACACTCCTTTGCAGTTGTGGAACAGAGAGAGGAGGGAAAGGAACCCTGAAGGCATCAACGCTTTCCTCTCAATGGGTGCAGTACCAAAGACTTCTCAGGTAGCATCTATGATGTGTGACATTGAAAACACTCCTACAGTCAGGGTCTTGGGGTGACTAAGCAGCAAGCTGAAAACAGTTCAGTAACTTATTGGAAGTCACCTCCACCCCAGTTTCTGACCATCATCACTTCATCCCACCCTGCTGCCTTCAGCCTATCCCCCACTCTGCTGTTCTGAATAAAAGGTTGGATCTGCTGAAGCATTGTTGTACTTGCAACCTGATCCCTAAACAATAAGGACAGGGACATTTTCTTGTGTCCAAGTAAAACCACAGTTCCTCTCCGTGGTGGCAGAAGGACCATCCAAGCAGAGGACTACACAGAGCTAGAGATAAGCTTGGGGGCAGTGCCAGGTGCAGCATCGTGAGTGCCTCCAGCTTCAGTCCACTCCTCAGAAGAAGTTCTTCCTGGATTCTGCAGGATGCAACTGGCCTGGTGCAGAAGCAAGTTGCTGAGATGGAGTGAAGGAGGAGACTCACGTTTTCTGGGCACATCCTTTGCATCTGGTTCAGCTGTTTCCATGCAAGATTTCACTTAGCCCTCACCTGAGGCACAAAAGGAAGGTGGCATTTCCACAGCGAGACAGAAGTTCAGAGGCTTTCCTGGCCTGTGGTGGCTTTTCTGGAGGACAGGCCTGAGTTGCTGTTCAATGTCGGCTGAGCCCTGGGCAGCCTTGCTGGTTCCGGCAGGCCTGGTGGTAACTGTAATTCTCTCCCTCAAGAGTCACAGGAATGAAGCCCATTCAGACATGGCAGGATGACTGCAGATAAATGTCATCAAAGAGGTTTTAAGCATACATGCTTTGCAATCTGTGTGAAGTGGGACTGTACGATCCTCACGGTCAGTAGTCAAGAGTGACAATGGGCATGAGAGACAGAGTCAGACAAGCAGACTCTCAAACTGCCCATGACCTCGGATGCATCCCCCAGATGTTCCTCAACTGTGAATGGGTACAAGAACTCGCCCCACCTTCATAACTGGACTATGTCCTCACTGCACAGTAGGCTTAGTACTGTGGGGTCACCTGTGGCCCCAACTCTCTTGCTCTCACTCACTCTTGCTATCTCTTTGCCCTTCCACCACGAAAAACCTTCAGTTAAGCGATTACAAACACCCTCTCCATAGGCAGCCCCTCAATCCTGACTTCTCAGAGCCCAGTACTGTGAGTCAATGAATTTCTGCTCATGATAAGTCACTTGATGGCATTCTACTTTAGCAACAAAAGATGGATTAAGACAATTAGCAAGGCCCATGTTCATCAGGACTTAGGCATGGGTAGGAGGTGACTTGGCTGAGGGACTTGATCTTCACCTTTGCTTCATTGTGACTCCATATCACATCTTGTCTGACTAGAAGCCCCTCCACTTCAGTGTGTGTGACCGGGACAGGCCATCTGGGCCTGTTCATGGTGTGGATGGACTGCAGGTTTTCTGCTTGACATCTTACTCCCAGGTCTTCTGTCTTTTCTGGACAATCCTTTCTTTCCCCAGTGGCTTTATACATCATTAGTCTGTTAAAAAAAAATGGATGTACACAGATCACTGCAATATGATGGCTCTAACTCTTTCAGGAGGACACAGAAGGGGAATAGCTGTATCAGATGGAATTCACAGTTTTAGTTTTTTGAGGAATCTCCATATTGATTGCCACAGTGGTTGTTCTAGTTTACATTCCCACCAACAATGTAGAAGCCTCCCACCCGCCTTAGCTTCTTTGTCATTTGTAATTATTTAATTTCTTGCTGATGGACATTCTCTCTTGGTTAAGACAAAATCTCAGTGTTATTTTAATTAGCATTTCTCTAGTGGCCAGAGATGTTAAGCATTTTTTCACGTATTGTCTGTTTGTACTTCTGTGAAGTGTCTATTCACTTTGCTTGCCAATTTTTTGATTGTTTGTTGTATTTTGGGGGGAATCTAATATTTTTTATTTTAGTTTATTAGTACATGTGTATAGTGCATAATATATTCTTTGTGTGGAGTTGGTACATGTACATTATAAATCTTAATCTCCTTTTTCATCCCCTTTCCCTCCCCTCTCTCCCTTTTCACTCATCCTTAATCCCCTTCCTTTTTCTGTACATATTTGCATTGCATAATGTTTATATTCCTTGTGGAGAGTTGATACCTACACATAACACATCTCAATTCATTTTTTCATCCCTTATACCTTCCCTTCCTTCCCACTCCTTATGTATCTTGATTCCTTTCCCCTTTGAGAATGATCAATCTCCCTACTTCCTATTATCTGTCTTTTATTTTTACTCTGGGTGTCTCATATAAGAGAGTGCAATATTTAAGCATGTGTGTCTGATTTATTTCATTTAAAATTATTGTCTCAAGGTGCACCCATTTTCCTACAAATGATTCAAATTTATCTTTCTTTATGGCAGAATAGTAGTACATTGTGTGCAAATATCACATTTTCTTTATCCATTCATCTGTTGGTGGACATATGGGCTGCTTCCAAAGAACTACATGTTAAACCAGAAACACTTAACCTGCTGGAACACAAGACAGGTAAGACTCCTGAAGTCATAAGCTTAGGGAAAGACTTTCAAAAAAAAAAAAAGATTTAGAATGTGTTATGCACATGTACCAACTTCCCAGCAGGAATGTAAACACTAAGTATTATACACATGTACTAATAAACTAAAAAGAATAATTAGTTCTCTTGTATTTCTACCAAAAAAAATAAAAGAACAGAAGTCTCATCATAGATACAGGCTAAGACTTTTAATTCATTCATTAAAACTACTTGGGACCCTTAAGCCTTTTACATTGCTGGCCCTAGGAATCTTGTCCCAGTCTCTGATGTCAGTTCTTGGCGAAGTTATAATGCCTGTGCATGACTGTGGGTTAAAAGGAACTTTGTTTTTTCTTCTTTTAAAATATTGATGAAAATACAATTCTCACACAGTTTCAGCTTTGAGGCCCTATGAGAAGAGATGGTGGCTGGAAGTGTTTACACTCCCCAGTGGAGATCCAACTTTACATGAAGAAAACTGGAGGATTTACAGAAGCCAGGGTCATTCCTAAATATAAAATAATACTTTTTTAAAAATGCTTTTGTTGTTATGCTGAAGGCAGCTCATCTGCTTGTTTGTTAAATCTGTAATTCTATTGCCAGTGAAATGAGAGAAACATAGAAGCAAAAAGAGAAAACATTTTTTCATAGTGGGAAATTAAAATTCTTTTCCTAGTGTAATTTTCAATGTTCCATCTCTCAAAACCTGAGTCATTGGATGGCAGCCCCCTTGGATACATCATACTTTGAAGATTTTCCAGGTAGATATGGGTTTTAAAGATATGAAAGTCTCACACTAGATGTCCCCAGGGTCCACGGACGAGATCACCCTGAGAAGACAAGTTACCTCAGGATGCCATTAATCCCTTAGTCTGCCCTAGAAAACCAAAGAAAACTTTCGCTGTGTGACTTGTTCCCTACCACTTCAATCCACTGCCCCTCAAATAACATCTTCATCTTCCAGAAATCACCTTCCTCCTAACACTTCCAGGAAGTGAAACTCTACCCACTCTCAACTTTCATCTCCTGCTGCAACCTACTACCCAGTTAGCAAACTCAGTCCAGATACCACCTCCTCTGCCCACCTCTTTCTGACTCTTACAAGTTGCCTTACGGCCTCCTGCTGTTTTTGCTCAGCTCCACTGAGCCTTAATCTTGTCAGTCAATGTCAACAAGTGGCAGAAAGAGTAGTATCCCAAAGATATATAGATATAGATATAGATATGGGATATATATGGTATACATATCTTTATATATCTATAAAGATCCCATATATATCCATATATATGGATATATATGGATATATATGGGAGATAGATGGATAGATAGATATCATCTATAGATATAGATAGATAGACTCACCACTTAGGTAGCTGTGATCCTGCTGATTTTCATATATATGGAGAAACTGAAGAAGAGTCATTTTAGCCTCAAAAAAATCACATTCTTCAGGGTATACAAGTGCTATTGTTTGGAATATGAAATGTCCTCCAGTGTATTAAAGAGTTGTTCTCAGCTTCTGGACTATTGGAGCTGGTGGAAACATTAAGAGGTAGAGCCCAGTGGGAGGTTTGACATCATTGTGAGTATACCCTTTGAGGGATAGTGGAATCTTAGTTTCTTCTCTCTCTCTTTCACTTCCCCTCCATGAGGTGAATAGTTTCATTTCCCCTTGTGTTCCCCAGCAGAATGCACAGCTTCACCATATGTCAAAACAATATGGTCAACTGACCAGGGACTGAATCTTCTGAAACCATCAGCCACAAAATTACCTCTTCATAAGTTATTTTCTCAGGGGTTTTTTGTTGTTGTTGTTGTTTTGGGAACAGTAATGGAAAAATTGACTAACACAAGTTAAGATTTTAGTGAGTTAGGCAATACTTACTAGTGGATCAATTATCCTGCATGATCTCAGAATAAATTTTAGGAGAAACTGCCATTTTAGACATAAATCAATAGTGAAGTGGTGAGACCATGTGATTCAGATCAATGTATGCTAACCTGTCCCACACTAGAAGCCAGGCACTGTACAGGATGAAGATTTGGAGACAATCAGAAGCTCCAAGATAGCTTCTTGTCATTGAAGAGAGCTATAAATTGAATGAGCCCATAGACAAGGCAACTATATAGTCCAGTTGAGGAAAACGTTACTATCTGGCAGATATTTTTATTTTCTGACAGCAAGACCAAGTTGAATTTCTTAGTTCTACCTTTTGTTCTGCCCCTGATAGGACCTCCAAAAACTTTAAGTCTTTATTAAACAACAAGTTTATAAGCATTCTTAGGCTCCTCCTTTCTAATCAATCTAAGTATTTCTCTTTTGTTCCTATCTAAAATGATGGCTCTGAGATTCTGAACACTTTTACCTGGGCTTCCCATCTGCCAGTGCTGCTCTTGGAGCATATCACTGACACTAGTGGCGAACTAAACCATGCCTTCTTCCTCTCTTTGGCAGCTCCTTCTACAATCCATCTCTTGGTGGTGTCAATGATATTTTCAGAAGGTTTTGATATTAATTCGGATACATACATATTAGACATGCTTTCCTATTCACGTCATGCACAGATTGATGGGAATGCCACCATTCCCTTTATCTGAATAGGGCAAAACGCATGTAAAGCTCTCTCCCAAGCAGTAGTGTCTGCCCAAGAGTCCTAGGTCAGGGAAGCGGCCAAGGTATTAACATAAGGTTGTCAATAATTCATTTTCCAAGTAAGAAAATTTTATATTAAAAGGAAAGAAGGAAAAGAAGTAGGAAGGAAGGAAGGAAGGAAGGAAGGAAGGAAGGAAGGAAGAAGTGAGAGCAGCTAGGAAGGAGGGACTCTTTTATTCAGATAATAGAAAGGAAAAAATATTACCACCTATCATCACCATCATTTTATAAGAAGAATGGCATTTAAAAGAAAAATAAGAAGAGCATCATTTCAATATATAGTCTTTATGACTATATTAAATATTTAGTTCTATATAAAGCACACAAAATATTTCTAATTTTTCTCCTGGCCTGGCATGGTACTCAGCCTGGCAAATGGCACTCCCATGCACCCACTCTCTTGAAGAGAACCATCTCTGTTCCCCTGCATGAACCCCCAGCTGGAGACACTGTTTCTTTTTTTTCCCCATTAAGTTTATTGGTACATTTTAGGTATACAACACAGTTACATTCATCATTGGGATCTTGTACCATTGCATGAGTATCTTGGTTCTTATTTTTTCCCCATTTCCCTGCCTCCCTTCACCCTCTCCACCCTTCTTATTTGCAAAGACATTGTTTCCACTTTTTTTCTTTGCTCATATTTTTTCTTTTCCCTTCTTTCCTTTCCCCTGCCCCTTCCACTTCCAGTGCTCCTTTAGACCTTTACTTCCTATTACACAATATCGATTATACATTTTTAAAATTACAATATCAAGATCTAGGAGACATTACCACAGATTTTACAGAATTTAAAAGGATATAGAAGGCATATTACAAGAGGTCCCCAGTCCCGCGGGACACTCCGAATCAGCCCGCTGCAGACAGGGAGTTCTGTGCACACCCTACCGAGGTCCTGAGTCAGGCGGAAGACACCGAATCACCCCACTGCAGACAAGCAGCCACCTGATTCCACATTACCAAGGTGCAGAGGACACAAGACCACCAGACCAAGGTACTGAGTCCCACTATTCCCGGCCCAGAGATAGGGGCTTCTGAGCCGTCTTCCCATTGCTCCTGGTCCAGAGGAAGGGGCTTCCTGGTCACCATAACTCCCGCTGCTCCCAGCCCAGAGGAAAGGGCTTTTGGGCCACCTTCTGTCCCGCTGCTCCTGGCCCAGAGGAAGGGGCTTCCGGGCCACTAACCCTCCCACCGCTCCCGGCCCAGAGGGATGGGCTTCTGAGCAACCATCCCACTGCTCCTGGTCCAGGGGAAGGGGTTTCCCAGCCACCATCCCTCTGGCTGCTCCCAGCCGCCCGCAGGAAAGGGCTTTTGGGTCACTATCCCTACCACTGCTCCAGGCCCCTGGCCCACCTCACCCACCTCAGAGGAGGTAATCCGTGCAGGCGATAACAGTCCCCCACCCCAGCTGAAATGAGAAAACAC
>NW_004624841.1:1778569-1809420 GCF_000247695.1 Heterocephalus glaber | reverse complement strand
GGTTTGCATTGAGAAGTCTGCCGTGATTCTGATGGACTTTCCTTTGTATGTGATTTGTTTCTTTTCTCTCACTACTTGTAGAATTTTGTTCTTCTGTTGGGTTTCTGGAATCCTAACTCTTATATGCCTATGTGTAGACTTTTTTTGATCGAAGCTAGCTGGAGTCCTATATGCCTCACTTATCTGTATGTCAAGTTCTTTTCCCCTGCTTAGGAAGTTTTCTGCCATCATTTCTGTGAACAATTTTTTAATGTCATCTGCACTCTCTCTTGTTTCTTCATTGATTCCAATCAGTCTTAGATTATTCTTTGTATTGTGTAGCAGCTGCTGGATTAATTCCTGTGGTCCCTTAAAATTTTAAAGCAATTTTTCTTTTCCTGGTTACTAATTGCCATCTTATCTTCTATGTTGGAAATTCTGTCCTCACATTGGTTCATTCTGCTCCGCAGACTTTCAGTGGAGTTTTTATTCTCCTGGAAATCTGTTTGTGTCTGTTTTATGGATTCCATTCGTTTCCTGTGTTGGGATTTCATCATGTTCATCAGCTCCTCTATAGATTTATTAATTACATCTTGCACTATGGGCACAATCTCTGCTTTCAATGGAGTTTTTAATCTCCTGGGCATCTGTTTGCATCTGTTTTATGGATTGCACTTGTTTCCTATGTTGGGATTCCATCATGTTCCTCAGATCCTCTATTGTTTTATTTGTGTGCTCTCTATATTTATTAATCATGCCTTGCACTATGGGCACAATCTTTGCTGTTAAATTATTTCTTTGCTGAGAAATTATTTCTGATTTCATTTTTTCCAGATCCTCTTTTGTTGCCAGTTCAGGGAGTCCAGGTGGTTGAGTATCAGGTTATTCCATCTCGTTTCCCTTTGGGGTTGCTGTAGGTGATCTAGAAGTCTGTTTTTGAGGCTTTTTTACATGTCTTCTCATTTCCCCGGGGGAGGGGTGCTGTTGGCACCTGTGTGGCTCACCCCCTCTGCCCTAGGAGCAGTGGAATGGTGGCGGGAGCCTCCTCCTGATCTGTGGGATTGGCTTACCTCCTCTGCCCTAGGAGCGGTGGAATGGTCGCCACTGTTTCTTTTCAACATACCCCCACCAGACACCACCAGCATGCTACACAGCCTGCATTTAACCAATATGTGTGAATAAATGTGTGAAAATGAACATGATTTATAGGGAATAAGCTCCACTGAGTTAAAAATCATCTCCAACAATTCTTTAGCTCAGTGATTATTGATCTGGCAGCAAGAGAAGTTTCATTTGTCAGAAGGGATGCAGCCAAGGGAACAGTTTCCTGCCCTTGTATGACCAAGCAGATTCGTCTTATCAGACATGGTCTCCTGACTCCTGCAGGTCCCCTTCCATTCCAGTGCCCTGGCTCTGGATCTTGAGGCCCCACTAACTCCAACAAGATGTAAAAGCACAGTCCTATCACTGTACTTGTCATTATTTCATTCAGGAACTCATGACGAGTGCCAAAGCTGATGAGCACCAAATAAATTTTTCCCCATAAGAAATATGATATTAGAAAGAATTTGTGAAAGTTCCCTGACCTTTCCCATTTTACTGGCCTTTTACTGGACTAATGTAAGCCTTTCAGGCTTGGTGGTATCATCCCTGACCGTTTTGTGAGTGGAAGACACTACGACAGATATGTGGAGTTCTGTGCCTGTGTGTGAGGTGCCTGAGGCTGAAGGCAGCAGGGTGGGTAGAGGCACTGTTTTTTCTTTAAAATGTGATGAGTGTTGGGTTTGATGAGTTCTGAAGCCAATGAATATTAAATTTTGTCTGTATTTGCCCCATACCTGTGACAGTCAAAGCTTACAGATCTCTGCAGTCAGGCCAAGTACACCACAGCTCCAAGGTTTATTTACTACATGACTCAGTGACAGTTCAGCCCCCAGGTGATTATTGGTAAGTGAGCTCCATTCACCGCCATTTTCTATTACTCCTGTTGCATTACCTGCCAAACTTCCCTAAAGTTCAATTTTTACCATATGCCATCCCAGCTCAAAACTCTTTAATGGTTTTCCATTAGGCCCAGGAAAATGCCCAAGACCACAAACAAGCATTGAAGGGCTTCCTATAACCTGGCTTGTATGTATCTTTTTCTTTTTTGTTGTTTTCAGTACTGGTGTTTGAGGGCCTTGGCATTGAGTTACCTCCTGGCTCTTTTTATTACTGTGGGGCAGGGTATTGCTAAATTGCTAATTTGCGTAGGCTAGACTGAATTTTCAATCCTACTGCCTCAGCCTCCAAGGGTGCTGACATTACCACATATCATTTCAACTGTGCTTCCTTATAATGGTTTATCTTCAACTCTCTTATGGCCTTTGCAAGCCCATTAGTAAGTATTTATGACTCGTGTCCTCTACAAGAGAACGAGCTAGGAGCCTTTCCAATTCCAACACAAAGTTCTGCAAATGCTACCTCAAAGCTCAACTGTTAGATGCATGGATAAGTTTGGCAGATGCAGACCCATGAAGAGACAACTATACTCAATTATTCACATTGCAATTTGCCCCTCTACCTAGTACAGGGTTAGGTAAATCATAGGTTGTCACTGAATGGACATTTTTTAAAAAAAGAATAGAGGGAAAGAACCAAGAATAAAGGGAGGAATAGAGGGACAAATGATCTCAATGAAGGTCAGTATTTAAATTGCAATACAGCCGGGGATTTAGCTCAGTGGTTTCGCCGCCTGTTGTGCAAGCGCAAGGACCTGAGTTAGATCCTCAGTACCAACAACAACAAAAAAATAAATAAATAAAATTAAAAAAAAAAATTACAATACAGTTCTATCAACTAATTGTTCAATGTGGACCACATGGCAAAGTATGAGTGGATAATGCCAAGAGTGAGAGTGACTCAAGTACTATGACTCAACGCTGTCCACAAAGGCTGATAAAAAGGAGTAAAGACTCATGTCACAGGCAGTTTGAAGCCCTGTCTGCAGCAAAGCAAAGGAAAATAGAATGTCTAGTGTAGAAGCAAGTGGGACAGAGATGTAGTGACATCTAACATGGAAGGCCCAATAGCTTCCCTTTGGTCCTCAAGCTCCTCTGCTCTGTATCCTTCTAGTTCTCCAAACGCTAGCTCTGCTTTCCAAAAGTGGTACCTGGTTGCCATCAGACCTTGGGTACACGTTCTTAAGGACAACAGCCACACCAAAGCAGTGGCTTCCCCTAGCCATGTCCCCCAGACCCTCTTCCTGCTTGCTCTAGTACTTCCTCAGCAAACTTAGACTTGTCTACGTGATTCATTTCTCCAGGACGTCCAGCTTGTGACTCTACTGATCATCTAACTCTCCTTCTAGACTTTCCCTTATCGTCTAGACAGCCCAGGATGGAAGATCTAACTCCTACAGGAAATTCCTAGTTCCACAGTACTTGTAGTGGATCTCTATCCTGACTGAAAATTATCCAATAGAAAATAAGGTGGCCCCTATACACTTACATTTTTTTAGACTGGAAGCAGCCTGAGAAAGCTCTTCCTCTGCAAATATGAACAATTTCTTATGTAAGAGGAGATATAGTCAAGTGCACTCAGGAGTTGTTTTAATCAGGTGTGAAAAGATAGCAAAGATAGAAAGGATTTTCATAAAAGAAGAATTATATTCTGGCAGACCCTAGCAAGGGGAGTCCTGCCAGGCCATGCAAGCCACCAGAAAGCACCTGGGAAATTCAGGAGGTAGAGAGGGGTAAAAGGAAAGAGTATGGCCCATAGCCTTTATCAGGGCTGTTATAAAATGATTAGTTAAGGTAAAGTTGGCACACTGAGTTCAGGACTCGATAATTTTAATAATTGGGGCTGTAGGACACTAGAGTCTCTAGTAATCTGCAGTCTAACCCTGGGATGATTTGTGACAGAAAAAATATTGGCTTGGTGCGTGCGAATTTGAGATAAGTGATGGCTGGTTGGTTTATATATTCAAATTCTGATCCCAGGGAAGTAATTTTGTACCTCGTAGGAATTAGCTTGCCTTGGGAGGAGAACTTTCCAGGATCAAGTCTCTAAATGCCACAACATGAAATTATAGCCAGAAAACATAGTTCACACAGGAGAGATAACCCAGAGGGTGAAACAGAGGCCCCAGGGGAGGAAGCTAAAGTCTGAAGAGAGCCATCACCAGGGGACAAACCTGAGGACAAATGAGTTTCTATAGCAATTGATAGTTTGTCTTCATTATATATTAGGTGGTGTCTTTAACTCACAGGCCATCAAATCAAGAACTACATTGAAGGACCCACCCCCAAGGGAGTACACTTCTCATATGCTTTTGGATCTGATTAAAAGACAAGACCCTGGACTTCAAGTCTATTTCTGATATTGTAAACAGAAAAAAATGTATATGTTCATGTGTGTGTGTGTGTGTGTGTGTGTGTGTGTGTGGTGTTGGGAATGCACAGAAGAGTATTTGACATGAGGGAGGAAAGTAAATCATTTGTGGTCACAGGGTGAACTTTGGACATTAGAGACAGCAATACCTCTTTTTCCTATTCTTCTCATCCATCAGTGAGCACTGTTCCCTTCCGAATGTGAGCGGGCTTTCGGATCTGTTCTGATGGATAGTGTGTGGTAGACAAGACCCTGGGTACCATGCAAATCTGTGCCTTCAGAAAGATTAACTTCTCACCTCTGGAACATTCCTGGGAGCCCAGTCACTGTGCTGTGCTATAAGAATCTCACTCCATATGGAGAGGCTGGGTAGAGGACAGGCATGCTTTCTAGTTGACAGCCCTGCTAAGCCCCAGCCAACAGCAGGGTATGGGAGTGAGTTACCTTATTTGTTCCACCTGGTCCCAGATGATTCCAGCCCCAGCCAAAAAAAATGAGGAGCAGAAGCAGACCCAGTGAAGCCCAAATGAGCTTTAGAGTTATGGAAGATAATGAATGGTAATTATTGTTTGTGAGCTACTTTGCCTGAGGGCATTACTATACAGCAACAGATAGTTGAAACAAGAGAACTACAAACTTAGAGATACTTTTAAAAAGCCAAACTGTGAAATCTGGCCTGTGCTCTCAGATTTTACCACTGGACATCCTTCTGAGTCTACTTGCCTTTATCTCTCTCCACAGAACCAATTTCCTCTAAATACCACAAGTCAGTTAGTTAGAAGAACACAGTGAGTTTTCTATTTGAACAACTGTTTTCTGTCTTCAGAGAAATGTTCTTCTCCAATATCTCACAGTAGCAAAGACAGAAACCCTCCTAAAACAAAAAATATTAAAATTTCCTTTGCAGATTGATACTCCTGGATAGAGAAGTAACAAGCTTTCTTTGCACTCCTGCCTCTCTGTTTTCATTTTGCTTTTGTATTGCCACTGGCAAATCTTCATATCATAAAAGTATATCTCCACACTCTTATAACAAAAATTTTAAATTTCCTTTATAGATTGATGCCTCTGAATGAAGAGGTAGCATGGTTTATTTATCTGGTTATAGCTATGCTGTTTTCATTTTGGTATTGTATTGCTTTTGGCAAATCTACATATCATAAGCGGATATTTGTGTCTGCTTGCCTGGAGCTTGTTAATATCTTTCCAAAGTTGCCTAAAACTTGATTAAGATTATGCAGGGCACTCATCATGACTCAGTATCCAAATGGGGGCAACCTAATTTGACCAGAGCCCTAAAGCTCTTACACTCCCCAACCAGGTAAAGCAAGTGGCAGTGCTAAAATACATGCACATGTAGGCTGCCATGTTTAATAAATAAAACTACAGTCAAATTTGAAGTTCCTATAAATGATATTCCTTTGTTTGGTAGAAGCCTGTCTCAGGCAATATCTGGATATACTTAACTAAAGATATATTTAACTGGACACCTTGCATTTTACCTGACTGCCTGATTGGCAAGGTATAAGGGAATCAGGTATGTTTCCCATGTTCATGAATTTTTTGGAAAAATGTGTCTTTCTCTTTTGGTATTCACAGAGAGTGGTTATGCTTTAATCTGTGACATGAAAGAGGTGCTACAATTTCCTCAGAACTTGTATCAATGGGACAAAAGTCCTCCCGTACATTGGGTACCTATAATATACCCAATATTTCATATATATTATTTTATAAAATTCTCCTAAAACTATAGAGGTCCATGACCTCCCAACATGCTGATCTCTAGGAAGGCAGAAGCAACAGTGGGTGTGAGGAGTGAGGTTCTTACTGTTTTTCTGCCACTTTTGTGTCTCTAGTGTGTTCCCTTGCTGCATGACATTTGAGAGGCCTATTGATAGCTCTATACTTTATTGAGGACAAATGAAGGTAAGAAAAAAACGGAGATGTGGAAAAGACATAAATGTATCTCTTCTTTAATCTCTGAAAAAGGAATAAATCCTTATACAGTGACTTAAACAGGCCCCTAGCCACTTGTTCTTGTCACATACAGATGGTAGCAGATTCCTCTTCCATGGAAAGGGAACCCAGCAGGAGGATTTCTCTGCTGTAAACTTTGGGTTAAGTGGTCCCTCTTTGGTCACTCAGAGTCCAAGTGAAATCAAGACTATTGTTACAGGGAAGAGCCTCTTGGCACAAAGTGGAAATAGCTGGGTTCTTCTTCTAAATGGACAGAGCAGCTCTCTGTGTGGAATATTGCAAGAAGGAATAAGAGGAGAAGAAAATGAGGACACAGGGCAATGTCAAGGAAGTGATGGGTCCCAGTACACTGGAGTTCTGATCTATGCTGCTTGCTAGAGAAGAGAAACATGCAGGAATTTTACTATTAAAAGGTAGCAAAATACTGTGTCACACTCATGAGGAGTTTTCCTTTCCCAAAAGGAACAAGCCAAGACTTGGACCCAAGATGTTAGCAGATCAACATTTTCTTCACGAAAGCCTGACACCTCTATGCCAGATTAAGAGTCTTAGTCCATTTGGGCTCTTATAACAAAATATGATAAATTGGGTCATTTATAAATAGCAAACATTTATTTCTTACAGTTCTGGGGATTGGGACATCCAAAGTCAAGGCAGATTTGGGTACAATAAGAGCCTGCTTTGTGTCTCATAGACAGAGCCTTCTCTTGGGACCCTTTCATAAGAGCACTAATCCTGTTCATAGAAGTTTTGCCCCATGACCTAATCACTGCCTCAGTCTGGTTATGCCCCTATGACAAATTACCTGGGACTGGGCGATTTATTTCTCACAGTTCTAGGGGTCAAGAATTCCAAGATCCAGGCAATGGTATGAACATTGAATCTTCATACAGCAGAAGAGCAGAGGAGAACTTGCCTCCTCCAGCTCTTTTATGAGACAGGAAGGATTCCTGAGGCCATTGCTCTCTTGAACTAATCACATCCTAAGGGCCCCTAACTTCACAATACAACACAATGGGGATTAAATTTCAACACATGAATTTTGGAGGGTCACATTCAAATTCAGCAATAGCTAAAGACCATACTTCCTAATACTATCACCTTAGTCCTGAAGATTTCAACACAAGAGTTTTGAAGGGACTCTGACGTTCAGACCATAGCATTACATAATTCCAAACTTGGCTTCTATTTTTTTTTAAAAATCATTTCTTACACTTGAGAGCTAAGAATAAACCCGTCAGTGTTTATCCTTGAGCTTGACCTAAATCATTTTCTGGAAGGATGCTGACACTAAGAAAAACCAGTAGCTCAAAGCTGAACATGATGCACAAAATGCTTTTGTCCCCCTGAAGCATGTGGTCCCCATGATGCTGGGAACCATGATACAGAAAAAGGCACCTGCCTGGCCCTCCTCCTCTCATAGATGCCATTCAGGATGAGTTTCTTCCATGAGTCCACACTGGCTTACATCACCACCAGGATTAGGAGGAGCCTAAAGAATGCTCACAGCAGGTAAAATTCAGCAAATTCACTAAATGTACTTCTGCTTACACATTGATTTCCCCAGATAATTGTGAAAGTACTTCTTCTGTTTCTGTAAGAAGCACCTAATGTGTTTACTTCTAGGATAAGAGCTTGTAGATTTCAGTCAACTTTAAAAGGAATCCATAAACCCAAAACACTTTATTTTACTGACTTAGAGTCTATGTATGAAGATCTATTTTCTACTTTGACTAGTACAGAAACTACTTCTTATCATTTGGTTTTACAGGCCTTTTCAAGTGGGTAATGAGTTAATGTCTTGAGGCCCAACTGCCTACAAGTAAGCACAGTGTTGGGAACTGAGGGGTGTTCACTCCTGGAGTCTTATAATTCCCCATTATGTGGGTTTCAGTCCTCCTGCTTCACATGTCAGTTAGCCTGTAATGGGCATAGAGGGTAAGCAAATGTGCTAAAGTCAATCATAGCCAATGAACAACACAGTGAGCAGACCAGACAGGCTGGCCTGATTCCAAAGCTGTGCTTTCTGCAGCTTCCTCTTTGCTCTTCAATCAGTTTGCTCCTTTGCTATTGGACTGGTGCCCTGCACTATCCTTACCACCTGTTAGTGTCTCAGTTCCTCTGCTGAAGGCTGTTTCTTGCCCTGGAACTAATTGTGCTACATTTGCTGCAAGCTGGACACAGAGATTTAACACACCCATCTCCAAGATTCCCCATCCGTGACTGGTAGAGTTAGTAGAGGAGTACTGCGTTGTTGAGTGAGGGTCTCAGTCAGCTTTCCATTACATCAAAATACATGAAGTAATCAATTTATAAAGAGGAAAGGTTTATTTTATTGTAGCAAATATAACTCACAGTGTTGTAGCTCTAGGTGGTATAACAGAGTCAGGCCAAGAAGAATAGAACATACACCCTGGAAGTAGGAGGCAGGTTTATTTTGCTAGCACACTGACTGGGGACTTCTCCACAAAGCAATCAGTCCCATCTGGGACATGAACAGGGTTTATATAGATTTGGGAAAGGGGGGTGGGGATACAGTGGCAAGGCACTTAACATTAGTTTATTGGTTGACGTAGATACATTCAGCTTATACAATTGGATAGAAAGGTACACTAGGATTTACCTTATTTACATATGGCAGGAACCAGGGGTCATAGAAACTCTACTGAGAACAAAGGACAATGAAGGAAAACATGTCTAAGCAAGCCTGAGTGAGACCTGGACATGTTTTAGGTGCAGGAGGGGTCTGAGCTATAAGGAGCCTTCTATGCTAACCAGTTAGCTACAGCACAGGCTTCTTCTGTTCTAAAATCATTTCCCTGTTCAGTTTAGATGCATAGGATGCATAGGTTTGGAGGTTTCAGTTTGTGATAGATTGGTTCAATATCTTAGTCACTTTCCTCATGGCTGAGACACAATGTCCAATACCCGCAATTTAAAGGAGATTTATTTTCACTCACAGTGTGCAGGGGTTTCAGTCCATAGCTGGCTCTGAGACAGAAGCTGCATGGTGGAAGAGCCTGCCAAGGAGGAAAGCTGCTCATCTCATGGCAGGCAGAAAGCATAGAGAGAAAGGAGGCGCTGGGGAAGGAGTTAAATCCTTTTATGCCATGCTCCCCATGTCCAGCCTCTTCTGAAGAGACCCCCCCCACCTAAGAGCAAGTCATCTATAAGTTCCAATAATCCAAGCACCTTCCAAAAGGCCCATCTATAATTCCATGAGGCATTAGGGAGACATCTAGATATAAGCCATAATATTCTGCTCCTGGCCCCCAAAAGACTCATATATATCTCTTTATGAAAATTGCATTTAGTCCATCTCTAAGAGTTGCCAAAGTCTCAACAGTTTCTGCATTACTGAAAAGCCCAAGTCCAAAGTCTGCTCTGAGACTTAAGGCAAACTTTTAACTATGAGGTCCTATAAAAATCAAAAGAAAGTTAAACACTTCCATCAGCCAATGGCATAGGATAAACATTTCCATTCCAAAAGGGAGGAACAAGGGGATAGAAAACCAATCAAAGCAAGAGCAAAACCCAGCAGTGCAAACATTAAATCCTAGAGTTCTACATCTAGCACCTGAGGTAAGTAGTAGCAATAAGATGTGAACTCTAAGGGCCTTGGGCATCCCTGCCCCTACATTGCTGGTGGTTATAATCCTCATGGACTTTTCTTGGGCTGGTTTTGCTCACTTGTTGTGACTTTCCTCAAATGTTCCAAATTCCTGGCTTCTCCAAGTTCTTGGGGCCTCTACTTTCCTTTGGCTTCACACTGACAGCTTTATGCACTGCTCTTTCAGGGCCACATTATCTGGCCTCCCAGACCCTTTTCTGAAATCTGAGTAAAAGCCTCCATGACCCATAACTCTTACACTTTGCATACCAGCAGCACATGGACAATACCAGAGTCTGCCACCAGCTTGAGGAATAGCTAAATACTGTTGAATAGTGGCTGAACCAGCCTGTGAATGTCTATATGGCTGATAACTGTGAACTAAAACCCAGAGAATCAATGCCTTTCCCTGCTGTTCTCCTCCAGCAGAGTGCCCTCTGGCTCTCCTCTCAAAGCAAAGCCTTTCACTTCTGCAATTTTGAGCCTGTGAAGGGTGGAGCCTTGCAGATTTCTGACATGCCCTCAAGCCATTTCTCCTGTTGTCCTGATCCAAGGTACTTTGCTTCTTTTTAATGCTAATCTTTTCAGCAACCAAGCTCTCTTCTGCTCCATTTTAGAAGTCCCCAATTTTACAGCATCTTTCTTTCTGGTGAAACTCAAAACTTTAAAAATCATTCAGCTGTCCTGTTTTCTCTTGATTACCAAGGTAAAGCTGGCTAAAAGCCCCAGCAGTTCCCACACCATAGCTTCTATAATGGGCTCCTTGCAATTTCTCCTGCCAGATTAATTAGTTCATTGCCCTTAATCTCAGCTTCCCGCAAAGTTTCAGGACAGGAGCAAAATGTAGACAAATTTTCTGCCACTTAGGGACCTTCAGTTTTCCATTGAAATCTCCTGAGTCTGGCCTTTTCAATTTGCCTTTTTATCACCATTCTGGTTGTCTGAGGTCCAACCAGAATCTCACATAAAGCTTGAATTACAGCATTTTAGAACTGCTTTTCCAACCAGCATATCCAAACCTTTCCAAACCCTCCAACAAAGCAGTTGCAAAAGCTTCTAAACCACATGTTCAGGTAGTCACACCAAGGGTCTAACCCTGTGTACCAAACTCTACCTTACACACTTTCTCATCATTGAGACACAATGCCCACACTCATAACTTAAAGAAGGAAAGTTTTATTTTGACTCGCTGCTTGTAGAGGTTTCAATCCATGGTTGTCTAACTTCAGGGCAGGACAGCATGGCATATGAGCATAGCGAAGGAGAAACTGCTCACTTCATGGTAGACAGGAAGCAGGGAGTTCAAGGCAGAAGCTGGGAGGGAAGATATATTCTTCCAAGTCATGCTACAGTGACCTATCTCTTCGGAACAGACACCTCCTCCTAATACCAAGCCAGATGTAGCACCCCATAATCCAATCCTGAGATCATGAGGCTTTGAGGGGGACATCCAGATATAAATCTTAGCACCCACTGCTTTTGGGCTTATGTTGAGGAATCACACTGTCAGACCTCTACCCAGGCAGAAGAGAAAAAGTGGGTAAAGCTGTTACAGATCCTGCAAGGCACAAAAGATAACAGGAAGCCAAGGCCAGGGTTCAAGATAAACAGCTTGCCCCATGCAGCAACATCTGTGGGTCCAGATACCCCTGGAGATCACCAGACTTCCTCTACCCCAGAACAATAATTTTCCACTCCTCTCAACAGTACCCCCTCTCCTATTCAAACGATAAGATCTGTTCTAGCCCAAGCCCTTGTGGTCAATGGTCTTGTCATCATTGACTCCCCTGCACCCAGGATGAAAATAAAACCTCACTTGTTGCTTCATTTTTGCCTGTTCTGGTGGTCTCAGTCATGCTTTGGTTTACCCTATCACACATCATGCCAGGGAATGTGGACAAACAAAGTGGCTCATCTCATGACAGCTAGAAAATGACACAGATCTAATCTCACATACTCTGTGAGGGAACACATCCAATGACTTAAACCTCCTGACCCTCACCTCATAAAGGCTCCTACCACCCTCCAATAGCACCAAGCTGAGAACCAAGCTTTAGCACATGGCCTTTGGGGAAACTCAAGATCTAGACTCTACCACAGGGGTGATGGTGACACATGTCACTGTCTTCCAGCTTCTCCGTTACCACACGAAATAGGCCCTAACCCTGGCACTTGGTTTGCTAAATTATCCTTTTCCAACTACTTCCTTTTCCTTTCCTTGTTTTATTTCTCCATTGCCCTAGCAATGCTTTAAAGAACACCCAGTATTAATGCCTTGCTTTTGAAAAAACACAAAAACGTGGCTTCAGCTACCGGGAAATAGATGCAGGGAGAGAAGAAGTATATGTTTGTGTCTGTGAGTGAGTGTGTGTGTGTGTGTGTGTGTGTGTGTGTTAAGAAAGGTGAAAGAGAGTGACAGTCTAACACAAGACTGGTTGTCTAAATTCTGCTTTCATTTGTAAAGATAATTTTGGAAAATTACATTGCATAGCTGTTGCAAGTGTTAAACAGCTGAGGTATAGAAAACTGTGAGCTTATAGTAGCTGCTCAATAAATATTTAGTGATTATACCAGAATTAAAAAGTTATATACTCTGGAGATTAAAACACAAAGAAAGGGACTGAGGCTGTAGCTCAGTGATAGAGCACTACTAGCCTCCCATACACAAGGCTTTCATCCCTTCATTGCAACAAACTTTTTAAAAAACACCTAGACATAAACTTTAAATCTGTAACTTACAAAGTATATATGAGTTAGGATAAATTATTCTGATTCTCAATGCCTTCATTTGTACAATAGACATAAAAATATTCTCCATACAAAATCATGCTGAGAATGAAAATAAGCTACGTGCGCAAAGTGGCTTCAGACAGAACACTGTGACTTCCCACATCATGAGAGTACCTTCGTTTCTAATCCTCCCATTTCTAAAAGGACAGACCAAACCTTCAGGGTAGGGTGCAGTTTTCCAGCCTTCTTAGTCCTACTCTAGCAGGAATTAAAATTGCATTTGCAATTTCTCTGAGGGATTGATAGGCATTTCTTGATTTTATCACTTGGTGGAGGGTGAAAGTCACTCAATGATTAGCTTGGTTTCCCCATTAAAACTCACTGCCCAAGACCAACTCTAATTGCCCCCAAACTCCTGTTGGCTTTATAGTGTAATTTCTATTCATGGTCTAATTAAGGAGCAATTGCAAGTTGAGGAAAAATGTGCTTTATTGCTTCAATTTTGAAATTCGCGTATCTTGCAGCAATAATCTACTTTTGGTTTACAGGGCTCCATATTAAATGATGCCCACGTGGCCACAGTGAGGTCACAGGGACTGTCTTCCCCTTGCCAGGCTCTCACTGGAGAGCTCTCCCACTGACCAGAGTCTCCCACAGGCTCCCAGAGTTGAGCATGCTAAGAAAGCAGAGGGATCAACAAGGGGAACTGCTCTTCCAGAGTATTTAAGGCTTTGAAAGAAAATCACCAGGGCCTCTTAGCATTCAGCTCCCACTGTGTGTGGCTCTGTGAGGTCAGAGAGCTGTAAATGCTTATGAGCAACACAGAAACCATCAGGCAGGCTGAGAATTTGGGCAACTCTGGGTTCATAACTCTGTTATACCTTTTCTTAGTGGTATGATCTTGTACAAGATAGCTCTCAATGTACATCCTACTCATCTACTACAGGGATAATGACAGCATGCACTTTTTAGGAAAATTGTAAGGCTCAGATAAAATAATGCATGGAAAGTCCCAGGCAGATAGTAATCTCAGTATATGTCACCACCACTGCCACCACCACCACCACCACCACCACCATCATCATCATCATCATCATCATCATTGTCATCTTCACTATCACCACATTCTTCCACCTACTACAACATCACAATCATCCCACCATGGGCAAGTGTGTGAGGATGGAACAGACATGCAGATTGTGTCACTATTCCCTGGATGAGCTTAATGAAGGACTAAACAATACTAAATGGATTTCTTTACTAAGTACTTTGGAGAACAATCAAGTGTCAAATTTGCATTGTAAATCTTAGAAAGGGGCTGTGAGACAACGAGGAGCATAGCAGCCCAGAGTGTAGTTTCTGAGGTCAAAGACACCTGGATACAAATATCTGGTTCTGCTCTAGCTGATGTCTTGACCCTCAGCCTCTGCATCTATCAAATGGATGTAATAGTGCTCCCTTCATAGATTTGAGTCTGAGAATTAAGTGTGATACTATATGAAAAGTGCTTACCACAGTATGTGCAATTAACCTGCAGTAAAATTTAACATATCCTTATTACTCTTATTTATATTTTTATAAAGAGATGGGATTATATCATTTTATGATAGCTGTCCACATTGTCTCCTATAAGATTACAGAATCCTATGAAAAGAACCAACATCTCTCCAAGAGACAATTCTTAGAAAATTACAGGTGCTATTATATAAAGTAAAGATGGATGCTAGCTAGGTACAGAAAAACAGATTCCACCACGTTTTGCAAGCCATTTACATTTCACAGTGGATACATAGGATCCTGAGAGATGTGGCTGTTAGTGTGCTACTGATGGATCAATAAAATCAGTATGAGAAAGACGCTTTCCTTGGAAGAAGAACAAATCCTCAAATGGGCTGGTATCTGGGGCAAATTCAGAATATGCCTAAGTAGGAGCAGAATGGAAACTTTGGCATGATGATCAAAGATTCCTTGGCATAAAATCATTACCTAATGTACCAGGAACTTTCCCTTATTGGGGTGGTGGTGGTGGTGGTGGTGGGATTGCTTCTCAGACACTCCTTGCTCTAGGAGACCCTGTGGAAGGTCTTATGTTCAAGTTCCTCAGTGGGCCCTCATTTCTCAGTTTCCTCCTCTGAAAGAGCCTGAGGAGTGTGGAGCAAGCTCTGATTTCCAGCACTTTTGAGCTTGCAGGGACATGGCCAAAGGGCTTCCACCCACCTGCAGGGGAACCTTCCAACCATTTGTCTATATGCCAAGAAGAATAAGCAAAACTATTGTCCCATACTCCAGAAGTAGAAGCCCAGATCCATGGATCTTATGCTGGAGGAGCAAGTGGTTCAGCCATCATCCTCTATCTCACCTCAGAATTCATTTCATGTTGAGCAGAATGGATTATTTCTCCAGTGAAATTGGCCTCATGGCTTTTGAGTTCCCATTGGTGAGCCATTACCCATTCACATTCTGGCCCATTTGTTCCTGCTGAGAATTTCCAAGAGACTTACAGAGGAGATGTTCATAGATTTTCCATTTATGCTGTTTTCTCATGCATAACAATGATCTGTCGGCTTTCATTTCCTTTAATGACCCTCTGAAAGGGGAAATGTTCCCTTGTCATGTCACATGTCTGATGCTACCCTGATTTTGGAGTGGAAACAGTCTTCCATGGTGATGACCTGCAAAGCATCACTTGCTTTCATCCTTTTGCATGAGTCTGGCAAGACCCAGCCCAAAGGGGGAGATTGTCCAAGAGCTGTAGACTGGGGCAGGGTGAAAAATGAGTCTCTGGGAGTCAAACAGACAAATACATAGCACAACCACTTTCTAAGTCTCTAGCCTTGGATGAGCATGTTTTATGCCTCCGTTTCCTCTGTTTTAAAATAGAGCTAATGCCTGTAGACAGTGTAAGAACACAGTAAGGGTTGCCATATCGTTGCCTTTATTAGTAATGATATGAAGTCCCAGGAACTGTGTATTAGAGGGTCTGTTTACCTTGGCTTCCCCAGAGATGGACAAATCTGAGTAGGTGCAAAATCTCCAAAGAATAAGGGCCACTTAACATGTCTCTCTCTCTCTCTCTCTCTCTCTCTCTCTCTCTCTCTCTCCTGTAGATTGTGCATTCATTAAGAGCTGTATGCTATTTTCATTTCTGTCCTCAGTAATCAGTCATCAGTAAAAATTTATTGAACTAATGCGATTAGTCCAATGCACAGAGGTGGATGGAGGAGAGTGGCTGCTGCAGGAGCCATCCAGTCTCACTGTATGCTGTCTTGCATATGAGAAACGACATAAGCCCTTAGAAGAAAGTGACAACTTAGTCCAACAGAGGCCATGGGGCAAAGCAGGTCTGAGATGATAGAAGCCAACCAAGATTGATTCCCACAGAGTTACAGGACTCCCTCTGGGGTTCAAGGCTCAATCCGAGTGAGGATGACAGCTGAACTCCAAAGAGCTGGGGAGGCACAGACGAGACTCTGCTCATGACAACAGGAAGGGAAGGAGAAGACACTGGCAAGCCCCAAGACTGGTTATGCAATCTAGGATGCAGGCCTTTTGCTTTAGGAGTCTTGATATAAAGTCCTTCATGGAAAGTGAGTTTGCCTGTGCTTGCACATTCCTTTGGAACCTCATGGGACTAACATTGCAGGGAGTGGCTGTACTCTGAACACATCCCCCAGAAACTTGGCTGCAGTAAAAGGACACCATGCCTTGCTGATCCACCAGGCACACAAATGCACACACACACATATTTTTTGCAACAACAGAAGGACCCACATGTCACCTTGCACAACCACATCTCAAATGCCAAAAGCAGGTGGGAGTGACTGCAGGCTTCACATCACGTGTACCCACAGCACTCACCATCTGCATGGTGTGTTCTTGGTACAATCACAGAAGCCCCCATGGGTGAGCATTCAGCTTCAAATGCATCGGGGTGCCTGCCCTCGAGATCTCCTTTCCAGTTTTACAGTAGTAAATGAGAAACCTGTGGCTCCAAACAGAAGAAAAATAAAAAATAGGATGGAGAAATAAGGAGAGGGAAAGAAATCAGGGTATCAGCTGCAAGTCAAATGATTTCCACAGGGTAGCACGCCCAGCCCAGCTCTACACAGGGTTTCATTTGCAAAGCCCAATGAAGAGGAATTTATCTTACCTTCCTGTTGATGCCCTGCACAGTGAATGCCCCTGCTGGGAGCTTCTGGGTGCATCAGGAGACAGCTGCCCTGCACAGCTTAATAATGGCAGGATGGATGGTAATCTTGTCATTGCCGACTTAGCTCCCACTGGAATCAATGGAGATTATTTTCTTCCCACCACTGAATCATCAGAGGCCACCTGCCTTTCCTCTGATGATGTACACAGCTTTGCCTAGCAAATTATCTTAAATGAGAGATACTTTAAGGGCTCTGTTGGAAAGGGTAGTCCCTTGGGAAACTGGCTCAGGCCTTCTGCAGAGCCTTGGGCAAATGTGGCTTGGGTCATTCCACTTCCTCCCCTGTCAGTCCCCAAGGAACAGACAGACGCTGTCATTCAGTTATTAGGTCACATTCTATACAGGGTAGTAAAAATAGCACCTCACATTTGAAAAATGCTTTACAGTTTCCAAAGCGTTTTTTATACCTGTCATCTGACTAAGACTTCAGAAAGTACTTCTACAAGAGGCAGCAAAATATCTCATTTGACAGAAACACTTCATGGCAAAGTCAACTACCTGGCATCCACAGCACATTCTCCAAGGCCTACCTCACGTCTTTCATGCTGAATACACAGCTCAGTTCCATGGGAGGTAGGAGAGAGGATGTCATATCCTTCCATCACCTAAGCCCCTTATCCTTCCCTATCCACCCATAGCTGCACCTGTTTACCTTTTTTGTATCTGTCACCCTGCCAGCTCCACCCTTCCACCCCAGTTTATCTCCCCCTTGCTTGGTCTCATTTACCCACTATTTAAATCTAAAATGTCCCCCCAAAGTCTTCTGTGTTTGGAAGGTGCTGTACTCACCAGTGGATTCATCCACACATGACTTCATAGCTGAGTGTGCTGTGAGGAGGTGAGGCCTAGTTGGAGGTGGTCACTGGGGTGTGACCTGGATGAGTGTATTCTTATTTCTAACTCCTCCCTCCTTTTTCTGCTTCCTGGTGGTCATGAGTCTTCCACCATGATGTTTCTGCCTTAAAGCCAGTTGACCATAAACTAAATAAATCCCCTGAACCATGGGCCAAATTAAACCTGCTTTAGGCTATGCATGTTGAGTATTTTGTCCCAGCCACTGATAAGTGACTAAGACACCCAACCTCTCCCCTAGTGCTGTGCACAAAAGAGCTCAAAATGGCTGGGACAGTGCTCCTCCTAAAAGGCAAACATAATAATGTTCCCTTGCTACCCAGACTTTCCCATGGTTCCTGAGGCCTGGCCCACAAGATCTGTTACTAGTCTCAGGTGTCACCAGTCACACCTGGATTGTTCTCTACCTCAACACTACTCACCTGTGTCCCTTCCTAGGTTTGGAGGTCTCTCCCCTGTGGGACCTTGCTCATCTGCTCACCTTTCTGACATTATAGTAATTTTAATCGTTACAATAATAACAACAGCAGTAAGAATAACAAGGAATATGATAACGAGCATGTTTATTGATGGTTTATTATCCAAGTTATTAGCACATTTATCTACTCAAAATAGGAACAGTCTCTCATTTACTGGAGTATCCAGTTCTTAGCATAGTGATTGACACCAAGAAGGTTTGACCTTGTTGAGTAAATATGGAGGAAATCAACCATCACTTCATCAGGTATGCTTTATCTTTGTTAACTTTAGACCAGTGTTGGGCAAAAGGTGGTTACTGAACTTGTGGCAGCTGCAGGATCTGTAATGTATGCTCCCCTAGTCCTTGCTCCAACAAGGAGGTCCTGATTACCTTGCTGCACTTGGCACAGACATGAAGCCCTTCTCTGATCAGTGCCTCACTGACCTCTTTTAGAAACCTCATGCCCTGGGAGGAGCTGTGCAAAGGAATCCTCCCCACCTCAACAGCACCTCCTATTCTCCCCCATACCATGTGTGTCGAGGGCACATCGCTCTCATTCCTCAGAGCCCTGGCTTTTACCTGGACCTCAGAGGTCCCTTGGCTGGGTCTGAGACCTGACCTGGTACTCTCCGTAAAAGTGATGCTGACCCTAATCTTTCAGTTGCTATCAAATGTCCTGTTTCTCTTCATTCACTCTTCTGTTTCTTGCTGGGCTGGATTAATATCAGTATCCAGATTCCTGGTGTTAAAGAGCTACTATTCTCTTCCAATACCAGTCTAGACTGGAATTTTCCCATAGAGGATGGCCTTGGGCCAAATGGCTACCCATCTTCCCAATCAGGCACACTAGTTATTTCCCAGGGCCCCAGCCTTGCCTGTGTCTAGCTACTTCATTGAAACCTAAGCCTGCATGGGGGCCATATCTTCAGGGATCACACCTTTTTCTAATAACATTATGTGGTGCCTCCAACCTTCTCCTATCCATCAGAGACTCATTCCTTTCCAAAGTGGCCCATTTCATCTTTGAACAGCTGTAGCGGTTCTAATGTCCTCATTTGATCACAATTGACTTCTCCACAATGTTTGTCCACAGCTCGTAGCACCACAGGCCCATTTAGCTTCTGTTCCTTATAACTTCCCACCCCAAAGGATTCACTGATGGCTCCAAAGCACCACCACCACGGCTGTAGGACAGCTTTGAACATTATCTGCTCTGATCCTCACTAAATTCATATTGTGGCTTTAATGAAACAGAGGCCCAGAGAGCCTGCAGGAGTCACACAGTGTTAAAAAACCAAGTTGCAGTCCTCACAGGTGAGAGAAGGAGTTCCCAGTGTTGATAAGAGATACGGCTGGTCTGCAAATGAGTAGGCAACTGCTTGGAGCTTCCCAGAAGTTTTGCACGAAACTTCCTACTCCAGAATCACTTTGTTTTATTTTTAGAAAATGCCCTGTGGAATTACAAGCTGGGAGGGACAGGGAAAAGCACACAAATCTTCTCAAATCATTTGTTATGAGGACATAATAGAGATATACGGGAAGTGGAGTAAAATACCAAACAGTCAAGGCCTAAGGAAGTTGGAGGCTGCTTGGGAGACTGAGGCAGCCCTCACTAAAAGATCTAAATGTAGGTCAAGACTGTTGGTATAATACTTTGTTCATGTACATGATGCCTATAGGTTCTAGCTCTTGTCCTTTGGCCATCCAGGACCTCACCCACCTGAACAGTACCATTCCAAGAAACATGACTGAGCAGTCATCAGTAGCCTCCTATCTATCAGCTCCCTAGGTTTCGAGATCATTTGGGCTTCTAGCAATAATAATAATAATAATAATAATAATAATAATAATGACTATCTCTGGAATATATCTGGAATAAAGACTACCTATAAATCTCTGCAACTCATTAGCTTTAGGACATGGAACAAATTACCTAATCTCCTTGAATCTCAAATTTCCCACCTTTAAAATAAGTATAGCAATGAGTACTACAGATCTCTTTGGAAAAAGGGAAGAGAAAATGCTACATGTTGGTGTTAGTAAATATTGTCATTTCTATTGCATTCAAGGGCAGATGACCATTTTCCTACTCTGCCTCGTTTTACCTCCATCTATAGGGTTTCTTCATCCCTGTTTTTCAGAGTCATGATGTGCTCATCTGATTCTGTGCTCACATTATATGATTTAACTTCTTGCTTGCTTAATTCCTTACTCATTCCTGGTGCCTGACTCTGAGCACACTTTTCCTGCCTTACTGAAATCAGTATTTTTGGTATTTGAAAGACCCATCACCTCTACCCAGTGCTTTGAGGTCCACTCTTGTTTGGCAACCCTAGATCTGACTCTAGCCATCTGCCTCCAGTCTAGCTTTGGATTGACCCAATGTGGTATTGAGAAGAGAAAGATTGAAGGGTGGAAGTAGCAAAAAATAGCAGAAGGAGAGCTAGAATGTGTTCCTCCTGCAAAAATATGAATGTTGTTACATTTTAGATCTCAAGAATGATGCTACTTTACCAGACAGGAGTAGGGGTGCCTGCTGCTCTCCTGGTTTCCAATAACAACTCTGGCCTTGGCTAGACTGCCTGCTAAGAGAGGAGCTGAGAAGGTTTCTGAGACATCAGAGGAGAGCAGCAGGGTAAACAAGGAGGCATCATTTTGTGGCACAGACCTGAATCTCAAAAAAAAAATATTTAGAGAATATTTAAAAATATTTAGAACTGGAGCCATGACATGGTGAGGATCCTCAGAAGAAGAGGAGCTGGGAGGGGACATCACTGACCCTTGGTGCAAGAAGGTCATTTGCTCATAGACAGCAGGGCTCTGGGGCTGGAGAGATATTTTTTCAGTCTGGGTTTTCTCCAGCTTGTCATGATCAGTGCTCCACAGTACCTACTTCCTCATGCACTGTGAGGTTCCAGTGTCTCCTCCTGACTTAGATTGACATTTCCATTCTGCTAAAACTACATTACATTGAAAAATGCCCTGGTATACCTGGAGGAGAAGTGAGTGATGTGTAGTGGTCCAGTTGGGTCAGAAATATTGGGTGACCATCCCTGGACTTGAGGGCAAGCTCTACCACATACCAGCTGAATGAATGTGAAATGCGTTCTCAGTATCCATAGACCTGTTTCCTCTTGTGTGAAATGAGATGGATGCTATACTAAGGCTCACAATGAAAGATTATATGGAGGATAAATGGAAATAACATAACAAAATCTGACATGTAATAAGATTGTTCAATGTTTCTATCATTGATACATTTCTACCAATAGTTTTGTGGTGGTAGTATTGATCCAACTTATTATGTGCTATTCAGCTACATATCAGTTGTCAGGGTCCTTCTCTATGAAAAGAAGTTGAGTTCAGCTGTATGAGCCATAAAATAAAGCAAAGCATAACTCACAAGCTCAAGGGATTTATGAATGACTGGGAGAGATAAGAGAAACAATGTCTACAAGAAGTAAAGTGAGACCTAGATAGACATCTAAAAATGCTGTGCCATGGAAGAGGAAAGGTGAATTCTGCTTACCAAGCAACTACTTTGTCCCAAGGCATTGTTGACTCTTACCACACTTGTTCCCTATAATCCTTTCCTGTGCATAGATCCTATTACCACCTTCCTTTAGTAATTTTAAGAACTGAATTTCAGAAGGGCCAAATGCTTTCCAAGCAGCCCCAACAAATAGGCAATTCAAGGGCTTTAAAAATCGTCTACCTAACTCTTGAGCTCCACTCTTTCTGGAAATCTCCATTGACTCTAAGGAAACAAGTTATAGGAGTGTTTGTGTTGCCCTTGGAAAAATTGTGTAACTTTTCAGGGAAAATGAACATGGAAAATATTCATGGAAAAATTATAGATCATTCTGCAAAAGAGAGAGGGGAATCAAGGGCAATATTTTTTCCTGAAATGATAACTTGGAAAGCAGAAGCATAGTTTCTCTCATCATTGCAGGGTGTGAATAAAATGGTCTGGCCTGGCAAAGTAACCTCATTTGAAATCTATGATGGCCATATTGGGAAAGCATTCAATGATGCCAAACTGGAATATCCTCATGAGTAAATGGGCCACAGATATTTTCAAAACAAAGGCCTCAGAAAATAGATGATTGATTAAAAATAAAGATATAAAAATATCTTTATTTAAAAATTAAGAGAAACAACTTGGTTGACAAGTATAAGGAACCTATCCTTGTAGATAGAAGATGAGAAGAGATAGCAATTATCTTGTAGTTAAAGTGTACCCAGTTATTGTACTTGGTGCGTGGTGCAGTGATTTGGTCTTCAACAAAGAATATTGAGATAGGACTGCAATAGACCCAGAGGAGCAAAGGCATTGTCCAGAATAGTAGGTCTTGATATAATGAGGAAATAATAATGGAATTGCTATGGGTTGCTATATTGAGAGAACCTGCAAGAAAGAGAAGTCCATGGAGAGCAAAGCAGTGCTGAAAATGGGCAGAGAGAAAGGAAGATTGAGTATTGATAAAACTGCATTTGCATCTGAATCCAGATGCATCTGAATGCACACGCATACCTACTGTTGGAGTCAGGGTTTGCAACGGAATAGATTTAATACAGGACACATAATTTATAGCATTATTTTATAATAGTCAACCAAACAATCAAATGCAGAGGAGTACAAGGGATCTAGCCACACACTAGAGACCCAAAGAATCCAGCCTAGGACCTGGATCCCATGGCAATGTCCTGCACAAGTCCAACTGAAGGCCTAGAGTCCAAGGCAATGTCCTCCACCAGTCCAGCCAGTGGCCTAGAGTCCATGGCAATAACTCATGTTTTTCTGTATAGAGGATCTCCACCTGAAAGGCCCAAAAGCCAGTGGTGGAAGCCAGAAAACCTGTGCCAGTGAGGTGAAGGATTTGTGCCACCAGGCTAGGAATCTATACTGGAGCTGGGAGATGGTGCTCAAGGTGAAGATCAGAGCTAACCTGATGAGAACAGCAGCATTCCCAGTGACAGTGAGACCCTGAGCTCCTTCTCTGATGAGAACAGCCAAGTTCACATCAGGAAAACCAACTTCAGCAAACCTCTCCTAGAAAATCAACAGCCAAGGATCTTCCCCTGCAGTTTTCTTTTTATGCCATTGGCAACAATCTTCAGGTTCTTCCATGGCCAAACCAAGCTGATTCTGTTCAGCTGGGTGTTTTGAGCTGATCATTAGTTAATCCACCACACCTACACTCCATGGTTGTGCTTACCATTACATTTTCTCTTATCTTTAGCTAGTTTGAGTTGAAGTTAGCTTTACTTATCTATTAGCATTCAACTCACTAAGACACAATACCCAATACCCACAATTTAAAAGAGGAAAGGTTTAATCTGATTCACAGATTCCAGGGATTCAGTCCATGGTCAACTGGCTCCATGGCAGGAGCATCATGGTGGAAGAGGATGGAGGAACAAAGCTGCTTAGTCATGGCAACCAGGAAGCAAAGCAGGGGAACAGCACCAGAGAGGAAGGAGCCAGGAAGCAGTATAGTATCCAAAGTCACACCTTCATGACTCACTCAGACATGCCCAGAATTGTACTTTATCAATTTGCTAGGAGTTTTTTAATCCTATTAAATTGGCATAATACACTCACAACTTACAAACAAGAGTCTTAATTTGGAAATGAGCACTTGTGGAATCTCCAGCAATAAAAACATGGAAAGTATATGTAGACAACCAAAGTTATCATTAAAATGAGGGAAATATATCCTTATCCTTACCAACAATTATGAACAATGACCCAGAAATAGACATTGAACTTGTGTCTCTTGATTTCTGTTCACTGTTCCTTCAGTCTCTTGACATGTCCTTTATGACATAAGAATACACTCATATCTCTAGTACATACAGAAGGATTTTTAAAAATTATTTTTATATTGTTCATATTTTTTAAAATTTTGGAAGCAGTACAAGAATAGTTTTCCTCACAAAGTCCACCCACTCTTCCAAACTCATTTCATTCTCTCATGAGTTGGCATATACTCTAATGGTCTTCCCTCCATGCATTTATATAAAGTTAATTGAATACCAAGTTGACAATAATTTTTTAATTAAAACTAACGTTTTTGCCTAAACAAAGAGTTAAATATAACACTCCAAGTAGGGTAAGTGATACAATTGGTGGGGTTTAGAAGAAACAGAAGGGTAATTGCTGAAATACGATGATGAATACATATAGACTTGTGCTTTATTCTCCATGATTTTGTACATGTTTGACACATTCAAAACATAAAAATAAAGCAAAATTTTTATTATAAAATAAACATATGTAAAGAAGTGATTTGAACAACACAAGAAACACAAAATAAGAACATCTTATTTTTACTATTCAGAATTCTCCAGAGTCAAATGTCTATTTTATATGTCCTTCTAGGTTCTTATTTGTGTGCAGATACACACACATACTTTTTTGCCTTTCATTTAAGCAAAATTATATTTAAATACGCATGCTTTTTGAATATATGAGTTTTTATTATTGTTGTGGAGCTTATTTTGTCATTTGAGAGAAATAACAATCTTTCCACATTTACACATCAATATTCAATATTTCTATCTCCATAATTAATACCCATTCAAATATCTCTAACCATTTTAACAATTCCTCTGTAGACATACAAAATAGGACACTTTTTTCTCCTTTAAAATTCATGGACTGGTTTAAGGGTAGAGCTCAGTAAAAGAACATCTGCCTAGTGTATACAATTCCCTGGCTTCCATCCCCAGCACCAAAACATTTAAAACATAAATAAATAGAATGAAAAAATAATAAAGGAAGTATAAATAAATAAATAAATAAATCTATCTATCTATGTCATGGACTAAAACCTAGCCTTATTGCAATAAGTCACATAACACATAATTCACTCATTTATTAGAGTGTAAAGTTCAGTATTTTAAGTATATTTATAGATGTATGAAATCATCCCAACAATCTAATTCTGAAATATTTTTGACACTCTCAAAATTAGTAGTTATGCTGGACATGGAGATGCATACCTATAATCTAATCTATGCTATTTAGAAAGTTGAGGCAGGAGGATCATAAGATCAGGCCCAACCCAGGCAATTTAATAAGAACCTGTCTTGAAATAAAAAATAATAAGGGCTGGGGAAGTAGCTTAGTCTTAAAGGGCTCTTGAGTTCAATAACCAATACAAGAAAAAAATTATCAATCACTCTGCATTTTTCCATCTGTCCCTGCATTGTGCTAGGCTACTATTTATCTCTAAACATTTGCCCAGTGACATTTCTTTCTTTTTTGGGGGGGGGGTACCAGGGATCGAACTCAGGTCCTCGCACTTGCACAACAGGCGGCAAAACCACTGAGCTAAATCCCCGGCCCATCCAGTGACATTTCTTATAAATGAGACCACACTATATGTGGTCTTTTGTGATGGATCTTTTTTCTTTTAGCATATATTTTCAAGGGTTGTATATGTTGTAATATGTTAGACCATTTTATTCCTTTTTATTGCCAAGTAATATTCTATTTTGTGTATATACTATATTATGTTTATTCATTCATTAGCTTAGAGATATTTGGACTTTTGAATAAAGGTGCTATGAACACTTGTATTCAAGCTTTTATGTGGATATGTATACATATATGCATGAAATTACTGAATATAGGGTGAATTTATGTGAAACATTTTGGGTAACTGCCAAATGGGACAATCTAAATGAGTGCAGAAGTTTACAGTATGTAAATTATATTTCAACAAAACTCTCAAAGATGTTGGACATTTTCCTTCAAGACTTGTTTTTAAGTAAATTAGCTCTACTAGGAATGTTCCCTACTGGGCTATGTACTGAATATCATGGATACTCAACAAAGACTCTACAGTAGTTAGATAAAATTAAAAAATCTCTCATCCTTGTGTGAGTTCTGATATTCGTTGAGCTTACAGCTCTGTGGTCAGTCTTTGCTGGCCTTGGTGGGGAGGAAGGAATCACTCTATACACGAACTGGCCCAGACTCAAAGGGAAACCTAGAGACATTTCTGTTGCTGCTTCTCTGTGTAACTTCTTCCATCTCTCCTGGACATTACAGCTGCCCCAGCTTCTGTGAACTGATCTCTGTGTCCTCAACTCCTTCGGGAGATCACAGTTCTATGCTAACGTTCTCCTTCCCTCCCACTAGAACACGATTCTCTGGAAAGTAGTTCAGATGCCTGTGTGATTACAGAGCTCATCTACTTTGTTTCTCTTCACTCACATATCACATTCCTGCTCTGCACCAGTAAAATAGTTCCTTCATATGTTTTGCCCAGTTTTCTACTTGTGTGTGGAAGGAGAGTAAATCTAGTGTTTATTCAACAGTGGCTAAATACACTATTTACTTTTCAGTAAAATACCTCCTGTAATGTATTTCATGGGCAATTTTAATAACAGAACTTACTAGTCTTTTTCCTTCCATTTCATAAGGATGACTGAGACACCACATAGTTCTGAGAACATGGGTTATAATAGTTCAGATTCCTTTTCCAGGCAAGGAGGCTCCTATGTGGTGATTGGTTTTCATGAAGGCATGGAATGAACAGGTCTGATCAAACACAGAGACAGAGTCACCCAGATTTTTAGTTATCCACTTAGTTTTAGAGTCTGCTAGTTCTACTTAAAAATAAGTAAAAACTTAGAAAATAGTTACATGAGTTCATTGGGGGAAAACAGAAATGTATGTTGCTGAGATTACTAAACCTCTCTTGCTAGCAAACAAGTCATGAGAAAGGTTATAGTCCTTCACTACTTTTTAGTGTACATCTCTTTCACACAATTATATAATAAGAAATTTTCATTGGAAACTCCTACAGTGTCTGCTGCCTGTGACCTGTGGCAGGATATGGCCCTGTATTATTTCTCCATATCTCTGCTCTTCTTGGCTTTGTTGTGGAACCTGGTAGGGGTTAAATGGTTCTAAACATTGAATGGGTGGCTGTTAAGTATGAAAGATTATATGAACACACCAGGTCCTTCACAAAAACTATCTCCTAGAGGTCTCCAGAATGTTTCTAAAAAAACACTTTAATAAACTATGAGAAAAAGAGAAAAGGCAAAGTGAAGAACAGAGCTGTGTGCAGCCAAGACCAACTTAAGAGTAATTTTATCTCGGTCAACAGTGAGTTCTTTCTCTTGGGATCAGGGCTGCTGTATTCCTTTGAGGCCAGCATTTTGAGTGAGATGTAACTAAAGCAGAGAGAAGATCAGAAATACCTTCTGGTCTGGATATAAAAGGCATTGCTCCAGAAGTAACATGCTCCACTATAATTAACATCTAACATGGCTTTCACTTCTGCTCAAATCAAGCAAAAACATGGATTAATTACAGCATTCTCTGAAAAACAACATTCAATAACATTCTAACAAAGTTTAAAAATACGGTGGAATAAATAGCTTCAGGAAAATCCATCTATCCAGAAAAACAAGTACTAGGTAGAAAAAAGTCAGAATTAACTTTTGCAGAATTCTGGTATCCACTAGAAAATTCACAACAAGGACAAAATTTAATCAAGAAGAAAAGGGCTACACTATAGCATGGCAGCACTGTAGCATTTTAAATCAGCTACCTACTGTCTCCCTCTCTCTGCAAGGTCAAGAGCCAGAAAAATGGCAATCTGAGCTTCTGGTGCAGATTGCCTGTATCACAATGGAGGAGGACAGACTTTATCCTAAAAAAAGTGATTGTGTGCTTCAGCTTGTCTGGAACTCCTTCAAAGTCTTACACAAGGTCCAAAACTAATTTTGCCTACCTTAAGCACCCCTAGGACAGGAATAGCTCCCTGAGAAGTCTAGTGAAATATTTAATGGCAAAAGCATTGGCTTGCACAGCAGTCTTTGACAAGGCATAGTAGTTAGAACAAGCAATAACAAATCAAAAACCTCAAGAAGAGGAAATGGGAAAAATAAGTAATAGAATGGGGAATTTAAAAAGATTTTTTCTATATTAGTGAAATTAATGCCAAGACCTAAACCTTAGATGCTATATCTTCAATAAAGACCTAAGAAGGCCAGGAATTTAGCTCAGTGGTTCCGGTGCCTGCCTCGAAAGCACAAGGTCCTGAGTTCAATCTCCGGTACCAAAAAAAAAAAAAGACCTAAGAAGAAAGTATATTTTCACCTCTGGCTGATATTTGGGCTCTATACAAGAAGAGGTGAAAGTGGAATTGTAAATGAAGAAGTTTGGATACTGTTTGAACACCATGTCAACCTACAAAATCTGGGAAATTTTTTCTTCTTCTCTTTGCTCCAGGTATTTTAGATAGTTTTTTCAAAAGCCTAGCTGGCTATTACAATAACTGAAAAGAGATTTCAATGACATACAAAAATAATTTAGAAGAATGGTCTAGAAGAGTTATTAACAAATAAATAGCAATATTAATTAACAAGGAATAAAAAGCCAGGTGAATATAATTTCTACAACTGCCATATTTAATACTCAGAAAGTTTAGTCTTTGATCTAAAAATCAGAAATTATACAAATAAACAGAAAAGTATATTTCATTCAACAGGGAAAAAGAAATTAATTGAAACTGTTTATTAGAAAGCAAAAACATTATACTTATCAAGCAAAGATTATATTAAATATGTTAAAGAGAAAAATAAAACCATAAACAAAATACTAAAGAAAACCAAGAAAATAATGTCTCACTAAAGAGAGTATATCAATGAAGATTGGAAGTGTGGAATCAAGTAGAAAGTCTGATGCTGAAAAGTACAAGAACTAAACTAAAATATCCACTAGAGCAGTCCATAACTTATTTGAAAAAAAAATTCAACAAAATTCAAGACAGGTCTACTAAGATTATTTAGTCTGGGAAACAGAAATAGAAAAGAATGAGCAAAAATGAACAGAGTATAAGAGACTCATTGGACTATCAAGCATATGAATATATGTTAGTGACTCTCAGAGTGAGAGGAGAGAAAGAGGAAGAATCTTTGAAGAAATGATGGCCAAAATTTGACAGAATACATGAATCTACATATCCAAGAAGCTCAATGTACTACAAACAATATGAACTCAAAGATATTATCAATTTAGAGCAAAATTGTCAAAATTGAAGACAGGTGATACTCTTGCAAGTGGCAAGATAGAAGCAATTTTTCATATGTAAGGATCTTTATTATGACTGAAAGCTAATTTCTCTTCAGAAACCATTGAGGCCAAGAAGCATTGTGATCATACAAAAGGTGATTGAAAGATCCACTGAATGTCTATATGTTTTTTAAAAACCTAATTATAGTAAAAGACATATTGACAAGAGCAATTGGATATTGTGTTCAAAATAAGAGAAAGTGTTTTGAGGAAGATTAATGGCACTGTGTCCTTTACTGTAATCAATATTTTAATGTACATCCACCACATTTTATGATCACCCCTAGTTGATAAAAGCAATTTTTGTCAAATAAAAACGTTGAGGTGTATTCCATGGTATCATGCCATATTAGCTCTTTCCCAAAGTCAAAATGATTGTGAAAGATAAATAAGTGCAAATCAAAATCATAATAAAATAACAGAGGAGGAGGCTTCCAGGCCAACATACCAGCACTCCCACCACAGAGGAGGAGGGTTCTGAGTCAATGTGCCACTGCTTCCAGTGAAGAGAAGGAGGCTTATTGGCCCACAAACTACTGGTCCCAGCGCAAAGAAAGAGGCTTCCAGGTCAATTGGCCACAGCTCCCAGCACAGAAGAGGAGGCTTCTGGGCCAATGCACTACCACTCCCAGCACAGAGGGGGAGGCTGCCAGCCTAACATACTACCACTCCTAACACAGAGGAGGTGAACTGCTCAGGTGCCAGCAGCAGCCCCCCCACCCCTACACCGCACTGAAATGAGAAGATATGTAAACAAGCCTCAAAACCAGAATTCCAAATCACCTACAGCAACCCCAAAGGGAAACCAGATGGAACACTCTGATACTCAAGCAACTGGACTCCCTGAACTGGCAATAAAAGAGGATCTGGAAAAAATGTAATCAGAAATAGTTTCTCAGATAAGAGTAGAGATTGTGCCCATAGTGCAAGATGTGATTAATAAATCTATAGAGGAGCTGATGAACATGATGGAATCCTAACATAGGAAACAAATGGAATCCATAAAGCAGATGTAAACAGATTTCCAGGAGATTAAAAACTTCATTGAAAGTCTATGCAACAGAATGAGCCAATGTGAAGACAGAATCTCAGATATAGAAGATAAGATTGCAATTAGTGACCAGGAAAGGAAAAATTGCTTTAAAATTGTAGGGGACCACAGGAAATCAATCCAGCAGCTGCTAGACAATGCAAAGAAGGATAACCTAAGACTGATCAGAGTCAATAAAGAAACAGGCGAGAGTGCAGACAACATAAAAAATAACTTTTCACAGAAGTGATGGCAGAAAACTTCCTAAGCAAGGGAAAAGAACTTCACATACAGATAAGTGAGGTATATAGGACTCCAAATAGCCTTGATCAAAAAAATCTACACATAGGCATATAATTGTTAAGATTCCAGAAACCCAACAGAAGAACGAAGTTCTACAGGCAGATAAAGAAACAAATCACATACAAAGGAAAGCCCATCAGAATCACAGCAGACATCTCAATCCAAACACTCAAGGCAAGAAGAGCTTGGAGTGATGTATTCCAAGCCCTAAAGGAAAACAGCCTCCAA